>JAZKJV010003942.1:0-316382 GCA_037367405.1 Ottelia alismoides | reverse complement strand
TAACTCGATATGGGTGCCATAGAGATCGGCTGTGTATCTGGGCAGCAATGTGATCTCGAACTCGATCTCTCTCTCAGGAGGTAATCCTGGTAGCTCATCAGGAAATACGTCAGGGTATTCTGATACTATTCGAATGTCCTGTATCATTGGCTCCTGGTCAGATACCTCCCGAATAAATGCAAGATAGGTATCGCAACCCTGATCAACAAGTCGTTGAGCCTGCAACGTTGAAATATACTCCATGATGGAGTCATGCAAAGTACCCTCAAAAGTGAACTCGGGTAGATCAGGAATCCTGAAGACAACTGTCTTTCTAAAGAAATCAACTAGTGCATGATTAGCGGATAACCAATCCATGCCCAAAATCAAGTCAAACTCATCAAGCTGCAGAAGTAGACAATCTGCGAGCATCTCATGACCGCCAATCAGTATAGGCAAGTGCCTGACTATCAGGGAAATGATAAACAACTGGCCACCTGCCCTCGGATTTGATATGGAGAAGAGAGAGTCTCTGCGACTCTACCTAAAGAAGCAATTAGCCTCGAAGCAAGAAAAGAGTGTGTCGCACCACAATCAAATAAGACATGGAAAGGTCGGCCCAAGACTAAGACCATACCTTTCACCACGGTAGCGGCTGGACGTGCCTGCTCCTCAGTAACTACGTGTATCTGCCCCTACCTGGCTGGTGAGGCACTGGAATCTGCACACTCTGCGTCTTCTCTGTTGCGGTCACCTAAGGTTGGAGTTCCTACCACAGAAACTTCCTGAATGTTGTGCCTGAGGCTGCGACTGTGAAGGCTGTGGCTGAGGCTCACCAGAAATCTGGGGGCACTGTGATCGATAATGTCCCCACTCGTGACATCGATAGCATCTGACTGGCCTGGTAGGTGGAGTGGCAGTGTCTGTGCTCCGGGCTGGTCCTGCAGGTGGTCTATCTGCTCGCTGCGACCCAGATGGTCGAGCGGACTCTGTGCCACATCCGGCGAGTGCTCCTCCTAAAGTAGTCGATGGAGAAGAGCGAGCACTGCCCGTGAAGGATGAACCTGTAGGTCAGAACCGTCTGTCTGACCTCTGCTGCTGAAACGGTCGACGTATCGCTCCAAAAATGTCGCCGCGGTCTAGGCGCTGCTCCAGACGAGCTCCCGGAACGTCTCCCTCTAATGTCCTCGAACTTCTCCGCAGCATCGGTAGCCTCGGAGATGGATGTGATGTATAGTCCAGCCAGCTTCTCCTGTACCTCCTCTTGCATGCCGCCAATGAACTTTTCCAGATTCTCCTCTGGAAATGTGCCAGCTGCTCGGGTATGTCGTGACAGCTCTGTATATCGGATAAAGTAATCTCTGGCTATCATCTGCCCCTGACGAAGTTCTGCAAAAAGTCGGTGCTGGGACTCCTTCCACTTTGCAGAAAAGAAGTGGACTCTGAACTTCGTCTCAAAATCATCCCATGTAGGCTCTCGGTCTAGCTCAGACACTACAGCATCCCACCATCTCTCAGCAAAATCCGTCAATTGAATACTCCATGAAGGATAGCCACGTGTCTCGTGGTGCGCGAATCATCCTGAGTACCTTCGTCACCCGCTTCAGCCACTGTTCCAGTAACATTTGGTGAACCTGTGCCCTCGAACAAGGGTATGTTGGCCCGCTGGTAGGACGTGAAAATGGACTGGTGCCTGTGAATGGCTGAGTACTCGTGTGCACCCTCGTTAGCAAAGTCAACAGGGTCCTGCTCCCTGTCTAAGTCCGCATCCTCCTCAGCTCCATGCTCTGGCATGCCCTCTAGTGGATCATCAGGATGAGGCTGCTCGACATCAATGGACTGGTGCTGATCCTGTCGTATCCCATCCTGTGATGGATGGTACGTGAAATCGGATAGGTCCTCAAACCTCATCTCTATATCTGTCTGCCTGTCGGCAATCTTAGTCTGTTGGGCCAACCTGCTGACCTCGCATGGCAGCTTGCTGCTGCTGGAGGTCGGTGAGGGCAGTCATTATGCGTGCCAACTGGTCAGCCGTCTCCTGACCGGGTCGAGATGCCATGGCTCTGCATTCGAACCATAATTAGTCATAAGAATGCCATAGGCAATACTTATCATAAATGCTTTTCTCTTCTTGGGATATAATATGAAAATTAATGAATTTGGTGATAACTGTGGTGATCGAATCTGAATGTAATAATTCCCTTCTCGGATTCACGACAAGTCAAAAGACTGCCGCTTTCCGGGAACTTAATGCGATCAGAATTGAAATACTGCGAATGTGCGTATCGGGGTACCACTGCTCTGATACCAAATTGTGAACCCCTCAGGATCCGGGTACCCGTTTACGACGCATTTCGCAATAATTCATTCACGTTTGATCGCAGAAGTTGCAGAAAAATAGGGAAAATTTTTCGCGCAATTATGGCATTCATTTCCAACACATAACCACAAGTAAAAGAGACAAATGGCACCAAAATTTCTTTTCATTAATTTCCATATATTTTTACATCATGTACAATGTCTGTCAGTATACACAATATATCCCAAAATGTTGTACATAAGAGAAAAAAAGGGGAAGCATTTATATCACTATCTAAACAAAAACTGAGACAAAGTAAATCATACCGTCTTGTGTATACTTGATCTCCGGTAAGCATGTATAGCTACTGAGCTGCTACTAAACTGCAGGATGTTTGCCACCAACCACGTTAGGAAAGAAGAGGCGTCAGCAATTGCTGGTACCTCCCAAAAACTTATAAAAATAAATAGACATTTAATATGTGCAAAAGCAAGCAAGTATAAAGGTGGAATAAGTAAAGTTTACATCTACTTGCTTAGGTAAAAAGGTTTTCAGGCTATTTGTAAGCGTCTCATATGATTGTCCCATAACCCAACATTTCCCACATATGACATATTTATATAGTAGTTGAGTATTCACGAGTGTATGAGTGTAAGCATATATATCATTTTCTTCAGAGATCACGTTGGTGAGTGATAATGGAAAAGTTGAGAATGGAAAGATCTCTTAATTTATTTAAATTCATAGATCTAGAGAATAGTCATTTTCTACTAATCCCAACTTTTGATCGTAACTTCACCAATCCTTAAAACAGGGTATCCCCCGCCTGGTTATCCTAAAAGACAGGGTCAGCGGAACTGGTCTAAAGTCAGGATCCCAACGAGGCGTAAAAATACTGCGAGCTCACGTAAAAACGGAAGGGGGATTGGGATCCTAGACCCGCGCACTTGACGGTCGCTGCCCTAACTGGGCTTCCTATTCTCCCGCCCAGTTGAGGGTCACCACGCCCTCGCATGGTCATGTGTAAGGGTCATCATGACCAGCAATATTAGCTATCCGTCATTATGGATGCTTACTAATCATGTATCTGTATTAGCCACTATTTATAAACTAAATGTTCATACACTTAACTTTCATTCAAGTCATGACACCAAATCACTGTTACTCATTTAAAGATGAGTAACCAGTAGACGACATTGACATAATTGATCTTGATATGGGTATTCAAAGACATAGCATACTAACTTCTTATCATCAAGAGCAACTGTCAATAATGCCTTAAAATTCCTAACATTTTCACAATTTGAACTTATAACCACACAAAGCTCATAATATTACTGAAATAAGATGGTAATTGTTTTAGTATATTATTCAATTATGTATATGGGGACATATAGTTTACTTCTGATGCATTCTGTTATAAAGTTTTAGACAGGAGCTTTACAACTGCTTTGAAGGCAAGGAGTTAAAATAATAAGGAACAATCTGTCATGGAATGAGCCTTCAACATTAGCATAAGATGGAGTGTTGTTAAAAAGAGATGGACAGACTGTACTCCCGTATTCTAGAGGTGATAGAAGTATAATTTAAGTTCCTAAACCACCTACAGATTTCTAAATGATTCATTTATACAAATTGATATGAGTAGATAACTTGATTCAATACTAATATAGATCATAATCAAATCTTGCCTTGTGATGATTATTTTATTTCTCATTTTTTGTATTATTCTAAGTTAAAATTTTAAAAAAATCCATGAGAGTGGAAAAAAACTTACCAACAGAATTATAGTCAGGATGAGAATTTACTCTTTAAAATAAAGTCAACAATACAAATGCTATGATATTAGGAAACCCTAAGAATTTATAGTCTAACAAGATATGACTAGACGGATTACGATAATAATCTACGGAAAGGGTTTACATTAGCCTTCTGTTACTGAAATATTATGGGTTAAGATAAACCAAAACTTACTTGAACAATTCTATTTCTCATAGAATCAAGCATGCAGTTCCTTATAAAGTCTATATAAACATCAACTCGCAATGTCTTGGGGCGCATCATTCCGTTTTTTTTCTTGTAATGTAAGAAATTTATAGACTAATATGGAAAATCTTTCCGAAATAATAAGTGATTTAACCATGAGTACTTAACATGAGATTTTACTACATACCATACTGAAACGTTATTGAATGAAATTTTTTATCATAATTCTGACAGTTGACTTGTAAGAGGAATTAATTACACATGTTTGACTGAGATTAACCATGAAGAAACTCTCAAGAAATTGTATCAAATGATGGTTCAAAATATAGATATGTATTCACCATTAAAGAGGTTTAGTATGTAAATGAACATGCATGGCAACAAAGATGGTTAAGGTTGTACCTTGGTTTCTCCCACAATTTGGAGATGGAATGAAGAGTGTCAACTCTTCAATTAAGAGGAACAACAGTCTCTTGAGCTTCTGGACAGCAGCAACTTGTTGGTGCAAGAAAGAATCAGAAGGAAGGGGGATTCTAGGCTTGAAACTGTGGCTGGATTTTGATTTCCAGCAGCTGAAAATGGAGCACCAATAGCCCTCTCGGTGGAGAAGATGTAGAAAAAAATGGGCAAAATTAAAAGGGTGGAGGTTGGGGTTATATAGACAAAGAAAAAGGCCAAGTGTTGGTTATTTTGGGCAAATGGATCGAGAGGGAAGAGCCATGTGGTTGGAAAAGAAACCCAACAGCTGGACTTGTGCACAGTGGCAGTGCACAGTATGTAAGAAAAACAAACGTTTCTAATTTATTTTTATATTTATTTTTTTGCAAGATATTTCAAAATGTCTATATGCACACATCGAGCTTCTGATTTCAACGAGTAATATCTCGTTTTTATCGTCTCTGGATGACAATCAATATGAGTATAATATTGATACACTTTTGATCAGGTTTGGATGTCCGAAATTTTCGTGATACGATTTCGGTTTGAGGTTAAATTTTACGGTTTTAAAATATCAAACGGCCTCCGATTGACGAACAGTCGATTCCGTTGGTCTTGTTTCGTTGAATCGGATCTAATGACGGTCTCGGTTCGTTTCGCGGTTTCCGAATTTGCGTCGCGGCTTTCTCGCGGCGCGCATTATGAAGCGACCGATTTTTGGTTGATTTCACCCGAATGACTTTTGATTCATGATCAGTTGATCGTTTTAGGTTGTTTGGTATTGACAACAACTTTATTGGATTCATCGGACCCAAATCGGGTCGGGTCCGAGTCTGATTGGAAACCGGATGTTACAATTATAAAAACCTCAAAGGGAGTTTCGTCCTCGAGACTCGAGTCAAGGTCATTAGATGTTTTGTTTGGATTTCTTAAGGTCATAAAAACCTCAAAGGGCTTTGAACACATAAAAACCTCAAAGAGAAAACAAGCCTTATATTTCAACATATATTTTATTACAAAAGCTTGTTTTGCGTATTACCTCAGAAAAGTTACGGGTATCGTGCCCGCATGTCAGCTTCGATATCCCATGTCGCCTCCTCGACGCCATGTCGGTACCACAACACCTTAACTAATGGAATCTCCTTGCCGTGAAGCTTCTTCACAGCATGGTCAAGTATCTGAACTGGCTTCTCCTCATAAGTCAGATCTAGCTCCACGTCTAGATTCTCGTAACTAATAATGTGCCGAGTGTCGTGCGCATATTTTCTCAAGTTGGATACATGGAAGACATCGTGAATAGCAGAAAGATGTGGAGGAAGAGCTACTCGGCAAGCAACCATCCCCACTCTACCCAGAATCTCGAACGGTCCAACATATCGCGGCGCCAACTTGCTACGAACCCCGAATCTCTGCACTCCCTTCATGGGAGATACTCGCAAAAACACCCAATGCTCTCCCACTTCCAGTCGGGAATTTGGAGAGACTGCAGTAATCCTGGTGGTCTCATGTGCTCAACCTTGACCATCTGACAGGTCATGCATCTGCTGACTTGCTGCGCCACATCACGCTTCATTCCATCCTACCAGAAATGTCGACGCAGATCACGGTACATCTTCGTACTGCCTGGATGGATAGATAACCGTGAACTGTGTGCCTCATCGAGAATGTCTCTGCGAAGCTGCTCGTCATTGGGTACAACGACCCGTCCTGCCTTCCATAAAATAGACTCTGCCACGACAAAATCATCAATTTCGTCCTTGACGGCGCGCATTAATTTATCTCGGATCCAAGTATGGATCGGTCTTCTGTCCCTCTACAATACGATCCCAAAGACTACTGTATCGTGGAGGCACGACAGTAGAAATGGATGCGCTCTCCTGAGGATGCCAATCGTTTAAAGCTGCAAGCGTATCTCACGTGTATAATCAGTTCGTTGTACCCTCTGCATGCGCTCTCCTGCTAAGTGCATCAGCTACCACATTTCCCTTACCGGGATGGTAAGAGATCGTGCAATCATAATCCTTCAGCAGCTCGAGCCATCTGCGTTGCCTCATGTTCAGCTCCTTCTGATCAAAGATGTACTTCAGACTCTTGTGGTCTGTAAAGATCTCGAAATTCACCCCATATAAGTAGTGACGCCAGATCTTCAAGGCTAAGACAACTGCCGCCAACTCCAAGTCATGTGTGGGGTAGTTCCGCTCGTGCGGTCTCAACTGCCGTGATGCGTAAGCAATCACCTGTCCTCTCTGCATCAACACTGCTCCTATACCTTCTCCAGATGCATCTGTATAAACTGCATAGTCCTGAGTGCCTAAAGGAAGAGCAAGAACAGGCGTTGTAGTCAATCTCTCCTTCAGTGTCTGGAATGCATGCTCAGATGAATCTTGCCAAATAAATGGAACTCCCTTCTGTGTCAATCGTGTCAAAGGGCGAACAATGCGTGAAAAACCACTGACGAAGCGTCTGTAATAACCTGCTAGCCAAGGAAGCTCCAAACCTGCGTGACAATCTTGGGCTGCTCCCAAGACATAACTGCATCTATCTACGCAGGATCAACTGCGATGCCTGCTCCAGAAATGATATGCCTGAGAATTGTGACCTGGATAACCAGAACTCACACTTGCTTAACTTGGCATATAACTTGTGCTCCCTCAATGTATCTAAGACAATCCGTAGATCATTTGCATGATCCCATTCATTCCGTGAGTAAATGAGCACATCATCGATGGACACCACTAAAACTTGTCCAAGTATGGACGGAAGATACGGTTCATCATATCCATGAAAGCTGCAGGTGCATTGGTGAGCCCAAACGGCATCACCATAAACTCGTAGTGTCCATAACGAGTCCTGAAAGCTGTCTTCGGAATATCTGACTCGCGAATCCTCAGCTGATGATAGCCTGATCGAAGGTCGATCTTCGAGAACACCGAAGATCCCTGGAGCTGATCGAATAAATCATCGATGCGTGGCAAAGGATAACGGTTCTTCACCGTTCTCTTATTCAACTGCCGATAATCGATGCACAGTCTCATGGATCCAACCTTCTTCTTGACAAATAGAACCGGATCATCCCAAGGTGAAGTGCTCGGTCTCATGAATCTTAAGTCAAGTAACTCCTGCAACTGCACCTTCAGCTCCCTCAACTCGGCTGGTGCCATGCGATATGGTGCCATAGAGATCGGCTGTGTATCTGGCAGCAATGTGATCTCGAACTCGATCTCTCTCTCAGGAGGTAATCCTGGTAGCTCATCAGGAAATACGTCAGGGTATTCTGATACTATTCGAATGTCCTGTATCATTGGCTCCTGGTCAGATACCTCCCGAATAAATGCAAGATAGGTATCACAACCCTGATCAACAAGTCGCTGAGCCCGCAACATTGAAATGTACTCCATGATGGAGTCATGCAAAGTACCCTCAAAAGTGAACTCGGATAGATCAGGAATCCTTAAGACAACTGTCTTTCTAAAGCAATCAACTAGTGCATGATTAGCGGATAACCAATCCATGCCCAAAATCAAGTCAAACTCATCAAGCTGCAGAAGTAGACAATCTGCGAGCATCTCATGACCGCCAATCAGTATAGGCAAGTGCCTGACTATCAGGGAAATGATAAACAACTGGCCACCTGGCCCTCGGATTTGATATGGAGAAGAGAGAGTCTCTGCGACTCTACCTAAAGAAGCAAGTAGCCTCGAAGCAAGAAAAGAGTGTGTCGCACCAGAATCAAAAAAGACATGGAAAGGTCGGCCCAAGACTGAGACCATACCTTTCACCACGGTAGCGGCTGGACGTGCCTGCTCCTCAGTAACTACGTGTATCTGCCCCTACCAGGCCGGTGAGGCACTGGAACCTGCCACACTCTGCGTCTGTCTCTGCTGCGGTCACCTAAGGTTGGAGTTCCTACCACGGAAACTTCCTGAACGTTGTGCCTGAGGCTGCGACTGTGAAGGCTGTGGCTGAGGCTCACCAGAAATCTGCGGGCACTGTGATCGATAATGTCCCCACTCGTGACATCGATAGCATCTGACTGTCCTGTTAGGTGGAGTGACAGTGTCTGTGCTCCGGGCTGGTCCTGCAGGTGGTCTATCTGCTCGCTGCGACCCAGATGGTCGAGCGGACTCTGTGCCACATCCGGCGAGTGCTCCTCCTAAAGTAGTCGATGGAGAAGAGCGAGCACTGCCCGTGAAGGATGAACCTGTAGGTCGGAACCGTCTGCCTGACCTCTGCTGCTGAAACGGTCGACGTATCGCTCCAAAAATGTCGCCGCGGTCTAGGCGCTGCTCCAGACGAGCTCCCGAAACGTCTCCCTCTAATGTCCTTGAACTTCTCCGCAGCATCGGTAGCCTCGGAGATGGATGTGATGTATAGTCCAGCCAGCTTCTCCTGTACCTCCTCTCGCATGCCGACAATGAACTTTTCCAGATTCTCCTCTGGAAATGCGCCAGCTGCTCGGGTATGTCGTGACATCTCTGTATATCGGATAAAGTAATCTCTGGCTGTCATCTGCCTCTGACGAAGTTCTGCAAAAAGTTGGTGCTGGGACTCCTTCCACTTCGCAGAAAAGAAGTGGGCTCTGAACTTCGTCTCAAAATCATCCCATGTAGGCTCTCGGTCTAGCTCAGACACTACAGCATCCCACCATCTCTCGGCAAAATCCGTCAATGAATACTCCATGAAGGATAGCCACATGTCTCGTGGTGCGCGAATCATCCTGAGTACCTTCGTCACCCGCTTCAGCCACTGTTCAGTAACATCTGGTGAACCAGTGCCCTCGAACAAGGGTATGTTGGCCCGCTGGTAGGACGTGAAAATGGACTGGTGCCTGTGAATGGCTGAGTACTCGTGTGCACCCTCGTCAGCAAAGTCAACAGGGTCCTGCTCCCTATCTAAGTCCGCATCCTCCTCAGCTCCATGCTCTGGCATGCCCTCTAGTGGATCATCAGGATGAGGATGCTCGACCTCAATGGACTGGTACTGATCCTGTCGTATCCCATCCTGTGATGGATGGTACGTGAAATCGGATAGGTCCTCAAACCTCATCTCTACATCTGTCTGCCTGTCGGCAATCTTAGTCTGCTGGGCCAACCTGTTGACCTCGCATGGCAGCTTGCTGCTGCTGGAGGTCGGTGAGGGCAGTCAGTATGCGTGCCAACTGGTCAGCCGTCTCCTGACCGGGTCGAGATGCCATGGCTCTGCATGCGAACCATAATTAGTCATAAGAATGTCATAGGCAGATACTTATCATAAATGCTTTTATCTTCTTGGGATATAATATGAAAATTAATGAATTTGGTGACAACTGTGGTGATCGAATCTGAATGTAATAATTACCTTCTCGGATTCACGACAAGTCAGAAGACTGCCGCTATCCGAGAACTTAATGTGATTAGAATTGAAATACTGCGAATGTGCGTATCGGGGTACCACTGCTCTGATACCAAACTGTGAACCCCTTAGGATCCGGGTACCCATTTACGACGCATTTCGCAATAATTCATTAACATTTGATCGCAGAAGTTGCAGAAAAATAGGGAAAATTCTTTGCGCAATTATGACATTCATTTCCAACACAAATTTACAAGTAAAAGAGACAAATGATACCAAAATTTCTTTTCATTAATTTCCATATATTTTTACATCATGTACAATGTCTGTCAGTATACACAATATATCCCAAAATGTTGTACATAAGAGAAAAGAAGGGGAAGCATTTACATCACTATCTAAACAAAAACTGATACAAAGTAAATCATACCGTCTAGTGTATACTCGATCTCCAGGAAGCGTTTATAGCTACTGAGCTGCTACTAAACTGCAGGCTGTTTGCCACCAAACACGTTAGGAAAGAAGAGGCATCATCAATTGCTGTTACCTCCCAAAAACTTATAAAAATAAATAGACATTTAATATGTGCAAAGGCAAGCAAGTAGAAAGGTGGAATAAGTAAAGTTTACATCTACTTGCGTAGGTAAAAAGGTTTTCAGGCTATTTGTAAGCGTCTCATATGATTGTCCCATAACCAACATTTCCCACATATGACATATTTATATAGTAGTTGAGGATTCATGAGTGTATGAGTGTAAGCATATATATCATTTTCTTCAGAGATCACGTTGGTGAGTGATAATGGAAAAGTTGAGAATGGAAAGATCTCTTAATTTATTTAAATTCTTAGATCTAGAGAATAGTCATTTTCTACTAATCCCAACTTTTGATTGTAACTTCACCAATCCTTAAAGACAGGGTATCCCCCGCCTGGTTATCCTAAAAGACAGGGTCAGCGGAACTAGTTTAAAGTCAGGATCCCAACGAGGCGTAAAAATACAGCGAGCTCACCTAAAAACCGATGGGGGACTGGGATCCTAGACCCACGCACTTGGCGGCCGCTGCCCTAACTGGGCTTCCTATTCTCCCGCCCAGTTGAGGGTCACCGCACCCTCGCATGGTCATGTGTAAGGGTCATCATGACCAGCAATATTAGCTATCCGTCATTATGGATGCTTACTAATCATATATCTGTATTAGCCACTATTTATAAACTAAATGTTCATACACTTAACTTTCATTCAAGTCATGACACCAAATCACTGTTACTCATTTAAAGATGAGTAACCAGTAGACGACATTGACATAATTGATCTTGATATGGGTATTCAAAGACATAGCATACTAACTTCTTATCATCAAGAGCAACTGTTAATAATGCCTTATAATTCCTAACATTTTCACAATTTGAACTTATAACCACACAAAGCTCATAATATTACTGAAATAAGATGGTAATTATTTTAGTATATTATTCAATTATGTATATGGGGACATATAGTTTACTTCTGATGCATTCTGTTATAAAGTTTTAGACAGGAACTTTACAGCTGCTTGGAAGGACAAGGAATTAAAATAATAAGGAACAATCTGTCATGGAATGAGCCTTCAACATTAGCATAAGATGGAGTGTTGTTAAAAAGAGATGGACAGACTGTACTCCCGTATTCTAGAGGTGATAGAAGTATAATTTAAGTTCCTAAACCACCTACAGATTTCTAAATGATTCATTTATACAATTTATATGAATAGATAACTTGATTCAATACTAATATAGATCATAATCAAATCTTGCCTTGTGATGACTATTTTATTTCTCATTTTTTGTATTATTCTAAGTTAAAATTTTAAAAAAATCCATGAGAGTGGAAAAAAACTTACCAACAGAATTATAGTCAGGATGAGAATTTACTCTTTAAAATAAAGTCAACAATACAAATGCTATGATTTTAGGAAACCCTAAGAATTTATAGTCTAACAAGATATGAATAGATGGATTACGATAATAATCTACGGAAAGGGTTTACATTAGCCTTCTGTTACTGAAATATTATGGGTTAAGATAAACCAAAACTTACTTGAACAGTTCTATTTCTCATAGAATCAAGCATGCAGTTCCTTATAAAGTCTATATAAACATCAACTCGCAATGTCTTGGGGCGCATCATTCCGTTTTTTTTTCTTGTAGTGTAAGAAATTTATAGACTAATATGGAAAATCTTTCCGAAATAATAAGTGATTTAAACATGAGTACTTAACATGAGATTTTACTACATACCATATTGAAACGTTATTGAATGAAATTCTTTATCATAATTCTGACAGTTGACTTGTGAGAGGAATTAATTGCACATGTTTGACTGAGATTAACCATGAAGAAACCCTCAAGAAATTGTATCAAATGATGGTTCAAAATATAGAACTTTATGTATTCACCATTGAAGAGGTTTAGTATGTAAATGAACATGCATGGCAACAAAGAATGGTTAGAGTTGTACCTTGGTTTCTCCCACAATTTGGAGATGGAATGAAGAGTGTCAACTCTTCAATTAAGAGGAACAACAGTCTCTTGAGCTTCTGGACAGCAGCAACTTGTTGTTGCAAGAAAGAATCAGAAGGAAGGGGGATTCTAGGCTTGAAACTGTGGCTGGATTTTGATTTCCAGCAACTGAAAAGGGAGCACCAATAGCCCTCTCGGTGGAGAAGATGTAGAAAAAATGGGCAAAATTAAAAGGTTGGAGGTTGGGGTTATATAGACAAAGAAAAAGGCCAAGTGTTGGTTATTTTGGTCAAATGGATGGAGAGGAAAGAGCCATGTGGCTGGAAAAGAAACCCAACAGCTGGACTTGTGCACCGTGACAGTGCACAGTATGTGAGAAAAACAAACGTTCTAATTTATTTTTATATTTATTTTTTTGTAAGATATTTCAAAATGTCTATATGCGTCCATCGAGCTTCTGATTTCAACTAGTATTATCTCGTTTTGATCGTCTCTGGACGACGATCAATATGAGTATAATATTGATACACTTTTGATCGAGTTTGGATGCCCGAAATTTTTGTGATACGATTTCGGTTTGAGGTTAAATTTTACAGTTTTAAAATATAAAACGGCCTCCGATTGACGAACGGTCGATTCCGTTTTCGTCGAATCGGATCTAATGACGGTCTCGGTTCGTTTCACAGTTTCCGAATTTGCGTCGCGGCTTTCTTGCGGTGCGCATTACGAAGCGACCAATTTTTGGTCGTTTTCACCCGAACGACTTTTGATTCATGATCAGTTGATCGTTTTAGGTTGTTTGGTATTGACCATCAACTTTATTGGGTTCATCGGACCCAAATCGGGTCGGGTCCGAGTCTGATTGGAAACCGGATGTTACAATTATAAAAACCTCAAAGGAAGTCTCGTCCTCGAGACTCGAGTCAAGGTCATTAGATGTTTTGTTTGGATTTATTAAGGTGATAAAAACCTCAAAGGGTTTTGAACACATAAAAACCTTAAAGAGAAAACAAGCCCTATATTTCAACATATATTTTATTACAAAAGCTTGTTTTGCGTATTACCTCAGAAAAGTTGCGGGTATCGTGCCCGCATGTCAGCTTCGATCTCCCATGTCGCCTCCTCGACGCCATGTCGGTGCCACAACACCTTGACTAATGGAATCTCCTTGCTGCGAAGCTTCTTCACAGCATGGTCAAGTATCTGAACTGACTTCTCCTTATAAGTCAGATCTGGCTCCATGTCTAGATTCTCGTAACTAATGATATGCTGAGGGTCGTGCACATATTTTCTCAAGTTGGATACATGGAAGATATCGTGAATAGCAGAAAGATGTGGAGGAAGAGATACTCGGTAAGCAACCTTCCCCACTCTAGCCAGAATCTCGAACGATCCAACATATCGCGGTGCCAACTTGCCACGAACCCCGAATCTCGGCACTCCCTTCATGGGAGATACTCGCAAAAACACCCAATCTCCGACCCTGTATTTACAGGAGTTTTATTAGTACATGAGATTAAGTTAAATTTGTAATAAAAGAAAGAGAAGAAGATTGGATACCTGAAATTCCAAATATCTTCTCCGATGGTCTACATAGCTCTTCTGGCGGCTCTGTGCCATCAGAAGCCCCCGTCTCACAAGATCAACAGCTCTCGCGGTCTCCTCCAAGAGATCCACGGAATATAAAGCATGATCACCTACCTCACGCCAACTGAGAGATGTGAGGCATCACCGCCCATATAGGGCTTCGAATGGTGCCATGCTAATACTGGAGTGATAGCTGTTATTGTTCGTGAATTCTACCAAAGGCAAATGGTTCTTCCAGGACCCTTTCCACTCTAAAGTGCATGCACGAAGTAGATCCTCAAGCGTCTGAATGGTGCGCTCACTCTACCCGTCTGTCTGCGGATGGTATGCAGAACTCATCTTCAACTCTGTTTGTAGTGCTGACATGAACTGATGCCAATAATGAGATGTAAATCTCGAATCCCTGTCAGACACCACCTCTCGTGGTATACCATGCAGCCTGATAATGTTCTATACGTAGAGCTTGGCCAATCTGGATGGAGTGTAAGTCGTGTTGACATGTATGAAATGGGCTGATTTGATCAACCTATCAACAACGACCCATATGGAATCATGGCCTCCTGGCGTCTTCGGCAGACCTGTGACAAAATCCATAGAAATGCTCTCCCACTTCCATTCGAGAATGGGGAGAGACTGCAGTAATCCTGGTGGTCTCATGTGCTCAGCCTTGACCATCTGACAAGTCATGCATCTGCTGACATGCTGCGCCACATCGCGCTTCATTCCATCCTACCAGAAATGTCGACGCAGATCACGGTACATCTTCGTACTGCCTGGATGGATAGATAACCGTGAACTGTGTGCCTCATCGAGAATGTCTCTGCGAAGCTGCTCGTCATTGGGTACAACGACCCATCCTGCCTTCCATAAAATAGACTCTGCCACGACAAAATCATCAACTTCATTTTTGACGACGCGCATGAATCTATCTCGGATCCAAGGATCGGTCTTCTGGCCCTCTACAATACGATCCCAAAGACTACTGTATCGTGGAGGCACGGCGGTAGAAATGGATGCGCTCTCCTAAGGATGCCAATCATTTAAAGCTGCAAGCGTATCCCATGTGTATAACCAGTTCGTTGTACCCTCTGCATGCGCTCTCCTGCTAAGTGCATCAGCTACCACATTTCCCTTACCGGGATGGTAAGAGATCGTGCAATCATAATCCTTCAGCAGCTCGAGCCATCTGCGCTGCCTCATGTTCAGCTCCTTCTGATCAAAGATGTACTTCAGACTCTTGTGGTCTGTAAAGATCTCGAAATTCACCCCATATAGGTAGTGACGCCAGATCTTCAAGGCGAAGACAACTGCCGCCAACTCCAAGTCATGTGTGGGGTAGTTCCGCTCGTGCGGTCTCAACTGCCGGGATGCGTAAGCAATCACTTGTCCTCTCTACGTCAACACTGCTCCTAGACCTTCTCCAGATGCATCTGTGTAAACTATATAGTCCTGAGTGCCTGAAGGAAGAGCAAGAATAGACGTTGTAGTCAATCTCTCCTTCAGTGTCTGGAATGCCTGCTCACATGAATCATCCCAAATAAATGGAACTCCCTTTTGTGCCAATCGTGTCAAAGGGCGAACAATGCGTGAAAAACCGCTGACGAAGCGTCTGTAATAACCTGCTATCCCAAGGAAGCTCCAAATCTGCGTGACAGTCTTGGGCTGCTCCCAAGACATAACTACATCTATCTTCGTAAGATCAACTGCGATTCCTGCTCCAGAAAAGATATGTCGGAGAAATGAGACCTGGGATAACCAGAACTCACACTTGCTTAACTTGGCATATAGCTTGTGCTCCTTCAATGTATCTAAGACAATACGTAGATCATTTGCATGATCCCATTCATTCCGTGAGTAAATGAGCACATCATCGATGAACACCACTACAAACTTGTCCAAGTATGGACGGAAGATATGGTTCATCATATCCATGAAAGCTGCAGGTGCATTGGTGAGCCCAAACGACATTACCACAAACTCGTAGTGTCCATAACGAGTCCTGAAAGTTATTTTCGGAATATCTAACTCGCGAGTCCTCAGCTGATGATAACCTAATCAAAGGTCGATCTTCGAGAACACCGAAGATCCCTGGAGCTAATCGAACAAATCATCGATGCGTGGCAAAGGATAATGGTTCTTCACCGTTATCTTATTGAGCTGCTGATAATCGATGCACAGTCTCATGGATCCATCCTTTTTCTTGACAAATAGAACCGGAGCACCCCAAGGTGAAGTGCTCGGTCTCACGAATCTTAAGTCAAGTAACTCCTGCAACTGCACCTTCAGCTCCCTCAACTCGGCTGGTGCCATGCGATATGGTGCCATAGAGATCGGTTGTGTATCTGGCAGTAATGTAATCTCGAACTCGATCTCTCTCTAACGAGGTAATCCTGGTAGCTCATCAGGAAATGCGTCAGGGTATTCTGATACTATTCGAATGTCCTATATCATTGGCTCCTGGTCAGATACCTCCCGAATAAATGCAAGATAGGTATCACAACCCTGATCAACAAGTCGCTGAGCCCGCAACACTGAAATGTACTTCATGATGGAGTCATGCAAAGTACCCTCTAAAGTGAACTCGGGTAGATCAGGAATCCTGAAGACAATTGTCTTTCTAAAGCAATCAACTAGTGCATGATGAGCGGATAACCAATCCATGTCCAAAATCAAGTCAAACTCATCAAGCTGTAGAAGTAGACAATCCGCGAGCATCTCATGATCGCCAATCAGTATAGGCAAGTGCCTGACTATAAGGGAAATGATAAACAACTGGCCACCTGGCCCTCGGATGTGATATGGAGAAGAGAGAGTCTCTGTGACTCTACCTAAAGAAGCAAGTAGCCTCGAAGCAAAAAAAGAGTGTGTCGCACCAGAATCAAATAAGACATGGAAAGGTCAGCTCAAGAATGAGACCATACCTTTCACCACCGTAGCGGCTGAACGTGCCTGCTCCTCAGTAACTGCGTGT
Source organism: Ottelia alismoides (assembly GCA_037367405.1). Classification (NCBI taxonomy): domain Eukaryota; kingdom Viridiplantae; phylum Streptophyta; class Magnoliopsida; order Alismatales; family Hydrocharitaceae; genus Ottelia; species Ottelia alismoides. The sequence goes on along the minus strand of JAZKJV010003942.1, from coordinate 299,291 downwards.
ATCTGCCCCTGCCTGGCTGGTGAGGCACTGGAACCTGCCACACTCTGCGTCTGTCTCTGCTGCGGTCACCTAAGGTTGGAGTTCCTACCACGGAAACTTCCTGAACGCTGTACCTGAGGCTGCGACTGTGAAGGCTCTGGCTGAGGCTCACCAGAAACCTGTGGGCACTGTGATCAATAATGTCCCCACTCGTGACATCGATAGCATCTGACTAACCTGGTAGGTGGAGTGACAGTGTCTGTGCTCCGGGCTGGTCCTGCAAGTGGTCTATCTGCTCGCTGCGACCTAGATGGTCGAGCGGACTCTTTGCCACGTCCGGCGAGTGCTCTTCCTAAGGTAGTCGATGGAGAAGAGCGAGCACTGCCCGTGAAGGATGAACCTGTAGGTCGGAACCGTCTGTCTGACCTCTACTGCTGAAACGGACGATGTATCGGTCCAAAATATCGTCGCGGTCTAGGCGCTGCTCCAGACGAGCTCCCAAAACGTCTCCCTCTAATGTCCTCGAACTTCTCCGCAGCATCGGTAGCCTCGGAGATGGATGTGATGTGTAGTCCAACCAGCTTCTCCTGTACCTCCTCTCGCATGCCGCCAATGAATTTTTCCAGATTCTCCTCTGGAAATGCGCCAGCTGCTCGGGTATGTCATGACAGCTCTGTATATCGGATAAAGTAATCTCTGGCTGTCATCTGCCCCTGACGAAGCTCTGCAAAAAGTCGGCACTGGGACTCCTTCCACTTCGTAGAAAAGAAGTGGGTTCTGAACTTCGTCTCGAAATCATCCCATGTAGGCTCTCGGTCTAGCTCAGACACTACAGCATCCCACCATCTCTCGGCAAAATCCGTCAATGAATACTCCATGAAGGATAGCCACGTGTCTCGTGGTGCGCGAATTATCCTGAGTACCTTCGTCATCCGCTTCAGCCACTGTTCAGCAACATCTGGTGAAACTGTGCCCTCGAACAAGGGTATGTTGGCCTGCTGGTAGGACGTGAAAATGGACTGGTGCCTGTGAATGGCTGAATACTCGTGTGCACCCTCGTCAGCAAAGTCAATAGGGTCCTGCTCCCTGTCTATGTCCGCATCCTCCTCAGCTCCATGCTCTGGTATGCCCTCTAGTGGATCATCAGGATAAGGCTGCTCGACCTCAACGGACTGGTGCTGATCCAGACGTATCCCATCCTGTGATGGATGGTACGTGAAATCGGATAGGTCCTCAAACCTCATCTCTATATCTGTCTGCCTGTCGGCAATCTCAGTCTGCTGGGCCAAAATCTGCTCCTGTTGACCTCGCATGGCAGCCTGCTGCTGCTAGAGGTCGGTGAGGGCAGTCAGAATGCGTGCCAACTGGTCAGCCGTCTCCAGACCGGGTCGAGATGCCACGACTCTGCATGCGAACCATAATTAGTCATAAGAATGCCATAGGCAGATACTTATCATAAATGCTTTTCTCTTCTTGGGATATAATATGAAAATTAATGAATTTCGTGACAACTGTGGTGATTGAATCTGAATGTCATATTTCCCTTTTCGGATTCACGACAAGTCAGAAGACTGCCGCTATCCGAGAACTTAATGCGATCAGAATTGAAATATCCGAGAACTTAAGTCAAAAGTCGCTCTAGATACCTGCCCGACTAGTACGGGCGAACGAGCTCGTACGTAAAACTGAAAACCAAGGATCCCCCGCCTGGGTATCCTAAAAGACAGGGTCAGCGGAACTGGTCTAAAGTCAGGATCCCAACGAGGCGTAAAAACACTGCGAGCTCGCGTAAAAACCGAAGGGGGACTGGGATCCTAGACCCGCGCACTTGGCGGCCGCTGCCCTAATGGGCTTTATATTCTCCCGCCCAGTTGAGGGTCACCGTGCCCTCGCATGGTCATGTGTAAGGGTCATCATGACCAGCAATATTAGCTATCCGTCATTATGGATGCTTACTAATCATGTATCTGTATTAGCCACTATTTATAAACTAAATGTTCATACACTTAACTTTCATTCAAGTCATGACACCAAATCACTGTTACTCATTTAAAGACGAGTAACCAGTAGACGACATTGACATAATTGATCTTGATATGGGTATTCAAAGACATAGCATACTAACTTCTTATCATCAAGAGCAACTGTCAATAATGCCTTATAATTCCTAACATTTTCACAATTTGAACTTATAACCACACAAAGCTCATAATATTACTGAAATAAGATGGTAATTGTTTTAGTATATTATTCAATTATGTATATGGGGACATATAGTTTACTTCTGATGCATTCTGTTATAAAGTTTTAGACAGGAACTTTGCAGCTGCTTGGACGGACAAGGAATTAAAATAATAAGGAACAATCTGTCATGGAATGAGCCTTCAACATTAGCATAAGATGGAGTGTTGTTAAAAAGAGATGGACAGACTGTACTCCCGTATTCTAGAGGTGATAGAAGTATAATTTAAGTTCCTAAACCACCTACAGATTTCTAAATGATTCATTTATACAATTGATATGAGTAGATAACTTGATTCAATACTAATATAGATCATAATCAAATCTTGCCTTGTGATGATTATTTTATTTCTCATTTTGTGTATTATTCTAAGTTAAAATTTTAAAAAAATCAATGAGAGTGGAAAAAAAACTTACCAACAGAATTATAGTCAGGATGAGATTTTACTCTTTAAAATAAAGTCAACAATACAAATGCTATGATTTTAGGAAACCCTAAGAATTTATAGTCTAACAAGATATGACTAGACGGATTACGATAATAACCTACGGAAAGGGTTTACATTAGCCTTCTGTTACTGAAATATTATGGGTTAAGATAAATCAAAACTTACTTGAACAGTTCTATTTCTCATAGAATCAAGCATGCAGTTCCTTATAAAGTCTATATAAACATCAACTCGCAATGTATTGGGGCGCATCATTCCGTTTTTTTTCTTGTAGTGCAAGAAATTTATAGACTAATATGGAAAATCTTTCCGAAATAATAAGTGATTTAACCATGAGTACTTAACATGAGATTTTACTACATACCATACTGAAACGTTATTGAATGAAATTCTTTATCATAATTCTGACAGTTGACTTGTGAGAGGAATTAATTGCACATGTTTGACTGAGATTAACCATGAAGAAACCCTCAAGAAATTGTATCAAATGATGGTTCAAAATATAGAACTTTATGTATTCACCATTGAAGAGGTTTAGTATGTAAATGAACATGCATGGCAGCAAAGAATGGTTAGGGTTGTACCTTGATTTCTCCCACAATTTGGAGATGGAATGAAGAGTGTCAACTCTTCAATTAAGAGGAACAACAGTCTCTTGAGCTGCTGGACAGCAGCAACTTGTTGTTGCAAGAAAGAATCAGAAGGAAGGGGGATTCTAGGCTTGAAACTGTGGCTGGATTTTGATTTCCAACAGCTGAAAAGGGAGCATCAATAGCCCTCTCGGTGGAGAAGATGTAGAAAAAAAAGGCAAAATTAAAAGGGTGGAGGTTGGGGTTATATAGACAAAGAAAAAGGCCAAGTATTGGTTATTTTGGGCAAATGGATGGAGAGGGAAGAGCCATGTGGCTGGAAAAGAAACCCAACAGTTGGACTTGTGCACAGTGACAGTGCACAGTATATGAGAAAAACAAACGTTTCTAATTTATTTTTATATTTATTTTTTTGTAAGATATTTCAAAATGTCTATATGCGCACATCGAGCTTCTGATTTCAACGAGTAATATCTCGTTTTGATCGTCTCTGGACGACAATCAATATGAGTATAATATTGTTACACTTTTGATCGGGTTTGGATGCCCGAAATTTTCGTGATATGATTTCGGTTTGAGGTTAAATTTTACGATTTTAAAATATCAAACGGCCTCCGATTGACGAACGGTCGATTCTGTTGGTCTTGTTTTGTCGAATCGGATCTAATGATGGTCTCGGTTCGTTTCGTGGTTTCCGAATTTGCGCCGCGGCTTTCTCGCGGCGCGCATTACGAAGCGACCGATTTTTGGTCGATTTCACCCGAACGACTTTTGATTCGTGATCAGTTGATCGTTTTAGGTTGTTTGGTATTGACCAACAACTTTATTAGATTCATCGGACCCAAATCGGGTCGGGTCCGAGTCTGATTGGAAACCGGATGTTACAATTATAAAAACCTCAAAGGGAGTCTCGTCCTCGAGACTCGAGTCAAGGTCATTAGATGTTTTGTTTGGATTTCTTAAGGTCATAAAAACCTCAAAGGGTTTTGAACACGTAAAAACCTCAAAGAGAAAACAAGCCTTATATTTCAACATATATTTTATTATAAAAGCTTGTTTTGCGTATTACCTCAGAAAAGTTGCAGGTATCGTGCCCGCATGTCAGCTTCGATCTCCCATGTCGCCTCCTCGACGCCATGTCGGTGCCACAACACCTTGATTAATGGAATCTCCTTGCTGCGAAGCTTCTTCACAGCATGGTCAAGTTTCTGAACTGGCTTCTCCTCATAAGTCAGATCTGGCTCCACGTCTAGATTCTAGTAACTAATGATGTGCCGAGGGTCGTGCGCATATTTTCTCAAGTTGGATACATGGAAGACATCGTGAATAGCAGAAATATGTGGAGGAAGAGCTACTCGGTAAGCAACCTTCCCCACTCTAGCCAGAATCTCGAACGGTCCAACATATCGCGGCGCTAACTTGCCACGAACCCCGAATCTCTGCACTCCCTTCATGGGAGATACTCGCAAAAACACCCAATCTCCGACATGTATTTACAGGAGTTTTATTAGTACATGAGATTAAGTTAAATTTGTAATAAAAGAAAGAGAAGAAGATTGGATACCTGAAATTCCAAATCTCTTCTCTGACGGTCTGCATAGCTCTTCTGGCGGCTCTGTGCCGTCAGAAGTCTCCGTCTCACAAGATCAACAGCTCTCGCAGTCTCCTCCAAGAGATCCACGGAATATAAAGCATGATCACCTACCTCACGCCAACTGAGAGGTGTGAGGCATCACCGCCCATATAGGGCTTCGAATGGTGCCATGCCAATACTGGAGTGATAGCTGTTATTGTTCGTGAATTCCACCAAAGGCAAATGGTTCTTCCAGGACCCTTTCCACTCTAAAGTGCATGCGTGAAGTAGATCCTCAAGCGTCTGAATGATGCGCTCACTCTGCCCGTCTGTCTGCGGATGGTATGCAGAACTCATCTTCAGCTCTGTCTGTAGTGCTGACATGAACTGATGCCAATAATGAGATATAAATCTCGAATCCCTGTCAGACACCACCTCTCGTGGTATACCATGTAGCCTGATAATGTTCTGTACGTAGAGCTTGGCCAATCTGGATGGAGTGTAAGTCGTGTTGACAGGTATGAAATGGGCTGATTTGGTCAACCTATCAACAACGACCCATATGGAATCATGACCTCCTGGCGTCTTCGGCAAACCTGTGACAAAATCCATAGAAATGCTCTCCCACTTCCAGTCGGGAATGGGGAGAGACTGCAGTAATCCTGGTGGTCTCATGTGCTCAGCCTTGAGCATCTACAGATCATGCATCTGTTGACATGCTGCGCCACATCACGTTTCATTCCATCCCACCAGAAATGTCGACACAGATCACGGTACAACTTCGTACTGCCTCGATGGATAGATAACCGTAACGGTGTGCCTCATCGAGAATGTCTCTGCGAAGCTGCTCGTCATTGGGTACAACGACCTGTCCTGCCTTCCATAAAATAGTCTCTGTCACGACAAAATCATCAACTTCGTCCTTGACGGCGCGCATGAATCTATCTCGGATCCAAGTATGGATCGGTCTTCTGGCCCTCTATAATACGATCCCAAAGACTACTGTATCGTGGAGGCACGGCGGTAGAAATGGATGCGCTCTCCTGAGGATGCCACTCGTTTAAAGCTGCAAGCGTATCCCACGTGTATAACCTGTTCGTTGTACCCTCTGCATGTGCTCTCCTGTTAAGTGCATCAGCTACCACATTTCCCTTATCGGGATGGTAAGAGATCGTGCAATCATAATCCTTCAGCAGCTCGAGCCATCTGCGCTGCCTAATGTTCAGCTCCTTCTGATCAAAGATGTACTTCAGACTCTTGTGGTCTGTAAAGATCTCGAAATTCACCCCATATAAGTAGTGACGCCAGATCTTCAAGGCAAAGAAAACTGCCGCCAACTCCAAGTCATGTGTGGGGTAGTTCCGCTCGTGCAGTCTCAACTGCCGTGATGCGTAAGCAATCACCTGTCCTCTCTGCATCAACACTGCTCCTAGACCTTCTCCAGATGCATCTGTGTAAACTGCATAGTTCTGAGTGCCTGAAGGAAGAGCAAGAATAGGCGTTGTAGTCAATCTCTCCTTCAGTGTCTGGAATGCCTGCTCACATGAATCGTCCCAAATAAATGGAACTCCCTTCTGTGTCAATCGTGTCAAAGGGCGAACAGTGCGTGAAAAACCGCTGACGAAGCATCTGTAATAACCTGCTAGCCCAAGGGAGCTCCGAATCTGCGTGACAATCTTGGGCTGCTCCCAAGACATAACTGCATCAATCTACACAGGATCAACTGCGATGCCTGCTCTAGAAATGATATGCCCTAGAAATGTGACCTGGATAACCAGAACTCACACTTGCTTAACTTGGCATATAACTTGTGCTCCCTCAATGTATCTAAGACAATCCGTAGATCATTTGCATGATCCCATTCATTCCGTGAGTAAATGAGCACATCATCGATGGACACCACTACGAACTTGTCCAAGTATGGACGGAAGATACGGTTCATCATATCCATGAAAGCTGCAGGTGCATTGGTGAGCCCAAACGGCATCACCACAAACTCGTAGTGTCCATAACGAGTCCTGAAAGCTGTCTTCGGAATATCTGACTCGCGAATCCTCAACTGATGATAGCCTGATCGAAGGTCGATCTTCGAGAACACCGAAGATCCCTGGAGCTGATCGAACAAATCATCGATGCGTGGCAAAGGATAACGGTTCTTCACCGTTCTCTTATTCAGCTGCCCATAATCGATGCACAATCTCATGGATCCAACCTTCTTCTTGACAAATAGAATCGGAGCACCCCAAGGTGAAGTGCTCGGTCTCATGAATCTTAAGTCAAGTAACTCCTGCAACTCGATATGGTGCCATAGAGATCGGCTGTGTATCTGGCAGCAATGTGATCTCGAACTCGATCTCTCTCTCAGGAGGTAATCCTGGTAGCTCATCAGGAAATACGTCAGGGTATTCTGATACTATTCGAATGTCCTGTATCATTGGCTCCTGGTCAGATACCTCCCGAATAAATGCAAGATAGGTATCGCAACCCTGATCAACAAGTCGTTGAGCCTGCAACGTTGAAATATACTCCATGATGGAGTCATGCAAAGTACCCTCAAAAGTGAACTCGGGTAGATCAGGAATCCTGAAGACAACTGTCTTTCTAAAGAAATCAACTAGTGCATGATTAGCGGATAACCAATCCATGCCCAAAATCAAGTCAAACTCATCAAGCTGCAGAAGTAGACAATCTGCGAGCATCTCATGACCGCCAATCAGTATAGGCAAGTGCCTGACTATCAGGGAAATGATAAACAACTGGCCACCTGCCCTCGGATTTGATATGGAGAAGAGAGAGTCTCTGCGACTCTACCTAAAGAAGCAATTAGCCTCGAAGCAAGAAAAGAGTGTGTCGCACCACAATCAAATAAGACATGGAAAGGTCGGCCCAAGACTAAGACCATACCTTTCACCACGGTAGCGGCTGGACGTGCCTGCTCCTCAGTAACTACGTGTATCTGCCCCTACCTGGCTGGTGAGGCACTGGAATCTGCCACACTCTGCGTCTGTCTCTGTTGCGGTCACCTAAGGTTGGAGTTCCTACCACAGAAACTTCCTGAATGTTGTGCCTGAGGCTGCGACTGTGAAGGCTGTGGCTGAGGCTCACCAGAAATCTGTGGGCACTGTGATCGATAATGTCCCCACTCGTGACATCGATAGCATCTGACTGGCCTGGTAGGTGGAGTGGCAGTGTCTGTGCTCCGGGCTGGTCCTGCAGGTGGTCTATCTGCTCGCTGCGACCCAGATGGTCGAGCGGACTCTGTGCCACATCCGGCGAGTGCTCCTCCTAAAGTAGTCGATGGAGAAGAGCGAGCACTGCCCGTGAAGGATGAACCTGTAGGTCAGAACCGTCTGTCTGACCTCTGCTGCTGAAACGGTCGACGTATCGCTCCAAAAATGTCGCCGCGGTCTAGGCGCTGCTCCAGACGAGCTCCCGGAACGTCTCCCTCTAATGTCCTCGAACTTCTCCGCAGCATCGGTAGCCTCGGAGATGGATGTGATGTATAGTCCAGCCAGCTTCTCCTGTACCTCCTCTTGCATGCCGCCAATGAACTTTTCCAGATTCTCCTCTGGAAATGTGCCAGCTGCTCGGGTATGTCGTGACAGCTCTGTATATCGGATAAAGTAATCTCTGGCTGTCATCTGCCCCTGACGAAGTTCTGCAAAAAGTCGGTGCTGGGACTCCTTCCACTTTGCAGAAAAGAAGTGGACTCTGAACTTCGTCTCAAAATCATCCCATGTAGGCTCTCGGTCTAGCTCAGACACTACAGCATCCCACCATCTCTCAGCAAAATCCGTCAATGAATACTCCATGAAGGATAGCCACGTGTCTCGTGGTGCGCGAATCATCCTGAGTACCTTCGTCACCCGCTTCAGCCACTGTTCAGTAACATTTGGTGAACCTGTGCCCTCGAACAAGGGTATGTTGGCCCGCTGGTAGGACGTGAAAATGGACTGGTGCCTGTGAATGGCTGAGTACTCGTGTGCACCCTCGTTAGCAAAGTCAACAGGGTCCTGCTCCCTGTCTAAGTCCGCATCCTCCTCAGCTCCATGCTCTGGCATGCCCTCTAGTGGATCATCAGGATGAGGCTGCTCGACATCAATGGACTGGTGCTGATCCTGTCGTATCCCATCCTGTGATGGATGGTACGTGAAATCGGATAGGTCCTCAAACCTCATCTCTATATCTGTCTGCCTGTCGGCAATCTTAGTCTGTTGGGCCAACCTGCTGACCTCGCATGGCAGCTTGCTGCTGCTGGAGGTCGGTGAGGGCAGTCATTATGCGTGCCAACTGGTCAGCCGTCTCCTGACCGGGTCGAGATGCCATGGCTCTGCATTCGAACCATAATTAGTCATAAGAATGCCATAGGCAGATACTTATCATAAATGCTTTTCTCTTCTTGGGATATAATATGAAAATTAATGAATTTGGTGATAACTGTGGTGATCGAATCTGAATGTAATAATTCCCTTCTCGGATTCACGACAAGTCAAAAGACTGCCGCTTTCCGGGAACTTAATGCGATCAGAATTGAAATACTGCGAATGTGCGTATCGGGGTACCACTGCTCTGATACCAAATTGTGAACCCCTCAGGATCCGGGTACCCGTTTACGACGCATTTCGCAATAATTCATTCACGTTTGATCGCAGAAGTTGCAGAAAAATAGGGAAAATTTTTCGCGCAATTATGGCATTCATTTCCAACACATAACCACAAGTAAAAGAGACAAATGGCACCAAAATTTCTTTTCATTAATTTCCATATATTTTTACATCATGTACAATGTCTGTCAGTATACACAATATATCCCAAAATGTTGTACATAAGAGAAAAAAAGGGGAAGCATTTATATCACTATCTAAACAAAAACTGAGACAAAGTAAATCATACCGTCTTGTGTATACTTGATCTCCGGTAAGCATGTATAGCTACTGAGCTGCTACTAAACTGCAGGATGTTTGCCACCAACCACGTTAGGAAAGAAGAGGCGTCAGCAATTGCTGGTACCTCCCAAAAACTTATAAAAATAAATAGACATTTAATATGTGCAAAAGCAAGCAAGTATAAAGGTGGAATAAGTAAAGTTTACATCTACTTGCTTAGGTAAAAAGGTTTTCAGGCTATTTGTAAGCGTCTCATATGATTGTCCCATAACCCAACATTTCCCACATATGACATATTTATATAGTAGTTGAGTATTCACGAGTGTATGAGTGTAAGCATATATATCATTTTCTTCAGAGATCACGTTGGTGAGTGATAATGGAAAAGTTGAGAATGGAAAGATCTCTTAATTTATTTAAATTCATAGATCTAGAGAATAGTCATTTTCTACTAATCCCAACTTTTGATCGTAACTTCACCAATCCTTAAAACAGGGTATCCCCCGCCTGGTTATCCTAAAAGACAGGGTCAGCGGAACTGGTCTAAAGTCAGGATCCCAACGAGGCGTAAAAATACTGCGAGCTCACGTAAAAACGGAAGGGGGATTGGGATCCTAGACCCGCGCACTTGACGGTCGCTGCCCTAACTGGGCTTCCTATTCTCCCGCCCAGTTGAGGGTCACCACGCCCTCGCATGGTCATGTGTAAGGGTCATCATGACCAGCAATATTAGCTATCCGTCATTATGGATGCTTACTAATCATGTATCTGTATTAGCCACTATTTATAAACTAAATGTTCATACACTTAACTTTCATTCAAGTCATGACACCAAATCACTGTTACTCATTTAAAGATGAGTAACCAGTAGACGACATTGACATAATTGATCTTGATATGGGTATTCAAAGACATAGCATACTAACTTCTTATCATCAAGAGCAACTGTCAATAATGCCTTAAAATTCCTAACATTTTCACAATTTGAACTTATAACCACACAAAGCTCATAATATTACTGAAATAAGATGGTAATTGTTTTAGTATATTATTCAATTATGTATATGGGGACATATAGTTTACTTCTGATGCATTCTGTTATAAAGTTTTAGACAGGAGCTTTACAACTGCTTTGAAGGCAAGGAGTTAAAATAATAAGGAACAATCTGTCATGGAATGAGCCTTCAACATTAGCATAAGATGGAGTGTTGTTAAAAAGAGATGGACAGACTGTACTCCCGTATTCTAGAGGTGATAGAAGTATAATTTAAGTTCCTAAACCACCTACAGATTTCTAAATGATTCATTTATACAAATTGATATGAGTAGATAACTTGATTCAATACTAATATAGATCATAATCAAATCTTGCCTTGTGATGATTATTTTATTTCTCATTTTTTGTATTATTCTAAGTTAAAATTTTAAAAAAATCCATGAGAGTGGAAAAAAACTTACCAACAGAATTATAGTCAGGATGAGAATTTACTCTTTAAAATAAAGTCAACAATACAAATGCTATGATATTAGGAAACCCTAAGAATTTATAGTCTAACAAGATATGACTAGACGGATTACGATAATAATCTACGGAAAGGGTTTACATTAGCCTTCTGTTACTGAAATATTATGGGTTAAGATAAACCAAAACTTACTTGAACAATTCTATTTCTCATAGAATCAAGCATGCAGTTCCTTATAAAGTCTATATAAACATCAACTCGCAATGTCTTGGGGCGCATCATTCCGTTTTTTTTCTTGTAATGTAAGAAATTTATAGACTAATATGGAAAATCTTTCCGAAATAATAAGTGATTTAACCATGAGTACTTAACATGAGATTTTACTACATACCATACTGAAACGTTATTGAATGAAATTTTTTATCATAATTCTGACAGTTGACTTGTAAGAGGAATTAATTACACATGTTTGACTGAGATTAACCATGAAGAAACTCTCAAGAAATTGTATCAAATGATGGTTCAAAATATAGATATGTATTCACCATTAAAGAGGTTTAGTATGTAAATGAACATGCATGGCAACAAAGATGGTTAAGGTTGTACCTTGGTTTCTCCCACAATTTGGAGATGGAATGAAGAGTGTCAACTCTTCAATTAAGAGGAACAACAGTCTCTTGAGCTTCTGGACAGCAGCAACTTGTTGGTGCAAGAAAGAATCAGAAGGAAGGGGGATTCTAGGCTTGAAACTGTGGCTGGATTTTGATTTCCAGCAGCTGAAAATGGAGCACCAATAGCCCTCTCGGTGGAGAAGATGTAGAAAAAAATGGGCAAAATTAAAAGGGTGGAGGTTGGGGTTATATAGACAAAGAAAAAGGCCAAGTGTTGGTTATTTTGGGCAAATGGATCGAGAGGGAAGAGCCATGTGGTTGGAAAAGAAACCCAACAGCTGGACTTGTGCACAGTGGCAGTGCACAGTATGTAAGAAAAACAAACGTTTCTAATTTATTTTTATATTTATTTTTTTGCAAGATATTTCAAAATGTCTATATGCACACATCGAGCTTCTGATTTCAACGAGTAATATCTCGTTTTTATCGTCTCTGGATGACAATCAATATGAGTATAATATTGATACACTTTTGATCAGGTTTGGATGTCCGAAATTTTCGTGATACGATTTCGGTTTGAGGTTAAATTTTACGGTTTTAAAATATCAAACGGCCTCCGATTGACGAACAGTCGATTCCGTTGGTCTTGTTTCGTTGAATCGGATCTAATGACGGTCTCGGTTCGTTTCGCGGTTTCCGAATTTGCGTCGCGGCTTTCTCGCGGCGCGCATTATGAAGCGACCGATTTTTGGTTGATTTCACCCGAATGACTTTTGATTCATGATCAGTTGATCGTTTTAGGTTGTTTGGTATTGACAACAACTTTATTGGATTCATCGGACCCAAATCGGGTCGGGTCCGAGTCTGATTGGAAACCGGATGTTACAATTATAAAAACCTCAAAGGGAGTTTCGTCCTCGAGACTCGAGTCAAGGTCATTAGATGTTTTGTTTGGATTTCTTAAGGTCATAAAAACCTCAAAGGGCTTTGAACACATAAAAACCTCAAAGAGAAAACAAGCCTTATATTTCAACATATATTTTATTACAAAAGCTTGTTTTGCGTATTACCTCAGAAAAGTTACGGGTATCGTGCCCGCATGTCAGCTTCGATATCCCATGTCGCCTCCTCGACGCCATGTCGGTACCACAACACCTTGACTAATGGAATCTCCTTGCCGTGAAGCTTCTTCACAGCATGGTCAAGTATCTGAACTGGCTTCTCCTCATAAGTCAGATCTAGCTCCACGTCTAGATTCTCGTAACTAATAATGTGCCGAGTGTCGTGCGCATATTTTCTCAAGTTGGATACATGGAAGACATCGTGAATAGCAGAAAGATGTGGAGGAAGAGCTACTCGGCAAGCAACCATCCCCACTCTACCCAGAATCTCGAACGGTCCAACATATCGCGGCGCCAACTTGCTACGAACCCCGAATCTCTGCACTCCCTTCATGGGAGATACTCGCAAAAACACCCAATGCTCTCCCACTTCCAGTCGGGAATTTGGAGAGACTGCAGTAATCCTGGTGGTCTCATGTGCTCAACCTTGACCATCTGACAGGTCATGCATCTGCTGACTTGCTGCGCCACATCACGCTTCATTCCATCCTACCAGAAATGTCGACGCAGATCACGGTACATCTTCGTACTGCCTGGATGGATAGATAACCGTGAACTGTGTGCCTCATCGAGAATGTCTCTGCGAAGCTGCTCGTCATTGGGTACAACGACCCGTCCTGCCTTCCATAAAATAGACTCTGCCACGACAAAATCATCAATTTCGTCCTTGACGGCGCGCATTAATTTATCTCGGATCCAAGTATGGATCGGTCTTCTGTCCCTCTACAATACGATCCCAAAGACTACTGTATCGTGGAGGCACGACAGTAGAAATGGATGCGCTCTCCTGAGGATGCCAATCGTTTAAAGCTGCAAGCGTATCTCACGTGTATAATCAGTTCGTTGTACCCTCTGCATGCGCTCTCCTGCTAAGTGCATCAGCTACCACATTTCCCTTACCGGGATGGTAAGAGATCGTGCAATCATAATCCTTCAGCAGCTCGAGCCATCTGCGTTGCCTCATGTTCAGCTCCTTCTGATCAAAGATGTACTTCAGACTCTTGTGGTCTGTAAAGATCTCGAAATTCACCCCATATAAGTAGTGACGCCAGATCTTCAAGGCTAAGACAACTGCCGCCAACTCCAAGTCATGTGTGGGGTAGTTCCGCTCGTGCGGTCTCAACTGCCGTGATGCGTAAGCAATCACCTGTCCTCTCTGCATCAACACTGCTCCTATACCTTCTCCAGATGCATCTGTATAAACTGCATAGTCCTGAGTGCCTAAAGGAAGAGCAAGAACAGGCGTTGTAGTCAATCTCTCCTTCAGTGTCTGGAATGCATGCTCAGATGAATCTTGCCAAATAAATGGAACTCCCTTCTGTGTCAATCGTGTCAAAGGGCGAACAATGCGTGAAAAACCACTGACGAAGCGTCTGTAATAACCTGCTAGCCAAGGAAGCTCCAAACCTGCGTGACAATCTTGGGCTGCTCCCAAGACATAACTGCATCTATCTACGCAGGATCAACTGCGATGCCTGCTCCAGAAATGATATGCCTGAGAATTGTGACCTGGATAACCAGAACTCACACTTGCTTAACTTGGCATATAACTTGTGCTCCCTCAATGTATCTAAGACAATCCGTAGATCATTTGCATGATCCCATTCATTCCGTGAGTAAATGAGCACATCATCGATGGACACCACTAAAACTTGTCCAAGTATGGACGGAAGATACGGTTCATCATATCCATGAAAGCTGCAGGTGCATTGGTGAGCCCAAACGGCATCACCATAAACTCGTAGTGTCCATAACGAGTCCTGAAAGCTGTCTTCGGAATATCTGACTCGCGAATCCTCAGCTGATGATAGCCTGATCGAAGGTCGATCTTCGAGAACACCGAAGATCCCTGGAGCTGATCGAATAAATCATCGATGCGTGGCAAAGGATAACGGTTCTTCACCGTTCTCTTATTCAACTGCCGATAATCGATGCACAGTCTCATGGATCCAACCTTCTTCTTGACAAATAGAACCGGATCATCCCAAGGTGAAGTGCTCGGTCTCATGAATCTTAAGTCAAGTAACTCCTGCAACTGCACCTTCAGCTCCCTCAACTCGGCTGGTGCCATGCGATATGGTGCCATAGAGATCGGCTGTGTATCTGGCAGCAATGTGATCTCGAACTCGATCTCTCTCTCAGGAGGTAATCCTGGTAGCTCATCAGGAAATACGTCAGGGTATTCTGATACTATTCGAATGTCATGTATCATTGGCTCCTGGTCAGATACCTCCCGAATAAATGCAAGATAGGTATCACAACCCTGATCAACAAGTCGCTGAGCCCGCAACATTGAAATGTACTCCATGATGGAGTCATGCAAAGTACCCTCAAAAGTGAACTCGGATAGATCAGGAATCCTTAAGACAACTGTCTTTCTAAAGCAATCAACTAGTGCATGATTAGCGGATAACCAATCCATGCCCAAAATCAAGTCAAACTCATCAAGCTGCAGAAGTAGACAATCTGCGAGCATCTCATGACCGCCAATCAGTATAGGCAAGTGCCTGACTATCAGGGAAATGATAAACAACTGGCCACCTGGCCCTCGGATTTGATATGGAGAAGAGAGAGTCTCTGCGACTCTACCTAAAGAAGCAAGTAGCCTCGAAGCAAGAAAAGAGTGTGTCGCACCAGAATCAAAAAAGACATGGAAAGGTCGGCCCAAGACTGAGACCATACCTTTCACCACGGTAGCGGCTGGACGTGCCTGCTCCTCAGTAACTACGTGTATCTGCCCCTACCAGGCCGGTGAGGCACTGGAACCTGCCACACTCTGCGTCTGTCTCTGCTGCGGTCACCTAAGGTTGGAGTTCCTACCACGGAAACTTCCTGAACGTTGTGCCTGAGGCTGCGACTGTGAAGGCTGTGGCTGAGGCTCACCAGAAATCTGCGGGCACTGTGATCGATAATGTCCCCACTCGTGACATCGATAGCATCTGACTGTCCTGTTAGGTGGAGTGACAGTGTCTGTGCTCCGGGCTGGTCCTGCAGGTGGTCTATCTGCTCGCTGCGACCCAGATGGTCGAGCGGACTCTGTGCCACATCCGGCGAGTGCTCCTCCTAAAGTAGTCGATGGAGAAGAGCGAGCACTGCCCGTGAAGGATGAACCTGTAGGTCGGAACCGTCTGCCTGACCTCTGCTGCTGAAACGGTCGACGTATCGCTCCAAAAATGTCGCCGCGGTCTAGGCGCTGCTCCAGACGAGCTCCCGAAACGTCTCCCTCTAATGTCCTTGAACTTCTCCGCAGCATCGGTAGCCTCGGAGATGGATGTGATGTATAGTCCAGCCAGCTTCTCCTGTACCTCCTCTCGCATGCCGACAATGAACTTTTCCAGATTCTCCTCTGGAAATGCGCCAGCTGCTCGGGTATGTCGTGACATCTCTGTATATCGGATAAAGTAATCTCTGGCTGTCATCTGCCTCTGACGAAGTTCTGCAAAAAGTTGGTGCTGGGACTCCTTCCACTTCGCAGAAAAGAAGTGGGCTCTGAACTTCGTCTCAAAATCATCCCATGTAGGCTCTCGGTCTAGCTCAGACACTACAGCATCCCACCATCTCTCGGCAAAATCCGTCAATGAATACTCCATGAAGGATAGCCACATGTCTCGTGGTGCGCGAATCATCCTGAGTACCTTCGTCACCCGCTTCAGCCACTGTTCAGTAACATCTGGTGAACCAGTGCCCTCGAACAAGGGTATGTTGGCCCGCTGGTAGGACGTGAAAATGGACTGGTGCCTGTGAATGGCTGAGTACTCGTGTGCACCCTCGTCAGCAAAGTCAACAGGGTCCTGCTCCCTATCTAAGTCCGCATCCTCCTCAGCTCCATGCTCTGGCATGCCCTCTAGTGGATCATCAGGATGAGGATGCTCGACCTCAATGGACTGGTACTGATCCTGTCGTATCCCATCCTGTGATGGATGGTACGTGAAATCGGATAGGTCCTCAAACCTCATCTCTACATCTGTCTGCCTGTCGGCAATCTTAGTCTGCTGGGCCAACCTGTTGACCTCGCATGGCAGCTTGCTGCTGCTGGAGGTCGGTGAGGGCAGTCAGTATGCGTGCCAACTGGTCAGCCGTCTCCTGACCGGGTCGAGATGCCATGGCTCTGCATGCGAACCATAATTAGTCATAAGAATGTCATAGGCAGATACTTATCATAAATGCTTTTATCTTCTTGGGATATAATATGAAAATTAATGAATTTGGTGACAACTGTGGTGATCGAATCTGAATGTAATAATTACCTTCTCGGATTCACGACAAGTCAGAAGACTGCCGCTATCCGAGAACTTAATGTGATTAGAATTGAAATACTGCGAATGTGCGTATCGGGGTACCACTGCTCTGATACCAAACTGTGAACCCCTTAGGATCCGGGTACCCGTTTACGACGCATTTCGCAATAATTCATTAACATTTGATCGCAGAAGTTGCAGAAAAATAGGGAAAATTCTTTGCGCAATTATGACATTCATTTCCAACACAAATTTACAAGTAAAAGAGACAAATGATACCAAAATTTCTTTTCATTAATTTCCATATATTTTTACATCATGTACAATGTCTGTCAGTATACACAATATATCCCAAAATGTTGTACATAAGAGAAAAGAAGGGGAATCATTTACATCACTATCTAAACAAAAACTGATACAAAGTAAATCATACCGTCTAGTGTATACTCGATCTCCAGGAAGCGTTTATAGCTACTGAGCTGCTACTAAACTGCAGGCTGTTTGCCACCAAACACGTTAGGAAAGAAGAGGCATCATCAATTGCTGTTACCTCCCAAAAACTTATAAAAATAAATAGACATTTAATATGTGCAAAGGCAAGCAAGTAGAAAGGTGGAATAAGTAAAGTTTACATCTACTTGCGTAGGTAAAAAGGTTTTCAGGCTATTTGTAAGCGTCTCATATGATTGTCCCATAACCAACATTTCCCACATATGACATATTTATATAGTAGTTGAGGATTCATGAGTGTATGAGTGTAAGCATATATATCATTTTCTTCAGAGATCACGTTGGTGAGTGATAATGGAAAAGTTGAGAATGGAAAGATCTCTTAATTTATTTAAATTCTTAGATCTAGAGAATAGTCATTTTCTACTAATCCCAACTTTTGATTGTAACTTCACCAATCCTTAAAGACAGGGTATCCCCCGCCTGGTTATCCTAAAAGACAGGGTCAGCGGAACTAGTTTAAAGTCAGGATCCCAACGAGGCGTAAAAATACAGCGAGCTCACCTAAAAACCGATGGGGGACTGGGATCCTAGACCCACGCACTTGGCGGCCGCTGCCCTAACTGGGCTTCCTATTCTCCCGCCCAGTTGAGGGTCACCGCACCCTCGCATGGTCATGTGTAAGGGTCATCATGACCAGCAATATTAGCTATCCGTCATTATGGATGCTTACTAATCATATATCTGTATTAGCCACTATTTATAAACTAAATGTTCATACACTTAACTTTCATTCAAGTCATGACACCAAATCACTGTTACTCATTTAAAGATGAGTAACCAGTAGACGACATTGACATAATTGATCTTGATATGGGTATTCAAAGACATAGCATACTAACTTCTTATCATCAAGAGCAACTGTTAATAATGCCTTATAATTCCTAACATTTTCACAATTTGAACTTATAACCACACAAAGCTCATAATATTACTGAAATAAGATGGTAATTATTTTAGTATATTATTCAATTATGTATATGGGGACATATAGTTTACTTCTGATGCATTCTGTTATAAAGTTTTAGACAGGAACTTTACAGCTGCTTGGAAGGACAAGGAATTAAAATAATAAGGAACAATCTGTCATGGAATGAGCCTTCAACATTAGCATAAGATGGAGTGTTGTTAAAAAGAGATGGACAGACTGTACTCCCGTATTCTAGAGGTGATAGAAGTATAATTTAAGTTCCTAAACCACCTACAGATTTCTAAATGATTCATTTATACAATTTATATGAATAGATAACTTGATTCAATACTAATATAGATCATAATCAAATCTTGCCTTGTGATGACTATTTTATTTCTCATTTTTTGTATTATTCTAAGTTAAAATTTTAAAAAAATCCATGAGAGTGGAAAAAAACTTACCAACAGAATTATAGTCAGGATGAGAATTTACTCTTTAAAATAAAGTCAACAATACAAATGCTATGATTTTAGGAAACCCTAAGAATTTATAGTCTAACAAGATATGAATAGATGGATTACGATAATAATCTACGGAAAGGGTTTACATTAGCCTTCTGTTACTGAAATATTATGGGTTAAGATAAACCAAAACTTACTTGAACAGTTCTATTTCTCATAGAATCAAGCATGCAGTTCCTTATAAAGTCTATATAAACATCAACTCGCAATGTCTTGGGGCGCATCATTCCGTTTTTTTTTCTTGTAGTGTAAGAAATTTATAGACTAATATGGAAAATCTTTCCGAAATAATAAGTGATTTAAACATGAGTACTTAACATGAGATTTTACTACATACCATATTGAAACGTTATTGAATGAAATTCTTTATCATAATTCTGACAGTTGACTTGTGAGAGGAATTAATTGCACATGTTTGACTGAGATTAACCATGAAGAAACCCTCAAGAAATTGTATCAAATGATGGTTCAAAATATAGAACTTTATGTATTCACCATTGAAGAGGTTTAGTATGTAAATGAACATGCATGGCAACAAAGAATGGTTAGAGTTGTACCTTGGTTTCTCCCACAATTTGGAGATGGAATGAAGAGTGTCAACTCTTCAATTAAGAGGAACAACAGTCTCTTGAGCTTCTGGACAGCAGCAACTTGTTGTTGCAAGAAAGAATCAGAAGGAAGGGGGATTCTAGGCTTGAAACTGTGGCTGGATTTTGATTTCCAGCAACTGAAAAGGGAGCACCAATAGCCCTCTCGGTGGAGAAGATGTAGAAAAAATGGGCAAAATTAAAAGGTTGGAGGTTGGGGTTATATAGACAAAGAAAAAGGCCAAGTGTTGGTTATTTTGGTCAAATGGATGGAGAGGAAAGAGCCATGTGGCTGGAAAAGAAACCCAACAGCTGGACTTGTGCACCGTGACAGTGCACAGTATGTGAGAAAAACAAACGTTCTAATTTATTTTTATATTTATTTTTTTGTAAGATATTTCAAAATGTCTATATGCGTCCATCGAGCTTCTGATTTCAACTAGTATTATCTCGTTTTGATCGTCTCTGGACGACGATCAATATGAGTATAATATTGATACACTTTTGATCGAGTTTGGATGCCCGAAATTTTTGTGATACGATTTCGGTTTGAGGTTAAATTTTACAGTTTTAAAATATAAAACGGCCTCCGATTGACGAACGGTCGATTCCGTTTTCGTCGAATCGGATCTAATGACGGTCTCGGTTCGTTTCACAGTTTCCGAATTTGCGTCGCGGCTTTCTTGCGGTGCGCATTACGAAGCGACCAATTTTTGGTCGTTTTCACCCGAACGACTTTTGATTCATGATCAGTTGATCGTTTTAGGTTGTTTGGTATTGACCATCAACTTTATTGGGTTCATCGGACCCAAATCGGGTCGGGTCCGAGTCTGATTGGAAACCGGATGTTACAATTATAAAAACCTCAAAGGAAGTCTCGTCCTCGAGACTCGAGTCAAGGTCATTAGATGTTTTGTTTGGATTTATTAAGGTGATAAAAACCTCAAAGGGTTTTGAACACATAAAAACCTTAAAGAGAAAACAAGCCCTATATTTCAACATATATTTTATTACAAAAGCTTGTTTTGCGTATTACCTCAGAAAAGTTGCGGGTATCGTGCCCGCATGTCAGCTTCGATCTCCCATGTCGCCTCCTCGACGCCATGTCGGTGCCACAACACCTTGACTAATGGAATCTCCTTGCTGCGAAGCTTCTTCACAGCATGGTCAAGTATCTGAACTGACTTCTCCTTATAAGTCAGATCTGGCTCCATGTCTAGATTCTCGTAACTAATGATATGCTGAGGGTCGTGCACATATTTTCTCAAATTGGATACATGGAAGATATCGTGAATAGCAGAAAGATGTGGAGGAAGAGATACTCGGTAAGCAACCTTCCCCACTCTAGCCAGAATCTCGAACGATCCAACATATCGCGGTGCCAACTTGCCACGAACCCCGAATCTCGGCACTCCCTTCATGGGAGATACTCGCAAAAACACCCAATCTCCGACCCTGTATTTACAGGAGTTTTATTAGTACATGAGATTAAGTTAAATTTGTAATAAAAGAAAGAGAAGAAGATTGGATACCTGAAATTCCAAATATCTTCTCCGATGGTCTACATAGCTCTTCTGGCGGCTCTGTGCCATCAGAAGCCCCCGTCTCACAAGATCAACAGCTCTCGCGGTCTCCTCCAAGAGATCCACGGAATATAAAGCATGATCACCTACCTCACGCCAACTGAGAGATGTGAGGCATCACCGCCCATATAGGGCTTCGAATGGTGCCATGCTAATACTGGAGTGATAGCTGTTATTGTTCGTGAATTCTACCAAAGGCAAATGGTTCTTCCAGGACCCTTTCCACTCTAAAGTGCATGCACGAAGTAGATCCTCAAGCGTCTGAATGGTGCGCTCACTCTACCCGTCTGTCTGCGGATGGTATGCAGAACTCATCTTCAACTCTGTTTGTAGTGCTGACATGAACTGATGCCAATAATGAGATGTAAATCTCGAATCCCTGTCAGACACCACCTCTCGTGGTATACCATGCAGCCTGATAATGTTCTATACGTAGAGCTTGGCCAATCTGGATGGAGTGTAAGTCGTGTTGACATGTATGAAATGGGCTGATTTGATCAACCTATCAACAACGACCCATATGGAATCATGGCCTCCTGGCGTCTTCGGCAGACCTGTGACAAAATCCATAGAAATGCTCTCCCACTTCCATTCGAGAATGGGGAGAGACTGCAGTAATCCTGGTGGTCTCATGTGCTCAGCCTTGACCATCTGACAAGTCATGCATCTGCTGACATGCTGCGCCACATCGCGCTTCATTCCATCCTACCAGAAATGTCGACGCAGATCACGGTACATCTTCGTACTGCCTGGATGGATAGATAACCGTGAACTGTGTGCCTCATCGAGAATGTCTCTGCGAAGCTGCTCGTCATTGGGTACAACGACCCATCCTGCCTTCCATAAAATAGACTCTGCCACGACAAAATCATCAACTTCATTTTTGACGACGCGCATGAATCTATCTCGGATCCAAGGATCGGTCTTCTGGCCCTCTACAATACGATCCCAAAGACTACTGTATCGTGGAGGCACGGCGGTAGAAATGGATGCGCTCTCCTAAGGATGCCAATCATTTAAAGCTGCAAGCGTATCCCATGTGTATAACCAGTTCGTTGTACCCTCTGCATGCGCTCTCCTGCTAAGTGCATCAGCTACCACATTTCCCTTACCGGGATGGTAAGAGATCGTGCAATCATAATCCTTCAGCAGCTCGAGCCATCTGCGCTGCCTCATGTTCAGCTCCTTCTGATCAAAGATGTACTTCAGACTCTTGTGGTCTGTAAAGATCTCGAAATTCACCCCATATAGGTAGTGACGCCAGATCTTCAAGGCGAAGACAACTGCCGCCAACTCCAAGTCATGTGTGGGGTAGTTCCGCTCGTGCGGTCTCAACTGCCGGGATGCGTAAGCAATCACTTGTCCTCTCTACGTCAACACTGCTCCTAGACCTTCTCCAGATGCATCTGTGTAAACTATATAGTCCTGAGTGCCTGAAGGAAGAGCAAGAATAGACGTTGTAGTCAATCTCTCCTTCAGTGTCTGGAATGCCTGCTCACATGAATCATCCCAAATAAATGGAACTCCCTTTTGTGCCAATCGTGTCAAAGGGCGAACAATGCGTGAAAAACCGCTGACGAAGCGTCTGTAATAACCTGCTAGCCCAAGGAAGCTCCAAATCTGCGTGACAGTCTTGGGCTGCTCCCAAGACATAACTACATCTATCTTCGTAAGATCAACTGCGATTCCTGCTCCAGAAAAGATATGTCGGAGAAATGAGACCTGGGATAACCAGAACTCACACTTGCTTAACTTGGCATATAGCTTGTGCTCCTTCAATGTATCTAAGACAATACGTAGATCATTTGCATGATCCCATTCATTCCGTGAGTAAATGAGCACATCATCGATGAACACCACTACAAACTTGTCCAAGTATGGACGGAAGATACGGTTCATCATATCCATGAAAGCTGCAGGTGCATTGGTGAGCCCAAACGACATTACCACAAACTCGTAGTGTCCATAACGAGTCCTGAAAGTTATTTTCGGAATATCTAACTCGCGAGTCCTCAGCTGATGATAACCTAATCAAAGGTCGATCTTCGAGAACACCGAAGATCCCTGGAGCTAATCGAACAAATCATCGATGCGTGGCAAAGGATAATGGTTCTTCACCGTTATCTTATTGAGCTGCTGATAATCGATGCACAGTCTCATGGATCCATCCTTTTTCTTGACAAATAGAACCGGAGCACCCCAAGGTGAAGTGCTCGGTCTCACGAATCTTAAGTCAAGTAACTCCTGCAACTGCACCTTCAGCTCCCTCAACTCGGCTGGTGCCATGCGATATGGTGCCATAGAGATCGGTTGTGTATCTGGCAGTAATGTAATCTCGAACTCGATCTCTCTCTAACGAGGTAATCCTGGTAGCTCATCAGGAAATGCGTCAGGGTATTCTGATACTATTCGAATGTCCTATATCATTGGCTCCTGGTCAGATACCTCCCGAATAAATGCAAGATAGGTATCACAACCCTGATCAACAAGTCGCTGAGCCCGCAACACTGAAATGTACTTCATGATGGAGTCATGCAAAGTACCCTCTAAAGTGAACTCGGGTAGATCAGGAATCCTGAAGACAATTGTCTTTCTAAAGCAATCAACTAGTGCATGATGAGCGGATAACCAATCCATGTCCAAAATCAAGTCAAACTCATCAAGCTGTAGAAGTAGACAATCCGCGAGCATCTCATGATCGCCAATCAGTATAGGCAAGTGCCTGACTATAAGGGAAATGATAAACAACTGGCCACCTGGCCCTCGGATGTGATATGGAGAAGAGAGAGTCTCTGTGACTCTACCTAAAGAAGCAAGTAGCCTCGAAGCAAAAAAAGAGTGTGTCGCACCAGAATCAAATAAGACATGGAAAGGTCAGCTCAAGAATGAGACCATACCTTTCACCACCGTAGCGGCTGAACGTGCCTGCTCCTCAGTAACTGCGTGTATCTGCCCCTGCCTGGCTGGTGAGGCACTGGAACCTGCCACACTCTGCGTCTGTCTCTGCTGCGGTCACCTAAGGTTGGAGTTCCTACCACGGAAACTCCCTGAACGCTGTACCTGAGGCTGCGACTGTGAAGGCTCTGGCTGAGGCTCACCAGAAACCTGTGGGCACTGTGATCAATAATGTCCCCACTCGTGACATCGATAGCATCTGACTAACCTGGTAGGTGGAGTGACAGTGTCTGTGCTCCGGGCTGGTCCTGCAAGTGGTCTATCTGCTCGCTGCGACCTAGATGGTCGAGCGGACTCTTTGCCACGTCCGGCGAGTGCTCTTCCTAAGGTAGTCGATGGAGAAGAGCGAGCACTGCCCGTGAAGGATGAACCTGTAGGTCGGAACCGTCTGTCTGACCTCTACTGCTGAAACGGACGATGTATCGGTCCAAAATATCGTCGCGGTCTAGGCGCTGCTCCAGACGAGCTCCCAAAACGTCTCCCTCTAATGTCCTCGAACTTCTCCGCAGCATCGGTAGCCTCGGAGATGGATGTGATGTGTAGTCCAACCAGCTTCTCCTGTACCTCCTCTCGCATGCCGCCAATGAATTTTTCCAGATTCTCCTCTGGAAATGCGCCAGCTGCTCGGGTATGTCATGACAGCTCTGTATATCGGATAAAGTAATCTCTGGCTGTCATCTGCCCCTGACGAAGCTCTGCAAAAAGTCGGCACTGGGACTCCTTCCACTTCGTAGAAAAGAAGTGGGTTCTGAACTTCGTCTCGAAATCATCCCATGTAGGCTCTCGGTCTAGCTCAGACACTACAGCATCCCACCATCTCTCGGCAAAATCCGTCAATGAATACTCCATGAAGGATAGCCACGTGTCTCGTGGTGCGCGAATTATTCTGAGTACCTTCGTCATCCGCTTCAGCCACTGTTCAGCAACATCTGGTGAAACTGTGCCCTCGAACAAGGGTATGTTGGCCTGCTGGTAGGACGTGAAAATGGACTGGTGCCTGTGAATGGCTGAATACTCGTGTGCACCCTCGTCAGCAAAGTCAATAGGGTCCTGCTCCCTGTCTATGTCCGCATCCTCCTCAGCTCCATGCTCTGGTATGCCCTCTAGTGGATCATCAGGATAAGGCTGCTCGACCTCAACGGACTGGTGCTGATCCAGACGTATCCCATCCTGTGATGGATGGTACGTGAAATCGGATAGGTCCTCAAACCTCATCTCTATATCTGTCTGCCTGTCGGCAATCTCAGTCTGCTGGGCCAAAATCTGCTCCTGTTGACCTCGCATGGCAGCCTGCTGCTGCTAGAGGTCGGTGAGGGCAGTCAGAATGCGTGCCAACTGGTCAGCCGTCTCCAGACCGGGTCGAGATGCCACGACTCTGCATGCGAACCATAATTAGTCATAAGAATGCCATAGGCAGATACTTATCATAAATGCTTTTCTCTTCTTGGGATATAATATGAAAATTAATGAATTTCGTGACAACTGTGGTGATTGAATCTGAATGTCATATTTCCCTTTTCGGATTCACGACAAGTCAGAAGACTGCCGCTATCCGAGAACTTAATGCGATCAGAATTGAAATACTGCGAATGTGCGTATCGGGGTACCACTGCTCTGATACCAAATTGTGAACCCCTCAGGATCCGGGTACCCATTTACGACGCATTTCGCAATAATTCATTCACATTTGATCGCAGAAGTCGCAGAAAAATAAGGAAAATGTTTTGCGCAATTATGACATTCATTTACAACACATAACCACAAGTAAAAGAGACAAATGGGACCAAAATTTCTTTTTATTAATTTCCATATGTTTTTACATCATGTACAATGTCTGTCAGTATACACAATATATCCCAAAATGTTGTACATAAGAGAAAAGAAGGGGAAGCATTTACATCACTATCTGAACAAAAACAGTAAATCATACCGTCTAGTGTATACTCTCTCTCCAGGAAGCATGTATAGCTACTGAGCTGCTACTAAACTGCAAGCTGTTTGCCTGCCAAACACGTTAGGAAAGAAGAGGCGTCAGCAATTACTGGTACCTCCCAAAACTTATAAAAATAAATATACATTTAATATGTGCAAAAGGAAGCAAATAGAAAGGTGGAATAAGTAAAGTTTACACCTACTTGCGTAAGTAAAAAGGTTTTCAGGCTATTTGTAAGCGTCTCAGATGATTGTCCCATAACCCAACATTTCCCACATATGACATATTTATATAATAGTTGAGTATTCATGAGTGTATGAGTGTAAGCATATATATCATTTTCTTCAGAGATCACGTTGGTGAGTGATAATGGAAAAGTTGAGATTGGAAAGATCTCTTAATTTATTTAAATTCTTAGATCTAGAGAATATTCATTTTCTACTAATCCCAACTTTTGATCGTAACTTCACCAATCCTTAACTTCAATTGTTTCAGATATAACTCCAGATGATGTAGATATAGATATGGATGATCTAGATATAGAATCGCCAAGTCTGTTGGCGAAGTAAACTCAAGCGGTGAAGAAGCCTACAAATGGCTCTCCCGTCTCGCACTCTAGTTGGAAGGACGGTCCAATAGAGGCATATGTCTACTCCCAAATTACGCCACTGAGACCGGTGAGAGAGACATTCTAGAAAAGTCGCTCTAGAAACCTGCCCGACTAGTACGGGCGAACGAGCTCGTACGTAAAACTGAAAACCAAGGATCCCCCGCCTGGGTATCCTAATAGACAGGGTCAACGGAACTGATCTAAAGTCAGGATCCCAACGAGGCGTAAAAACACTGCGAGCTCGCATAAAAAACCGAAGGGGGACTGGGATCCTAGACCCGCGCACTTGACGGCCGCTGCCCTAACTAGGCTTCCTATTCTCCCGCCCAGTTGAGGATCACCGCGCCCTCGCATGGTCATGTGTAAGGGTCATCATGACCAGCAATATTAGCTATCCGTCATTATGGATGCTTACTAATCATGTATCTGTATTAGCCACTATTTATAAACTAAATGTTCATACACTTAACTTTCATTCAAGTCATGACACCAAATCACTGTTACTCATTTAAAGATGAGTAACCAGTAGACGACATTGACATAATTGATCTTGATATGGGTATTCAAAGACATAGCATACTAACTTCTTATCATCAAGAGCAACTGTCAATAGTGCCTTATAATTCCTAACATTTTCACAATTTGAACTTATAACCACACAAAGCTCATAATATTACTGAAATAAGATGGTAATTGTTTTAGTATATTATTCAATTATGTATATGGGGACATATAGTTTACTTCTGATGCATTCTGTTATAAAGTTTTAGACAGGAACTTTACAGCTGCTTTGAAGGACAAGGAGTTAAAATAATAAGGAACAATCTGTCATGGAATGAGCCTTCAACATTAGCATAAAATGGAGTGTTGTTAAAAAGAGATGGACAGACTGTACTCCCGTATTCTAGAGGTGATAGAAGTATAATTTAAGTTCCTAAACCACCTACAGATTTCTAAATGATTCATTTATACAAATTGATATGAGTAGATAACTTGATTCAATACTAATATAGATCATAATCAAATCTTGCCTTATGATGATTATTTTATTTCTCATTTTGTGTATTATTCTAAGTTAAAATTTTAAAAAAATCCATGAGAGTGGAAAAAAACTTACCAACAGAATTATAGTCAGGATGAGAATTTACTCTTTAAAATAAAGTCAACAATACAAATGCTATGATTTTAGGAAACCCTAAGAATTTATAGTCTAACAAGATATGACTAGACGGATTACGATAATAATCTACGGAAAGGGTTTACATTAGCCTTCTGTTACTGAAATATTATGGGTTAAGATAAACCAAAACTTACTTGAACAATTCTATTTCTCATAGAATCAAGCATGCAGTTCCTTATAAAGTCTATATAAACATCAACTCGCAATGTCTTGGGGCGCATCATTCCGTTTTTTTTCTTGTAATGTAAGAAATTTATAGACTAATATGGAAAATCTTTCCGAAATAATAAGTGATTTAACCATGAGTACTTAACATGAGATTTTACTACATACCATACTGAAACGTTATTGAATGAAATTCTTTATCATAATTCTGACAGTTGACTTGTGAGAGGAATTAATTACACATGTTTGACTGAGATTAACCATGAAGAAACCCTCAAGAAATTGTATCAAATGATGGTTCAAAATATAGATATGTATTCACCATTGAAGAGGTTTAGTATGTAAATGAACATGCATGGCAACAAAGAATGCTTAGGGTTGTACCTTGGTTTCTCCCACAATTTGGAGATGGAATGAAGAGTGTCAACTCTTCAATTAAGAGGAACATCAGTCTCCTGAGCTTCTGGACAGCAGCAACTTGTTGTTGCAAGAAAGAATCAGAAGGAAGGGGGATTCTAGGCTTGAAACTGTGGCTGGATTTTGATTCCAGCAACTGAAACGGGAGCACCAGTAGCCCTCTCGGTGGAGAAGATGTAGAAAAAAATGGGCAAAATTAAAAGGGTGGAGGTTGGGGTTATATAGACAAAGAAAAAGGCCAAGTGTTGGTTATTTTGGGCAAATGGATGGAGAGGGAAGAGCTATGTGGCTGGAAAAGAAACCCAACAGCTGGACTTGTGCATAGTGACAGTGCACAGTATGTGAGAAAAACAAACGTTTCTAATTTATTTTTATATTTATTTTTTTGTAAGATATTTCAAAATGTCTATATGCGCACATCGAGCTTCTGATTTCAACGAGTAATATCTCGTTTTTATCGTCTCTGGACGACAATCAATATGAGTATAATATTGATACACTTTTGATCGGGTTTGGATGTCCGAAATTTTCGTGATACGATTTCGGTTTGAGGTTAAATTTTACGGTTTTAAAATATCAAACGGCCTCCGATTGACGAACGGTCGATTCTGTTGGTCTTGTTTCGTCGAATCGGATCTAATGACGGTCTCGGTTCGTTTCACGGTTTCCGAATTTGTGTCGCGGCTTTCTCGCGGCGCGCATTATAAAGCGACCGATTTTTGGTCGATTTCACCCGAATGACTTTTGATTCATGATCAGTTGATCGTTTTAGGTTGTTTGGTATTGACAACAACTTTATTGGATTCATCGGACCCAAATCAAGGTCGGGTCCAAGTCTGATTGGAAACCGGATGTTACAATTATAAAAACCTCAAAGGGAGTTTCGTCATCGAGACTCGAGTCAAGGTCATTAGATGTTTTGTTTGGATTTCTTAAGGTCATAAAAACCTCAAAGGGCTTTGAACACATAAAAACCTCAAAGAGAAAACAAGCCTTATATTTCAACATATATTTTATTACAAAAGCTTGTTTTGCGTATTACCTCAGAAAAGTTGCGGGTATCGTGCCCGCATGTCAGCTTCGATATCCCATGTCGCCTCCTCGACGCCATGTCGGTACCACAATACATTGACTAATGGAATCTCCTTGCTGCGAAACTTCTTCATAGCATGGTCAAGTATCTGAACTGGCTTCTCCTCATAAGTCAGATCTAGCTCCACGTCTAGATTCTCGTAACTAATAATGTGCTGAGTGTCGTGCGCATATTTTCTCAAGTTGGATACATGGAAGTAATCGTGAATAGCAGAAAGATGTGGAGGAAGAGCTACTCAGCAAGCAACCATCCCCACTTTACTCAGAATCTCGAACGGTCCAACATATCGCGGCGCCAACTTGCCACGAACCCCGAATCTCTGCACTCCCTTCATGGGAGATACTCGCAAAAACACCCAATCTCCGACCTATATTTACAGGAGTTTTATTAGTACATGAGATTAAGTTAAATTTGTAATAAAAGAAAGAGAAGAAGATTGGATACCTGAAATTCCAAATCTCTTTCCGACGGTCTGCATAGCTCTTCTGGCTACTCTGTGCCGTCAGATGCCTCCGTCTCACAAGATCAACAGCTCTCGCGGCTTCCTCCAAGAGATCCATAGAATATAAAGCATGATCACCTACCTCACGCCAACTGAGAGGTGTGAGGCATCACCGCCCATATAGGGCTTCAAATGGTGCCATGCCAATACTGGAGTGATAGCTGTTATTGTTCGTGAATTCCACCAAAGGCAAATGGTTCTTCCAGGACCCTTTACACTCTAAAGTGCATGCGCGAAGTAGATCCTCAAGCGTCTGAATGGTGCGCTCACTCTGCCCGTTTGTCTGCGGATGGTATGCAGAACTCATCTTCAGCTCTGTCTGTAGTGCTGACATGAACTGATGCTAATAATGAGATGTAAATCTCGAATCCCTGTCAGACACCACCTCTCGTGGTATAGCATGCAGCCTGATAATGTTATGTACGTAGAGCTTGGCCAATCTGGATGGAGTGTAAGTCGTGTTGACAGGTATGAAATGAGCTGATTTAGTCAACCTATCAACAACGACCGATATGGAATCATGACCTCCTGGCGTCTTCGGCAGACCTGTGACAAAATCAATAGAAATGCTCTCCCACTTCCAGTTGGGAATTTGGAGAGACTGCAGTAATCCTGGTGGTCTCATGTGCTCAGCCTTGACCATCTGACAGGTCATGCATCTGCTGACTTGCTGCGCCACATCACGCTTCATTCCATCCCACCATAAATGTCGACGCAGATCACGGTACATCTTTGTACTGCCTGGATGGATAGATAACCGTGAACTGTGTGCCTCATCGAGAATGTCTCTGCGAAGCTGCTCGTCATTGGGTACAACGACCCGTCCTGCCTTCCATAAAATAGACTCTGCCACGACAAAATCATCAATTTCATCCTTGACGGCGCGCATGAATCTATCTTCGGATCCAAGTATGGATTGGTCTTCTGGCCCTCTACAATACGATCCCAAAGACTACTGTATCGTGGAGGCACGACAGTAGAAATGGATGCGCTCTCCTGAGGATGCCAATCGTTTAAAGCTGCAAGCGTATCTCACGTGTATAATCAGTTCGTTGTACCCTCTGCATGCGCTCTCCTGCTAAGTGCATCAGCTACCACATTTCCCTTACCGGGATGGTAAGAGATCGTGCAATCATAATCCTTCAACAGCTCGAGCCATCTGCGCTGCCTCATGTTCAGCTCCTTCTGATAAAGATGTACTTCAGACTCTTGTGGTCTGTAAAGATCTCGAAATTCACCCCATATAGGTAGTGACGCCAGATCTTCAAGGTGAAGACAACTGCCGCCAACTCCAAGTCATGTGTGGGGTAGTTCCGCTCGTGCGGTCTCAACTGCCATGATGCGTAAGCAATCACCTGTCCCTCTCTGCATCAACACTGCTCCTAGACCTTCTCCAGATGCATCTGTATAAACTGCATAGTCCTGAGTGCCTAAAGGAAGAGCAAGAACATGCGTTGTAGTCAATCTCTCCTTCAGTGTCTGGAATGCATGCTCAGATGAATCTTGCCAAATAAATGGAACTCCCTTCTGTGTCAATCGTGTCAAAGGGCGAACAATGCGTGAAAAACCACTGACGAAGCGTCTGTAATAACCTGCTAGCCCAAGGAAGCTCCAAATCTGCGGGACAATCTTGGGCTGCTCCAAGACATAACTGCATCTATCTACGCAGGATCAACTGCGATGCCTGCTCCAGAAATGATATGCCCGAGAATTGTGACCTGGATAACCAGAACTCACACTTGCTTAACTTGGCATATAGCTTGTGCTCCCTCAATGTATCTAAGACAATCCGTAGATCATTTGCATGATCCCAATTCATTCCGTGAGTAAATAAGCACATCATCGATGAACACCACTACAAACTTGTCCAAGTATGGACGGAAGATACGGTTCATCATATCCATGAAAGCTGCAGGTGCATTGGTGAGCCCAAACGGCATCACCACAAACTCGTAGTGTCCATAACGAGTCCTGAAAGCTGTCTTCGGAATATCTGACTCGCGAATCCCTCAGCTGATGATAGCCTGATCGAAGGTCGATCTTCGAGAACACCGAAGATCCCTGGAGCTAATCGAACAAATCATCGATGCGTGGCAAAGGATAACGTTTTTCACCGTTCTCTTATTCAGCTGCCGATAATCGATGCACAGTCTCATGGATCCATCCTTCTTCTTGACAAATAGAACCGGAGCACCCCAAGGTGAAGTGCTCGGTCTCATGAATCTTAAGTCAAGTAACTCCTGCAACTGCACCTTCAGCTCCCTCAACTCGGCTGGTGCAATGCGATATGGTGCCATAGAGATCAGCTGTGTATCTGGCAGCAATGTGATCTCGAACTTGATCTCTCTCTCAGGAGGTAATCCTGGTAGCTCATCAGGAAATACGTCAGGGTATTCTGATACTATTCGAATGTCATGTATCATTGGCTCCTGGTCAGATGCCTCCCGAATAAATGCAAGATATGTATCACAACCCTGATCAACAAGTCGCTGAGCCCGGAACACTGAAATGTACTCCATGATGGAGTCATGCAAAGTACCCTCAAAAGTGAACTCGGGTAGATCAGGAATCCTGAAGACAACTGTCTTTCTAAAGCAATCAACTAGTGCATGATTAGCGGATAACCAATCCATGCCCAAAATCAAGTCAAACTCATCAAGCTGCAGAAGTAGACAATCTGCGAGCATCTAATGACCGCCAATCAGTATAGGCAACTATAAGGGAAATGATAAACAACTGGCCACCTCGCCCTCGGATTTGAGATGGAGAAGAGAGAGTCTCTGCGACTCTACCTAAAGAAGCAAGTAGTCTTGAAGCAAGAAAAGAGTGTGTCGCACCAGAATAAAATAAGACATGGAAAGGTCGGCCCAATACTGAGACCATACCTTTCACCACGGTAGCGGCTGAACGTGCCTGCTCCTCAGTAACTGCGTGTATCTGCCCCTGCCTAGCTGGTGAGGCACTAGAACCTGCCACACTCTACGTCTGTCTCTGCTGCGATCACCTAAGGTTGGAGTTCCTACCACGGAAACTCCCTGAACGCTGTGCCTGAGGCTGCGACTGTGAAGGCTGTGGCTCAGGATCACTAGAAACCTATGGGAACTGTGATCGATAATGTCCCCACTCGTGACATCGATAGCATCTGACTGGCCTGGTAGGTGGAGTGGCAGTGTCTGTGCTCCGGGCTGGTCCTGCAGGTGGTCTATCTGCTCGCTGCGACCCAGATGGTCGAGCGGACTCTGTGCCACGTCCGACGAGTGCTCCTCCTAAAGTAGTCGATGGAGAAGAGCGAGCACTGCCCGTGAAGGATGAACGTGTAGGTCGGAACCGTCTGTCTGACCTCTGCTGGTGAACGGTCGACGTATCGGTCCAAAATGTCGCCGCGGTCTAGGCGCAGCTCCAGACGAGCTCCCGAAACGTCTCCCTCTAATGTCGTCGAACTTCTCCGCAGCATCGGTAGCCTTGGAGATGGATGTGATGTGTAGTCCAGCCAACTTCTCCTGTACCTCCTCTCGCATGCCGTCAATGAACTTTTCCAGATTCTCCTTTGGAAATGCGCCAGCTGCTCGGGTATGTCGTGACAGCTCTGTATATCAGATAAAGTAATCTCTGGCTGTCATCTTCCCCTGACGAAGTTCTGCAAAAAGTCGACGCTGGGACTCCTTCCACTTCGCAGAAAAGAAGTGGGCTCTGAACTTCGTCTCGAAATCATCCCATGTAAGCTCTCGGTCTAGCTCAGACACTACATCATCCCACCATCTCTCGGCAAAATCCGTCAATGAATACTCCATGAAGGATAGCCACGTGTCTCGTGGTGCGCGAATCATCCTGAGTACCTTCGTCACCCGCTTCAGCCACTGTTCAGTAACATCTGGTGAACCTGTGCCCTCGAACAAGGGTATGTTGGCCCGCTGGTAGGACGTGAAAATGGACTGGTGCCTGTGAATGGCTGAGTACTCGTGTGCGCCCTCATCAGAAAAGTCAACAGGGTCCTGCTCCCTGTCTAAGTCAGCATCCTCCTCAGCTCCATGCTCTGGTATGCCCTCTAGTGGATCATCAGGATGAGGCTGCTCGACCTCAATGGACTGGTGCTGATCCTGTCGTATCCCATCCTGTGATGGATGGTACGTGAAATCGGATAGGTCCTCAAACCTCATCTCTATATATGTCTGCCTGTTGGCAATCTTAGTCTGCTGGGCCAAAATCTGCTCCTGCTGACCTCGCATGGCAGCCTGCTGCTGCTGGAGGTCGGCAAGGGCAGTCAGTATGCGTGCCAACTGGTCAGCCGTCTCCTGACCGGGTCGAGATGCCATGGCTCTGCATGAGAACCATAATTAGTCATAAGAATGCCATAGGCAAATATTTATCATAAATACTATTCTCTTCTTGGGATATAATATGAAAATTAATGAATTTGGTGACAACTGTGGTGATCGAATCTGAATGTAATAATTCCCTTCTCGGATTCACGGCAAGTCAGAAGACTGCCGCTATCCGAGAACTTAATGCGATCAGAATTGAAATACTGCGAATGTGCGTATCGGGGTACCACTGCTCTGATACCAAATTGTGAACCCCTCAGGATCCGGGTACCCGTTTACAACGCATTTCGCAATAATTCATTCACATTTGATCGCAGAAGTTGCAGAAAAATAGGGAAAATTTTTCGCGCAATTATGACATTCATTTCCAACACATAACCACAAGTAAAAGAGACAAATGACACCAAAATTTCTTTTCATTAATTTCCATATATTTTTACATCATGTACAATGTCTGTCAGTATACACAATATATCCCAAGATGTTGTACATAAGAGAAAAGAAGGGGAAGCATTTACATCACTATCTGAACAAAAACTGATACAAAGTAAATCACACCGTCTAGTGTATATTCTATCTCCAGGAAGCATGTATAGCTACTGAGCTGCTACTAAACTGCAGGCTGTTTGCCTCCAAACACGTTAGGAAAGAAGAGGCATCAGCAATTGCTGGTACCTCCCAAAAACTTATAGAAATAAATAGACATTTAATATGTGCAAAAGCAAACAAGTAGAAAGGTGGAATAAGTAAAGTTTACATCTACTTGCGTAGGTAAAAAGGTTTTCAGGCTATTTGTAAGCATCTCAGATGATTGTCCCATAACCCAACATTTCTCACATATGACATATTTATATAGTAGTTGATTATTCACGAGTGTATGAGTGTAAGCATATATATCATTTTCTTCAGAGATCACGTTGGTGAGTGATAATGGAAAAGTTGAGATTGGAAAGATCTCTTAATTTATTTAAATTCTTAAATATAGAGAATAGTCATTTTCTACTAATCCCAACTTTTGATCGTAACTTCACCAATCCTTAACTTCAATTGTTTCAGATATAACTTCAGATGATGTAGATATAGATATGGATGATCTAGATATAGAATCGCCAAATCTGTTGGCGAAGTAAACTCAAGCGGTGAAGAAGATTACAAATGGCTCTCCCATCTCGCCCTCTAGTTGGAAGGACGGTCCAATAGAGGGATATGTCTACTCCCAAACTACGCCACTGAGACGGGTGAGAGAGACTTTCTAGAAAAGTCGCTTTAGAA
Source organism: Ottelia alismoides (assembly GCA_037367405.1). Taxonomy (NCBI): domain Eukaryota; kingdom Viridiplantae; phylum Streptophyta; class Magnoliopsida; order Alismatales; family Hydrocharitaceae; genus Ottelia; species Ottelia alismoides. The sequence continues at coordinate 263,577 of JAZKJV010003942.1, read as the reverse complement.
ACCTGCCCGACTAGTACGGGCGAACGAGCTCGTACGTAAAACTGAAAACCAAGGATCCCCCGCCTGGGTATCCTAAAAGACAGGGTCAGCGGAACTGGTCTAAAGTCAGGATCCCAACGAGGCGTAAAAACACTGCGAGCTCGCGTAAAAACCGAAGGGGGACTGGGATCCTAGACCCGCGCACTTGGCGGCCGCTGCCCTAACTGGGCTTCATATTCTCCGGCCCAGTTGGGGGTCACCGCGCCCTCGCATGGTCATGTGTAAGGGTCATCATGACCAGCAATATTAGCTATCCGTCATTATGGATGCTTACTAATCATGTATCTGTATTAGCCACTGTTTATAAACTAAATGTTCATACACTTAACTTTCATTCAAGTCATGACACCAAATCACTGTTACTCATTTAAAGATGAGTAACCAGTAGACGACATTGACATAATTGATCTTGATATGGGTATTCAAAGACATAGCATACTAACTTCTTATCATAAAGAGCAACTGTCAATAATGCCTTATAATTCCTAACATTTTCACAATTTGAACTTATAACCACACAAAGCTCATAATATTACTGAAATAAGATGGTAATTGTTTTAGTATATTATTCAATTATGTATATGCGGACATATAGTTTACTTCTGATGCATTCTGTTATAAAGTTTTAGACAGGAACTTTACAGCTGCTTGGAAGGACAAGGAATTAAAATAATAAGGAACAATCTGTCATGGAATGAGCCTTCAACATTAGCATAAGATGGAGTGTTGTTAAAAAGAGATGGACAGACTATACTCCCGTATTCTAGAGGTGATAGAAGTATAATTTAAGTTCCTAAACCACCTACAGATTTCTAAATGATTCATTTATACAATTGATATGAGTAGATAACTTGATTCAATACTAATATAGATCATAATCAAATCTTGCCTTGTGATGATTATTTTATTTCTCATTTTGTGTATTATTCTAAGTTAAAATTTTAAAAAAATCCATGAGAGTGGAAAAAAACTTACCAACAGAATTATAGTCAGGATGAGAATTTACTCTTTAAAATAAAGTCAACAATACAAATGCTATGATTTTAGGAAACCCTAAGAATTTATAGTCTAACAAGATATGACTAGACGGGTTACGATAATAATCTACGGAAAGGGTTTACATTAGCCTTCTGTTACTAAAATATTATGGGTTAAGATAAACCAAAACTTACTTGAACAGTTCTATTTCTCATAGAATCAAGCATGCAGTTCCTTATAAAGTCTATATAAACATCAACTCGCAATGTCTTAGGGCGCATCATTCCGTTTTTTTTCTTGTAGTGTAAGAAATTTATAGACTAATATGGAAAATCTTTCCGAAATAATAAGTGATTTAACCATGAGTACTTAACATGAGATTTTACTACATACCATACTGAAACGTTATTGAATGAAATTCTTTATCATAATTCTGACAGTTGACTTGTGAGAGGAATTAATTGCACATGTTTGACTGAGATTAACCATGAAGAAACCCTCAAGAAATTGTATCAAATAATGGTTCAAAATATAGAATTATGTATTCACCATTGAAGAGGTTTAGTATGTAAATGAACATGCATGGCAATAAAGAATGGTTAGAGTTGTACCTTGGTTTCTCCCACAATTTGGAGATGGAATGAAGAGTGTCAACTCTTCAATTAAGAGGAACAACAGTCTCTTGAGCTTCTGGACAGCAGCAACTTGTTGTTGCAAGAAAGAATCAGAAGGAAGGGGGATTCTAGGCTTGAAACTGTGGCTGGATTTTGATTTCCAACAGCTGAAAAGGGAGCACCAATAGCCCTCTCGGTGGAGAAGATGTAGAAAAAAATGGGCAAAATTAAAAGGTTGGAGGTTGGGGTTATATAGACAAAGAAAAAGGCCAAGTGTTGGTTATTTTAGGCAAATGGATGGAGAGGAAAGAACCATGTGGCTGGAAAAGAAACCCAACAGCTGGACTTGTGCACAGTGACAGTGCACAGTCTGTGAGAAAAACAAACGTTTCTAATTTATTTTTATATTTATTTTTTTGTAAGATATTTCAAAATGTCTATATGCGCACATCGATCTCCTGATTTCAACGAGTAATATCTCGTTTTGATCGTCTCTGGACGACGATCAATATGAGTATAATATTGATACACTTTTGATCGAGTTTGGATGCCCGAAATTTTCGTGATACAATTTCGGTTTGAGGTTAAATTTTACGGTTTTAAAATATTAAACGGCCTCCGATTGACGAATGGTCGATTCCGTTGGTCTTGTTTCGTCGAATCGGATCTAATGACGGTCTCGGTTCATTTCACGGTTTCCGAATTTTCGTCGCGGCTTTCTTGCGGCGTGCATTACGAAGCGACCGATTTTTGGTCGATTTCACCCGAACGGCTTTTGATTCATGATCAGTTGATCATTTTAGGTTGTTTGGTATTGACCAACAACTTTATTGGGTTTATCGGACCAAAATCGGGTCGGGTCCGAGTCTGATTGGAAACCGGATGTTACAATTATAAAAACCTCAATGGGAGTCTCGTCCTCGAGACTCGAGTCAAGGTCATTAGATGTTTTGTTTGGATTTCTTAAGGTCATAAAAACCTAAAAGGGTTTTGAACACATAAAAACCTTAAAGAGAAAACAAGCCCTATATTTCAACATATATTTTATTACAAAAGCTTGTTTTGCGTATTACCTCAGAAAAGTTGCGGGTATCGTGCCCGCATGTCAGCTTTGATCTCCCATGTCGCCTCCTCGATGCCATGTCGGTGCCACAACACCTTGACTAATGGAATCTCCTTGCTGCGAAGCTTCTTCACAACATGGTCAAGTATCTGAACTGGCTTCTCCTCATAAGTCAGATCTGGCTCCACGTCTAGATTTTCGTAACTAATGATGTGCCGAGGGTCGTGCACATATTTTCTCAAGTTGGATACATGGAAGACATCGTGAATAGCAGAAAGATGTGGAGGAAGAGCTACTCGGTAAGCAACCTTCCCCACTCGAGCCAGAATCTCGAACGGTCCAACATATCGCAGCGTCAACTTGCCACGAACCCCGAATCTCTGCACTCCCTTCATGGGAGATACTCGCAAAAACACTCAATCTTCGACCTGTATTTACAGGAGTTTTATTAGTACATGAGATTAAGTTAAATTTGTAATAAAAGAAAGAGAAGAAGATTGGATACCTGAAATTCCAAATCTCTTCTCCGACAGTCTGCATAGCTCTTCTGGCGGCTCTGTGCCGTCAGAAGCCTCCGTCTCACAAGATCAACAGCTCTCGCGGTCTCCTCCAAGAGATCCACGGAATATAAAGCATGATCACCTACCTCACGCCAACTGAGAGGTGTGAGGCATCACCGCCCATATAGGGCTTCGAATGGTGCCATGCCAATACTGGAGTGATAGCTGTTATTGTTCGTGAATTCCACCAAAGGCAAATGATTCTTCCAGGTCCCTTTCCACTCTAAAGTGCATGCGCGAAGTAGATCCTCAAGCGTCTGAATGGTGCGCTCACTCTGCCCGTCTGTCTGCAGATGGTATGCAGAACTCATCTTCAGCTCTGTTTGTAGTGCTGACATGAACTGATGCCAATAATGAGATGTAAATCTCGAATCCCTGTCAGACACCACCTCTCGTGGTATACCATGCAGCCTGATAATGTTCTCTACGTAGAGCTTGGCCAATATGGATGGAGTGTAAGTCGTGTTGACATGTATGAATTGGGCTGATTTGATCAACCTATCAACAACGACCCATATGGAATCATGGCCTCCTGGCGTCTTCAGCAGACCTGTAACAAAATCCATAGAAATTCTCTCCCACTTCCATTCGAGAATGGGGAGAGACTGCAGTAATCCTGGTGGTCTCATGTGCTCAGCCTTGACCATCTGACAAGTCATGCATCTGCTGACATGCTGCGCCACATCGCGCTTCATTCCATCCCACCAGAAATGTTGACGAAGATCACGGTACATCTTCGTACTGCATGGATGGATAGATAACCGTGAACTGTATGCCTCATCGAGAATGTCTCTGCGAAGCTGCTCGTCATTGGGTACAACGACCCGTCCTGCCTTCCATAAAATAGACTCTACCACGACAAAATCATCAACTTCGTCCTTGACGGCGCGCATGAATCTATCTCGGATCCAAGGATCGGTCTTCTGGCCCTCTACAATACGATCCCAAAGACTACTGTATCGTGGAGGCACGGCGGTAGAAATGGATGCGCTCTCCTGAGGATGCCAATCGTTTAAAGCTGCAAGCGTATCCCACGTGTATAACCAGTTCGTTGTACCCTCTGCATGCGCTCTCCTGCTAAGTGCATCGGCTACCACATTTCCCTTACCAGGATGGTAAGAGATCGTACAATCATAATCCTTAAGCAGCTCGAGCCATCTGCGCTGCCTCATGTTCAGCTCCTTCTGATCAAAGATGTACTTCAGACTCTTGTGGTCTGTAAAGATCTCGAAATTCACCCCATATAGGTAGTGACGTCAAATATTAAAGGCGAAGAAAACTGCCGCCAACTCCAAGTCATGTGTGGGGTAGTTCCGCTCGTGCGGTCTCAACTGTCGGGATGCGTAAGCAATCACTTGTCCTCTCTACGTCAACATTGCTCCTAGACCTTCTCCAGATGCATCTGTGTAAACTGCATAGTCCTGAGTGCCTAAAGGAAGAGCAAGAATAGGCGTTGTAGTCAATCTCTCCTTCAGTGTCTGGAATGCCTGCTCACATGAATCGTCCCAAATAAATGGAACTCCCTTCTGTGTCAATCGTGTCAAAGGGCGAACAATGCGTGAAAAACCGCTGACGAAGCATCTGTAATAACCTGCTAGCCCAAGGGAGCTCCAAATCTGCGTGACAGTCTTGGGCTGCTCCCAAGACATAACTACATCTATCTTCGTAAGATCAATTGCGATGCCTGTTCCAGAAAAGATATGTCGGAGAAATGAGACCTGGGATAACCAGAACTCACACTTGCTTAACTTGGCATATAGCTTGTGCTCCTTCAATGTATCTAAGACAATCCGTAGATCATTTGCATGATCCCATTCATTCCGTGAGTAAATGAGCACATCATCGATGAACACCACTACAAACTTATCCAAGTATGGACGGAAGATACAGTTCATCATATCTATGAAAGCTGCAGGTGCATTGGTGAGCCCAAACGATATTACCACAAACTCGTAGTGTCCATAACGAGTCCTGAAAGCTATCTTCGGAATATCTGACTCGCGAATCCTCAGCTGATGATAACCTAATCGAAGGTCGATCTTCGAGAACACCGAAGATCCCTGGAGCTAATCGAACAAATCATCGATGCGTGGCAAAGGATAACGGTTCTTCAACGTTCTCTTATTCAGCTGCCGATAATCGATGCACAGTCTCATGGATCCATCCTTCTTCTTGACAAATAGAACCGGAGCACCCCAAGGTGAAGTGCTCGGTCTCACGAATCTTAAGTCACGTAACTCCTGCAACTGCACCTTCAGCTCCCTCAACTCGGCTGGTGCCATGCGATATGGTGCCATAGAGATCGGCTGTGTATCTGGCAGCAATGTGATCTCGAACTCTATCTCTCTCCAGGAGGTAATCCTGGTAGCTCATCAAGAAATACGTCAGGGTATTCTGATACTATTCGAAAGTCCTATATCATTGGCTCCTGGTCAGATACCTCCCGAATAAATGCAAGATATGTATCACAACCCCTGATCAACAAGTCGCTGAGCCCACAACACTGAAATGTACTTCATGATGGAGTCATGCAAAGTACCCTCTAAAGTGAACTCGGGTAGATCAGGAATCCTGAAGACAATTGTCCTTCTAAAGCAATCAACTAGTGCATGATGAGTGGATAACCAATCCATGCCCAAAATCAAGTCAAACTCATCAAGTTGCAGAAGTAGACAATCTGCGAGCATCTCATGATCGCCAATCAGTATAGGCAAGTGCCTGACTATCAGGGAAATGATAAACAACTGGCTACCTGGGCCTTGGATGTGATATGGAGAAGTGAGAGTCTCTGCGACTCTACCTAAAGAAGCAAGTAGCCTCAAAGCAAGAAAAGAGTGTGTCGCACCAGAATCAAATAAGACATGGAAAGGTCGGCTCAAGACTGAGACCATACCTTTCACCACGGTAGCGGCTGAACGTGCCTACTCCTCAGTAACTGCGTGTATCTGCCCCTACCTGGCTGGTGAGGCACTGGAACCTGCCACACTCTGTGTCTGTCTCTGCTGCGGTCACCTAAGGTTGGAGTTCCTACCACGGAAACTCCCTGAACGCTGTACCTGAGGCTGCGACTGTGAAGGCTGTGGCTGAGGCTCAGCAGAAACCTGTGGGCACTGTGATCGATAATGTCCCCACTCGTGACATCGATAGCATCTGACTGGCCTGGTAGGTGGAGTGATAGTGTCTGTGCTCCGGGCTGGTCCTGCAGGTGGTCTATCTGCTCGCTGCAACCCAGATGGTCGAGTGGACTCTGTGCCACGTCCGACGAGTGCTCCTCCTAAAGTAGTCGATGGAGAAGAGCGAGCACTGCCCGTGAAGGATGAACCTGTAGGTCGGAACCGTCTGTCTGACCTCTGCTACTGAAACGGTCGATGTATCAGTCCAAAATATAACCGCGGTCTAGGCGCTGCTCCAGACGAGCTCCCAAAACGTCTCCCTCTAATGTCCTCGAACTTCTCCGCAACATCGGTAGCCTCGGAGATGGATGTGATGTGTAGTCCAACCAGCTTCTCTTGTACCTCCTCTCGCATGCCGCCAATGAACTTTTCCAGATTCTCCTCTAGAATTGCGCCAGCTGCTCGGGTATGTCGTGACAGCTCTGTATATCGGATAAAGTAATCTCTGGCTGTCATCTGCCCCTGACGAAGTTCTGCAAAAAGTCGGCGCTGGGACTCCTTCCACTTCGCAGAAAAGAAGTGGACTCTGAACTTCGTCTCGAAATCATCCCATGTAGGCTCTCGGTCTAGCTCAGACACTACAGCATCCCACCATCTCTCGGCAAAATTCGTCAATGAATACTCCATGAAGGATAGTCACGTGTCTCGTGGTTCGCGAATCAGCCTGAGTACCTTCGTCATCCGCTTCAGCCACTGTTCAGCAACATCTGGTGAACCTGTGCCCTCGAACAAGGGTATGTTGGCCCGCTGGTAGGACGTGAAAATGGACTGGTGCCTGTGAATGGTTGAGTACTCGTGTGCACCCTCGTCAGCAAAGTCAACAGGGTCCTGCTCCCTGTCTAAGTCCGCATCCTCCTCAGCTTCATGCTCTGGTATGCCCTCTAGTGGATCATCAGGATGAGGCTGCTCGACCTCAACGGACTGGTGCTGATCCTATCGTATCCCATCCTGTGATGGATGGTACGTGAAATCGGATAGGTCCTCAAACCTCATCTCTATATATGTCTGCCTGTCGGCAATCTCAGTCTGCTGGGCCAAAATCTGCTCCTGCTGACCTGGCATGGCAGCCTGCTGCTGTTGGAGGTCGGTGAGGGCAGTCAGTATGCGTGCCAACTGGTCAGCCGTCTCCTGACCGGGTCGAGATGCCATGGCTCTGCATGCGAACCATAATTAGTCATAAGAATGCCATAGGCAGATACTTATCATAAATGCTTTTCTCTTCTTGGGATATAATATGAAAATTAATGAATTTGGTGACAACTGTGGTGATTGAATCTGAATGTCATAATTCCCTTCTCGGATTCACGACAAGTCAGAAGACTGCCGCTATCCGAGAACTTAATGCGATCAGAATTGAAATAATGCGAATGTGCGTATCGGGGTACCACTGCTCTGATACCAAATTGTGAACCCCTCAGGATTCGGGTACCCATTTACGACGCATTTCGCAATAATTCATTCACATTTGATCGCAGAAGTCGCAGAAAAATAGGGAAATATTTTCGCGCAATTATGACATTCATTTCCAACACATAACCACAAGTAAAAGAGACAAATGGCACCAAAATTTCTTTTCATTAATTTCCATATATTTTTACATCATGTACAATGTCTGTCAGTATACACACTATATCCCAAAATGTTGTACATAAGAGAAAAGAAGGGGAAGCATTTACATCACTATCTGAACAAAAACTAAGACAAAGTAAATCATACCGTCTAGTGTATACTCTCTCTCCAGGAAGCATGTATAGCTACTGAGCTGCTACTAAACTACAGGCTGTTTGCCTGCCAAACACGTTAGGAAAGAAGAGGAGTCAGCAATTGCTGGTACCTCCCAAAAACTTATAAAAATAAATAGACATTTAATATGTGCAAAAGCAAGCAAGTAGAAAGGTGGAATACGTAAAGTTTACATCTACTTGCGTAAGTAACAAGGTTTTCAGGCTATTTGTAAGCATCTCAGATGATTGTCCCATAACCCAACATTTCCCACATATGACATATTTATATAGTAGTTGAGTATTCATGAGTGTATGAGTGTAAGCATATATATCATTTTCTTCAGAGATCACGTTGGTGAGTGATAATGGAAAAGTTGAGATTGGAAAGATCTCTTAATTTATTTAAATTCTTAGATCTAGAGAATAGTCATTTTCTACTAATCCCAACTTTTGATCGTAACTTCACCAATCCTTAACTTCAATTGTTTCAGATATAACTCCAGATGATGTAGATATAGATATGGATGATCTAGATATAGAATCGCCAAGTCTGTTGGCGAAGTAAACTCAAGCGGTGAAGAAGCCTACAAATGGCTCTCCCGTCTCGCCCTCTAGTTGGAAGGACAGTCCAATAGAGGGATATGTCTACTCCCAAACTACACCACTGAGACAGGTGAGAGAGACTTTCTAGAAAAGTCGCTCTAGAAACCTGCCCGACTAGTACGGGCGAACGAGCTCGTACGCAAAACTGAAAACCAAGGATCCCCCGCCTGGGTATCCTAAAAGACAGGGTCAGCGGAACTGGTCTAAAGTCAAGATCCCAACGAGGCGTAAAAACACTGCGAGCTCGCGTAAAAACCGAATGGGGACTGGGATCCTAGACCCGCGCACTTGGCGGCCGCTGCCCTAACTGGGCTTCCTATTCTCCCGCCCAGTTGAGGGTCACCGTGCCCTCGCATGGTCATGTGTAAGGGTCATCATGACCAACAATATTAGCTATCTGTCATTATGGATGCTTACTAATCATGTATCTGTATTAGCCACTATTTATAAACTAAATGTTCATACACTTAACTTTCATTCAAGTCATGACACCAAATAACTGTTACTCATTTAAAGATGAGTAACCAGTAGACGACATTGACATAATTGATCTTGATATGGGTATTCAAAGACATAGCATACTAACTTCTTATCATCAAGAGCAACTGTCAATAATGCCTTATAATTCCTAACATTTTCACAATTTGAACTTATAACCACACAAAGCTCATAATATTACTGAAATAAGATGGTAATTGTTTTAGTATATTATTTAATTATGTATATGGGGTCATATAATTTACTTCTGATGCATTCTGTTATAAAGTTTTAGACAGGAACTTTACAGCTGCTTGGAAGGACAAGGAATTAAAATAATAAGGAACAATATGTCATGGAATGAGCCTTCAACATTAGCATAAGATGGAGTGTTGTTAAAAAGAGATGGACAGATTGTACTCTCGTATTCTAGAGGTGATAGAAGTATAATTTAAGTTCCTAAACCACCTACAGATTTCTAAATGATTCATTTATAGAATTGATATGAGTAGATAACTTGATTCAATACTAATATAGATCATAATCAAATCTTGCCTTGTGATGATTATTTTATTTCTCATTTTGTGTATTATTCTAAGTTAAAATTTTAAAAAAATCCATGAGAGTGGAAAAAAAACTTACCAATAGAATTATAGTCAGGATGAGAATTTACTCTTTAAAATAAAGTCGATAATACAAATGCTATGATTTTAGGAAAACCCTAAGAATTTATAGTCTAACAAGATATGACTAGACGGATTATGATAATAATCTACGGAAAGGATTTACATTAGCCTTCTGTTACTGAAATATTATGGGTTAAGATAAACCAAAACTTACTTGAACAGTTCTATTTCTCATAGAATCAAGCATGCAGTTCCTTATAAAGTCTATATAAACATCAACTCGCAAGGTCTTGGGGCGCATCATTCCGTTTTTTTTCTTGTAGTGTAAGAAATTTATAGACTAATATGGAAAATCTTTCCGAAATAATAAGTGATTTAACCATGAGTACTTAACAGGAGATTTTACTACATACCGTACTGAAACGTTATTGAATGAAATTCTTTATCATAATTCTGACAGTTGACTTGTGAGAGGAATTAATTGCACATGTTTGACTGAGATTAACCATGAAGAAACCCTCAAGAAATTGTATCAAATGATGGTTCAAAATATAGAACTTTATGTATTCACCATTGAAGAGGTTTAGTATGTAAATGAACATGCATGGCAGCAAAGAATGGTTAGGGTTGTACCTTGGTTTCTCCCACAATTTGGAGAAGGAATGAAGAGTGTCAACTCTCCAATTGTGAGGAACATCAGTCTCTTGAGCTTCTGGACAGCAGCAACTTGTTGGTGCAAGAAAGAATCAGAAGGAAGGGGGATTCTAGGCTTGAAACTGTGGCTGGATTTTGATTTCCAGCAGCTGAAAAGGGAGCACCAATAGCCCTCTCGGTGGAGAAGATATAGAAAAAATGGGCAAAATTAATAAGGGTGGAGGTTGGGGTTATATAGACAAGGAAAAAGGCCAAGTGTTGGTTATTTTGGGCAAATGGATGGAGAGGGAAGAGCTATGTGGCCGGAAAAGAAACCCAACAGCTGGACTTGTGCACAGTGACAGTGCACAATCTGTGAGAAAAACAAACGTTTCTAATTTATTTTTATATTTATTTTTTGTAAGATATTTCAAAATGTCTATATGCGCACATCGAGCTTCTGATTTCAACGAGTAATATCTCGTTTTGATCGTCTCTGGACGACGATCAATATGAGTATAATATTGATACACTTTTCATCGGGTTTGGATACCCGAAATTTTCATGATACGATTTCGGTTTGAGGTTAAATTTTACGGTTTTAAAATATCAAACGGCCTCCGATTGACGAACGGTCGATTTCGTTGGTCTTGTTTCATTGAATCGGATCTAATGACGGTCTCGGTTCGTTTTGCGGTTTCCGAATTTGCGTCGTGGCTTTTTCGCGGCGCGCATTACGAAGCGACCGATTTTTGGTCAATTTCACCGGAACGACTTTTGATTCATGATCAGTTGATCATTTTAGGTTGTTTGGTATTGACCAACAACTTTATTGGGTTCATCGGACCCAAATCGGATCGGGTCCGGGTCTGATTGGAAACCGGATGTTACAGAACTCGACTTGGTGTTAGCTCGCCAATGATTCACCAGTTGAACTCGAAGAGTTTATAGAGTCGAGTTCGAGCTACGACTTCATCTCAATAGTTATAACAAGCTAAGTTCGAGTTGAACTCGACTCAATATTTCATTTATGTGTATTTAAATGTATATAAATTGGACATATCATTATTATTCACTGTCAATAATACAGATGGTTGATGTGCCCGCTAGAGAGTAAGAAATAGCATGTTTGAAAGTTATAACTGACCTTCATTTGATTTAATGGTTCGGATTTCCATCCAATTGGAAAGCTTAAAAGAGATCATATTTTTCTCGCATCTATAAAGAGAGAAGGACATGGGATCCTCCAAAGCATTCCATTGTGTTTGTAAGATTTGTAGGAGTATCGTTAAAAACTTTCCTTGAGAGAGAAAAAAGAATTTCCCTAAAATAATAATAATAATAATTTCATGAATTTTGAAGCTATAATTCTCTATTATGATTTTGATCTTGTTAGCGAGTTCAAGTTGACTTGTCAAGAAAGTTCACAAGGAAGAAATATATAAATCAACCAATAAACTCAAGGAGTTTGAGTCATCATCCTAGGCTCGAAGCGTATTGAGTCCAAGTTTGAGTGCGAGTTGAGATGTGGACTTTGAGTCCAAGTTAGAACATACTCAGTCCATTCAACTCGATAGACACGTCCCACGATTTAAGGTAGCTAACAGTGATTTTCTCCCTAAAATCGCATTAAAGTTCGTTGATAAACTTCACCAAACTCTCTTGAGGTGCAACTTGAAGGGTTGGAGGGTATAATGACTTTACTTCATAATGTCTTGATTCTATAATCGAGTCAATATCAAGGATTATTGGCATTAATAACTTGTTGCTTTCATGTAGTTGTTAGCACCCATCTTAAATGTTTAATCACAAGTTGTGAATTAGTAGACCTCTACTCCTTTCAACACACTCATCATCTCACAATTATCCGAAATTGTGCTATTTCTAACATATTAACTTTGTATGGAATCCAATCAGCACAACTGAGTCATCATTGAGCATTAGTACCATGAGCTTCGCCAAAGACTTACTTGTATGGTACTTTTCTAAGTAGTCTTCTAGCATTCACATATTCTTTCTTTAGCATATGCTTCCTTGTTGTACATGCGCTTTCCATTATAGTTATCATTTCTCTCTTATCATGAGATATTTGATCATATTGCAAATAAGGATTTTATTATACTTCATTTATTTTCATGTTATTATTTTTTAGTCTGAACGTTATCCCAATATAAATATTTGGTTTGTTGTCTATTGAGGATTGTGGACAGTTATGTAGGATTCCGAGCATCCTATGTTTTTGGACTATTAGCCATTGCGATCAAGCAACTTCTATGTTATTAGATCATAAGGTTCTATTCACTTCCTTGTGTTATTTTATCAGTGGGATTGCGAATATGGAATAGTGCTTAAGACTATCGACTTTCGCAAGAGTTCGTAGGAGAATAGTACCACTTTAATGTATCTCCTGTCTCTCTAGGTGTTCATATGGTATTCCAATGCAATAAATTTTGTGCAGAACCATGCATTCTTGCGTAGATCCTTACATTAGGCAATGCTCTCACTTGGACATCAATCACAAGACATGTAATATCGTCCTATCATAATATAATAGAAATTCATCCATTAGGAGGATGTCTTCTAACACTCTTCTCACGATGGTGAGGGCGATGCCCACCCCGGTTGTCTTTTTCTTGTCATAAGGGCCCTAAGATCTCGATGTGTTTCAAAGGCACCAACAACATACAATGCTATTGGAGGGTCAAATGAGGTGTAGCTTTAGATAAACCAAGTGTACAATGTTTTGGATATAATCCATACCTTAAGCACACATGGGTGACTTGATAGTACTTTGTAGTTAACAACTCCAAGTGTTGATGGTCCGCTACATGATAGCATGTGCTAGAGTCTATAATTTGACGTGTTTTTGTATATGTGACACGTGATTAATTATACATATGCCATCATTTGTAAGATCAAAAGAGAATTCTTATTGAACTAATGAAATGGATAATGGCAACCAATGAGTATATGGTAATATAAATGGAGATGTCCTTCACTCATTGCAACTACCACCTACCAAGCTGAGAACATGACCATGTTCTTCCATGGCCTACACGATGAAGAGTAAGAGTAGCCCATAGACTTGTTACTTGTGTTAATTAAGGAGATAGTCATATACACAACTTACATGTGAAGCACATCTATGTTTTCAACAATCCGAGTAATCGCAAACGTTTGCCTCCAACATGTATCCCAGTACTATAAGATATCTTCTACAATTAACAACTTTCGTACTTACTGGTGGGGGGTCTACGCCATCACCTACCGTCAACATCTATCGAGTTTAAGTTATGCTTCTTCCTGCATATTGTTACATGTCTAAAGATGTAGAATCAGGGAGGAGATGGTAATTGTTTCAAGAGATATCATGTGCTACATGTGCTAATAACCAAGCTATTTCATGTCTCGATGCACTTTATGCACTAATACATTCAACATGCCTCAGTAAAGTAAGCAACTAATCAATTGTTCTTAGTGATAAAACCATTTCCTATAGATTGAGACCTCTAACACCCATAGGCCCATTTTACCTTCAGCAACGCATGTTTGAGCACATTACCATTGCAAGAGTATCCCAATATAATTCCACAGGACAATGCATATAGTTTTTGTTCCTTTGTTCAACATATATTATTCATATATGGGCTCGAACTAAGGCACCATCGATATTCTAGACTCGTGCTACACCAAGGGGGATATAATCACTTTATTATGTACATAGCATGGTTGAGGATGTAGCCATATAGATTGGCATGCATCAAAAGCTTGAGCTCTTTTCCTGATCTAGTTAGAAGATTTTGACACAATCATAAGCATGGTTTGGCTCGAGAGGCACCCCATGTGCCTAAATTGTTTCAAGAAGATGGTGGCCTTCTATTTTGTGGAAGTCTTGGCTTTCCAGTCTAATTGGTGTAGCACAAACAATAAAGTCTTGTGTATCTTTGCCTTAAGGGCATAATATTTTTCTAGTCACAAAAGTGTAGGCTACCACGTCTACAAGGTTGATTCATCATGGAACAACCGGATGCATGAGATTATCGGGATTTTTTTCTTTATATGTTCTCAAATAATGCTTAAACTTCAATTGAAGAAAGATTCAAGTTCATGGTCACCTTATTGTCTGACAACTGACCGATTTCCATCCTTCCATACCATATGGTACATATCGAGCAAAGGAGCTCAAGGTGCAACCTCAAGCACTGCTGGAGAAGAGAATCATATGCTCCAACACGTCAAGTTGTGGACCATCAGTTGTCTTTTGAAGAAGAAGAAGAAGACAAATGATTCCATGAGAAGCTAAACAAAGGATGGGCAAGAACATGCTTTCCAAGATGGATGATCTCTTATATCAACTATAGGATGCAATGATGTTCTTCAAGATTGACTAACAATCTATGTACTTCTAGTTGTAGATCAAGGTCTCATCTGTGCTCAGGTTTGCCATGCATACCAAATATGACCACTATGAGTTTGTAATCATGATATTGGGCTAATAATTGCACCTTTCATGCTTATGACTTTTCTACGTAGACTCGTTTTTGCATTTATGTTTGATGCTGTCATTTATTTACATGATGAAACTAGAAAAGGCAGCATATTCACATCGTTACATCATCCTAGATAACCTACGCGACTATCCATTCTACTAAAAGTACAATGCATCAGCGTTTTAGGTTCAAATGCAGCCTTTTCTTGTAAGGATGCAAATGATCAAACAGATATATCTTTTATCATATTATTATCCATTTTAAAATATGAATATATACTCAAATATTAATATTGACGGAGACAACAATGTCTTTGAAAATAAACATAGATATAAAATAGGTGCGATTTTATAAATTATATTTAGTATGTGCATTGGATGGCTTAAACATGAAAGTAATATATTAAATATATTTATTTTCTAAAAATGCATCAAATATAGTGAAAAAATGTATACAATTTTATTTCAAACATCTGTAAACATATATGCGACTACATCTATATAATAAGTTGGACATATCTGTGTAGATACACATATTTACTAATACTAGAGAAGTTTACATATCTATATCTTTTTTTAAAATGGATAACAAATTCAAGAAACGTATAAAATGGATACGATAATGGATCAGTACAAAATATATTTATATTTGTTTCCATCCTTGCATCATTGGCCATGTGATTTTAGGAACACAAAGGTAGTCGATCACTAGGATTGAGATGATGATGACTTGGGAGTGATAAGTTACTTGTACGAGTAATCGAATATTGAGGAATATAGAGCCCTAGTCTACAAAATTAAAGTTGGAATTGGAAAGAGGGAAAACAAGCTACATGTACGACGAAAGAACTTGATGAATGCGGGTTGGGGTTGCTTGAGGGAGGTGCTCAGATGAGCACTGTCTTTGCTCAAAGCCAAGCAAAAGTTGAGCTCTAATGCAGCATGGGGCTACTATTAAGGTACTTAGGGCCTTGGATCCATTCTCCATCAATTGCTTCCTCTCTCTATGAGGTGAGCTTGGCTTGATATCGTTGTTGTCACCATCAAATCAATGAGGAAGACAAGGACCAGGAGGTGGTGCTCGAAATTGGCCTTGCACAAGAAGCATATGGGGATTTGTGATGAGCTCCGGCTAGAGAAATATGAAGAGGATGGAGGAGTTGTCGTGTGCACGAGGTAGAGGAGCAAGTGGGGTGTAAAATGACGATTAGAGCGAGGCGTACGGAAGGTTGTGGGGGATGTGGGGCTGACCGCAAGGTTGAAGGTTGAGGATGAATCATGGTGGTGAACATGGTGCCACTGAGAAATTTTAAAGGAAAAAATCAGTATTAAACATGGAAAAAAAGGGAGACTGGATTTGGAAAAACTCCAAAAAATGAAAACTAGAAATATTTTAATTATCTACATTTTTGATGAACAAATCATACCCATATAAAAACTCGCCATGTAGAGTTGAGTAGGGATTTTTTGCTCAAATTTATACGTGTGGATTTTTATTTTTTTATTTTTATGTTTTTATATTCTTAACATATTTAAAATTTAAGTAATCTATTAAAAAATATTTAGAACTTACTAAGATTTTTGTTTGATTTTATTAATTAGGTTAATATGGGTCTAAAAATCAATGTTCAAGGACAATAGGTATAAAGGGTTTAATGGGATTGCCCTAGGGTTGGGCATTGGGCTAGGACGGTCAGACCCATCCCAAAACCTAATCGCATAACCCGACCCAAACCCAAACTCAAAATTTAGTAGGCGGGCTATGGGCCTAAAATGAACCCATATTGATTACGGGTTGGGTTCGGGCCTAGGAAGGCCCGAACCCGCAAGCCCGATAGCCCAACCTATATAATATGATTATATCCAATATATTAATGTTCATTCTAAATACCATGTTCTAACTTTCATATCCTTATTTTGATTTTATAATAAATGCTTTGATCCATTAATAATCATATCCATTAGCATGGATTGAGGACACTATTACATTAATATGCAATAATGGAATATGGGTTATCGAGTGTTAGAGCATGCACAACTATAAGTAACCAATCTGTATTGGAACATAGTGCCCACATCTACAATAGAATATGTAATAGTGAATTGAATGGTGGTTTAAGTTGTCATATTTTTTACCACATTTATATTTCCAACATACAACTAATGTCATAATCAAGAATTCATTAGCATACTTAAGGTCTTAAACATGCACACATGCATAAGAGACAATCAGATAAATACAAGAAGAATATAACACATGGTATTATTGTACATAGGTGTTAAATTGGGCCGATCCAACCCGAACCCGGCCCATTTTGTTTGGGTGGGGATGGACTTAAGCCTGGAATTTGAAAATAAAATGGGCCTAGATCTGACCCATTAGCTCATATACTTAAATGGACTTGGGTCGGGCCTACTCAAGCCCACCCCGACTCGGCCCGTTGCCCAACCCTAGGTTGCCCCCATAGTACAGCCAATTGGTTGTTGCCCAAGTGTTTTTACCATCAGATTACTTCTACGGCTGCAGTATTTTGAGTTTTCCCCAATTTTCAACTGTCAGTTCTCACGTGTTGTCTAAGACCTCACCACACTGCCCTGTTGCACCACCACTTCCTCTGCAGCATCCCCAACCGAAAGACCTCTTGCATTGGATCAACCATGTTAAACCTTGCGAGCCCTAAGCCGTCGTAAGGGCCACGTTGACGATCCTTCTCTCTTGTGCAAGCCCTCACCGCCACGAGGCCCTCAACTCTAGCTTCTCTCACGTACAACTTCGTCGGTGCAACGTCGCTCCGTTGCGACACCCTCGCAGCTCCAACTTCTCTCTCGGACAATTACTCCAATGCGGGCCCTCGTCACCGCAACTCTAGGCATATCACCCTCCCTCTCCCAACGCACCTTCCCTTCACTCTCTCCATATAACAAGCCAACTGTGCATCTTTCAACATCGACTTACCATCACCGCTTGTCTCTGTCTCCATCCAGTGGCTACCCTTGCAAGGCTATTTCCTCCATTGGACTGCCAGCTTCGAGGTTCCTTCGACGATCAGATTGTTGGTATCATATAGCCCTTCCACCATCTGGGCTTTAGAGCTTTCTTTGCACCACTAAAATAATGTGTGGCAATATTGTCTTACTATTTTAAGGGGGAGGGGGTATTGCTTAAGGTTCAAATTATTTGCAGGAGCTTGTAGTCTTAATAAAGATTAAATATGCTTCTTTCCATGATTGTCTTATTTGTAATTTCATATAGGGAATGATTGTCTCATCTTGGTACAAGCATAATGTGCATGAGTTGCTTGGAATTTGGTTGGATGTTAGCTCCAGAATGACTTAGTGCAGCTCTCTCATATTGATCTTAGGCAAAGTGTTGCTTCTAGAGATCTTCTCAATAAAATTCGAAAAAGTTAGATTTGCGATAACAGGTTGTGCAAAGGATTCAGGCCCACGTTTCGATTGCTTTGATCTATGTACTCACTGATTGTGTAAAAGATTCAAGTTTGCCTAAATGATCTTAAACAAATCGTATTTCTATCCTAAAGCTTAATAGCCCTAATGAAATTGAAGACTGGAATCAGAGAATCAACAGCTCGCAAGCACAAGTTAACGATATTCTCTCGATTTCAAATCCTAGTTGGATATAACTATGGAGTTTACCAACATGGTCCAAGTAAATGGTGCATATGTTGCCATATGTGGATACATTTCATTAAGAATTTTACTTAAGCACGGTGTTGAACTTGATAGTGCTCTAATTTTTTGCATTAAAGTCACATCAGTCAGTACGTGGATTTTCACAACCATCATTAGTGGCTAGTTCAGGTAGCAACCTGATTAAGCATGCTTGCATGGGTTGTCTATTGAATTCCTTGCATTTATGGGTAAGAGGACATAAGTGGAAATGAAATGATTTCCTTTGAAATGCTCTGAAGTTCACAACAAGGGGAAGGCTGGAGGGAAATTGCATCTATTCTAATCCAGGAAGGGGGTTTTCATGACTAGATATGGGATCCAAAAAGAGGGATAAAGCGTCCACTTAGTATTTCAGGTGGATTGGTGGTATGTACCCCATTCAACTCCAACAACAACAAATCCATATGGGAAACTTAACTTCTTTGTTTAATTTTTGGAGATACATATAAATTTTGTAAAATCGTGACGTTGACAAAATTTGAAACGTAGAAGTGTATGCTAGTAAATTGTCATTTCTTGGCTTTGCTGATTACATTCCAAAGGTGTAGAACGGCCTATGACCAAATAGATTAAGAACTGCCGCCGACCGTTACGGAGCCGGCGGTTACGACGACCGGGTCTTATGGAGGCCGTAACCGCAAGGGGCATGGATGAAGGGGGCGGATGTGACGAGGGTTTACGCCCTATAAATAACCTCCCATGGGGAGGGAAACGAACACACATCAAAAGCTCGCCGACGGGAGCCCCCCCTCCCATCTCCATAATCCCTCTCTCTCGATCTCCCTCTTGCGTTCTCTCGCAACCGAAGAAAAGGGGTGTACCTCGTCGAGTTCCTTCAAAAGGCGTGTACATAAATATTAACTTATATACAAGGGAGAACCGATTTCCAACTGTAGGATTGCATCTAACATTGACCACCAAGATGCTCCCAACAAAATGGCAATGTTGCTCCTTCTATATGCTCATGTCATAACGTCCTCCAACAGGTACATAGAGAAAAACTTACATTCACTATATGAAGCCTAACAGAATTTGGCATACTATTTGTGGGAGTTTTGTTGACGAAGCAATGGCTAGATTACACAACCAAAAGTCCCTAGGAAGCAATGGCATACCCCCCCCCCCCCCCCCCCCCCCCCTTATTGGTAAGATAGACAGGGAGAGAGGCATGTGACATGATGTAAGGCTAGTTTTAATCATATGCTGAATTTTCCTCGTACTTGTTCCGTTTTGTTCGTGTGTTTGAGGACAACTTGGACAATGAAAAATCCCATATCTTGGAAGAATTTCTCTAATGCTTGAAATTCTATTTCTCTATTGGTTTAGATGCTTTTTAAATTCTGGAGTTGAACTGTTGTTATACCAAACATTGGAAGTTTAATGAATGTCTTAAAGACATCAGATTTCTTTTCATGTGTTATAAGTTATAACCAAGTGAACATGGATAAGTCATCAATGAAAATATGAAATATCTTTATTGGGAGCTTGAGGAAGTATAACAATCCTCCAAACATCAATAAAGATGGGGTATCAAAGGCGAGCTCGAATGAGTTTTGTTTCATATCAAAGCATATTTTTTCCATTACGACATGTGTTGCATTTATATAGCAGGGAAGAAACATGAAATCCCATGTTGTAATGACTATCCAATTGATACAAAATCACTATGGTTGGAGTTGATGATGCTTCGTTAAAGATGTAGAGGCAGTGATCATGTTTTCTTGGAGAAGAGGCTTCCTTGTTTCGAGGTCCTTTATTACAAAATAGGCAGAAGTAACAACTAAACAAACAATATCAAGACAAAAATGATATATGGATAATACGAACTTGTTTACAGATGGCAAATAAAATAGATAATATTATTTAGCTGAAGAGATTTAGAACTTACGTGAGTTGTATTATCCTTAATATGTGAAAGGGACATATCTTGACCATTATCTATGCAAATTGTGTTTGTGTTTGCTATATTTTCTTGGGATATTTACATCCATAATTCTTAGTAGTTTCGTAATTACCCCAAGAACCCTCGATAATCACGAATTACACTCAAGACCTTCAGTAATGCTTAACTCTTACAACCATAATTCCATGTTAATTTCCATCCGTTTTCTCATTAACAATGATGGTATCTGTCAAGTATTTTATATTTTATACCCTTTAACTTTCAAGCACCCCCCTGCCCAGCCGCCCCCACCCTCTCCTCTGGCAGCAACCCCAGGTTCCCCGCCGCCTGCAAGCCCCATGTCGTGCCCCCTCCCATCCCGCCCACGCCTCTGCCTGCAAGCTGCGCCTATGCCTGGTCGAGCCATAGCCCCCATCCCCACCGCAAGCCCCAGGTCGTGCACCCACCCCCTCCTCGCCTGCGTGGAATTTGGAACTTAGTTGTTGAATATTATTGCATTGAATTGGGATGCATTGACTATATATATTCAGAGGCCACTAGTTGTTCTGTGATATATTTTTCCTTTTGGAGATATGTAAGCATATGCTTATTGCATTTCTTCATATTTTGCAATTGCATTCTTTACTGTAAAATGCACGTATATGAGGAATCATATTATAACCGAGAAAAGATCTGCCATAAGTCATATGAAGTGGTCAA
The DNA here is from genome assembly GCA_037367405.1 of Ottelia alismoides. Taxonomy (NCBI): domain Eukaryota; kingdom Viridiplantae; phylum Streptophyta; class Magnoliopsida; order Alismatales; family Hydrocharitaceae; genus Ottelia; species Ottelia alismoides. The sequence continues at coordinate 242,303 of JAZKJV010003942.1, read as the reverse complement.
CCCAACAACATCTAGCGGTACTCCTTTAGATAAGGAGGCTAGAAGGTGACTCAATAAAGTCTGATCACATTTGAACCATGTAATGCATGCTGCATTATTAGAGGTGGTATTTATTTAGAGGTTAATGGGGCTGCCCTTGGGGCAGCCAACATGGCTGCTCCCGAGTTGTTTTCGGCATTTTTTTATTTTTTATTTCAAAAAATATCGCTATGTATATTCATCCCTATATCTCTCCTATATGCCATTCGAATTTCGTCAGAAACAGAGAATCCTACGGCCTCCATCCAGACAGTCATTTTTTTTATCGGTAACAAGATTTTTTAAATCGACACCATCTCGATGGAGGCCGTAGGAGTTTCTTCTTCTGACGAAATTCGAATGACATATAGGAGAGATATAGGGATGGATATACATGGCGATATTTTTTGAAAATAAAAAATAAAAAAATATCGAAATAAGGGGGTGGGGCAGCCCATTAAATCCATTTATATAAGAAGAAGAAACAATAGAGTAGGAGGAAGAGGTGGATAGACCTCGGCACCGTCAACATGACCAGTCAGCTCATGAGAATACCGAATAGGATTTATTTGACCATTCTCACAAATGATTTTATTCATGAATGCTAATGATATGGCTGCAAGTGTAACAAAAGATGTCATGTACCTATCGTCATGTAATTATGTGCTAAGTAAAGACATAAGCATACGCTTATTGACAAATTTTAAAGTAACACCAAGTCCCTATTCGTTTGGAGAATAAGCATTGAAGTAAGGGATCAATTTCTCACCCAACACCGTTCCCAAGAGTACGGCTATTTCCATCCACATCCCATTATTTTACCTTATTCCACCCTTATTCCTATCTTTTTTCCATCCTGCCTATTCATATTCCATCTTATTCTTCTTATTCCTATATTTCCAACCGAATAGAGAATAAATCCTTATTCTCCTTCCTTATTCGTGATTATTCTCGAATCGAACACCCATACATGTAAAATTAATAATATACATAAAATCAATGTTTTTGAAATCGGATTGGACCGGCCGGTTCGACCGGTCCGACTGGTGAACCGAGCCTGGACCGGCCCGGTTAACCGGTTTATGCCGATTCGGTTCGATTATTCAAATTTTAGTTACCCCATCCGATTCCTTTTGACCCGGTTTAACCATGTTCAACCGAAGTTGAACCACATTTAATTTTTAAATTATTTAAGAAATTTATTGGTAGTGGGAGTTGAACCTATGACATTTGGTTACCTATTTAATACTTCTAACCACTACACTAACACAACTTTTTGCATGTATTGGGTTCTAAATATAATTAAACTATTATCATGTTATAGAGCATCTAGTCCAAATAATATATATATATATATATATATATATATGATAAGTATGATATTTGATGGTGTATAAGAAAAATATTTTATGTATAGTGTGAAATATATACATCATCTATGTATTTTATATATATTTCAAGTATATTAATTGTATTATATATATATTATTTCATTTCGGTTTGATTAGCCGGTTCAACCACTTTTTTTCACCGATCCGGTTTAATCCGATTTTAAATAATAATGATGTCATCATCCAATTGAATCGGTTTGATTAGTTCGATCCAATCAGCAAAGTTTCGATGTCCGATTCGATTTCAAAAACCTTTAAATGTCGCTGCTTACTTATGTGCGGCTATTGATGCCCGTCTAGGCGTCTACGGATAACAAACATGAAGATTATCTATCGCTCCCAATAGGCGGGGCGGGGCGGGGCGGGCGGGGGGGGAGGGGGGGTGGGCATCAAATTAGCAGCAGGAGATGACGAACAGCAGATTGATCGCGCTTCTTCCACTGCCTCTCGCTTCCTCCCCCACATTCAACAGCTCCGATCTCATCATCAGATGTCCTCTTCGGAGGAGGAGCTGGCGGCTGCCGGTCAAGCCCGGAAACTTGGAGACTTCCCCCAGCGATGTCATCTGGCCATCTGCAGGTCATCAATCCCCCTTCCCTTGTTACTGATACATATAACAACAGGAGTACTTTTTAGATTAACTTATATATACACGCATCATATGAGTTAGTTGCAGGATTATATTCATATATTAGAATAGATACACAGATATACTCTTTGTCTCTGTCACTTTGGGCATTTGGATCAACCATATCGAGAATATGATGTCTATAAGGTGTGCCATCTTAATGCAAACATACGCGAAAAATAGGGACTGCTACAAACTACATGGTTAATCGACACGCTAGAACAAACAGCGTTTGCTTGCTGAATTGGCAATATGTTTGCTTATGTATGACAGGTGCGTTTCTGGCAATGGCTCTGCTGGGTGTGCTGTCTGTGCTGTCTTGCTTGCGTCGCCCGACTCGCCTGCTTCTCAGGTAATGTCATTCTCAGAAGCTGGATCATGCTTTATATTTACAAAACAATAAAGTTGGTTTTTTTGACAAAAGATCACAGTTTCAATCCACTAAAAAATGAGGGACGCGATAAAGCGCATAGAAAAAGAGAAACAAAAAGAGAAGCCCCATACGGCAATCCTGATATATTGTTGCCAATAGGAGGGGGAATCCCTAGATAACAAACATAACCAAAAAAAGTTGTTTATATCTGTTTGTCGAGATCAAAACGCCAAGAACTATAAGATAAAATCCATCCCAGGAGTAAAGTTTTTTTAATTCAGTCCAGAGCAGGATGGGTTCCAAAGACGATCATTTCTTCAAGATTTTGGAAGCGGCGTTCACATTCTCCAGAGCTTCATTCATCATAATTCATGGCAGGGTCGGGTGTAGCTTCGAACCCGAGGGAGTTTCCAGACCTCGATAAGAATATAGAGTAAAGTAAATATAAGAGAAAAAACCTACGACTTTGAAAGATGGAACCAAATAAATTGGTTTAGCTCAAGAAAAGAGCGTTGAATGGGGTTTCTTTTCTCTCAAAAGGCTCTTCTACTTCTCTCTTTCCAGATAAACCACAATATTGTGGCAATCTTTGCCAGCAACATTCTCCTCTCCTGATTTAGAGATTTGAGATCCTAATTTGAAGTTTTTCTTGAAAGGGGATAATTCATTGTGGGTCCCCAGCATCTAAACATGCACATCGAGAAATCATATGCGCGTAGCAAATGGTTCATACTCTCTTCCTTCACTTTATAAAGGTCGTAGCAGCCGTGCCGTCCCTGACATTTCGTGGGCCCTAGGCAAAAGAAAAGAATGAGCTCTTAACAATTTTTCAGGGAACAATGTGCCCTTATGGAATCGCATTAAATTTTGGGCTTTCATAATTGAGTTGTTCACCTTCAATTCCACAAGGGTCCATTTTTTAGTGAGTTATTTTATCAAAAAATTGATTTTATAAGGGCCCATTTTTGGTGAGTTCTTTCACCAAAAAATCGATTCTATAAGAGTCCAATAGGATATATATTATTTTTTCCTAAACTAAAGATTGAAGAACATGTAAAAATGGCCCCCCTAAAATTGATGGATCCTGGGCCATTGCACTCACAAACTACCCTCAGGGACGGCCCTGCGTAGCAGGTTGCCCAAGAGAGACCACTCTTGTGCAAAAGATCTTGTGTTTCATGCTTGTTGAAAGAGACAAATGATGGAGCATTTTTGGGCCAATTACATATATGAGGCCATAGGGTTCTCTTATATAAGAGGAGAAGCATTTTTGGGCCAATTACATAATAGAGACTAAAATAAGAGAAAAATACATAAACATACGAAAAGACAAATAATATTCAACACCCCCCCAAGATGGAGCATAGATATCAATCGTGCTCAGTTTGGAACAACATCTTTGGAATGGTCCTTTGTCTACGACCTTGGTGAACACATATGTAGTATGTTCCCCTGAGATGAAATGAGAAGTGGAGATAAAGCCTTTCTGAATCATGTCCTGAGTGTAATGACAGTCGACCTCGATATACTTGATCCTTGATCCTTTCATAGAGGCAGGGTTGTTGGCATGGTTGTTGGCAATGAAAATAGCAGCCTGGTTGTCGCATTGGAGATGCATGGGAGGAGACACCTCAATTGCTAGGTCAGTTTGAACAGATTTGACCCATATCATCTCCGTACTCCCATGTGCGATGGCTCTATACTCTAACTATGCACTCGACCTGGCATCCATCGTCTGTTTCTTGCTCTTCTATGACTTCAATGAGCTCCCTATGAATACTGCAAAGCCTGAGGTAGACTTCATGTCATTGGGACATCCCGTATAGTCCGCATTTGCACATGCTGTAATGGCAAAGGATGTTCCTTTGCAAAATAAAAGTCTAGTACCATGAGTGGTCTTTAGATACCTCGGAATCATATTATGGACTGCACCCATATGTGCTTGTCTAGAATGCTCGATGAACTGACTCACTCTGCTCAATACAAAGGATATGTTTGACACGGTGATGGTAACATAAAGGAGCTTCCCAATGAGCTCTCCGTGCCTCCTCTTGTCTACCTCTTCTGTGTCATCATCATATAACTTCATACTTGAGTCTATGGGAGTCGTGGCAGGCCTGCAATCTACCATGCCTAGCTCGGAGAGAAGATCTGTAAAGTACTTCCTCTGGGTCAACAAGGCCTCGCTGGTTCCTGGCGAACTCAAATCCAAGGAAAATTGCCAAGGTCCTTGATTACAAACTGCTGACCGAGGAAATTCTTAGATGCACCAATGCCTTGCGCATCATCTCATGTAACAATGATACATCAATGTAAACTAGTATAGCAACCGTATCTCTCTGAGTCCTCCGAACAAGCAGTGAGTCAACTGCGGCGATCTCATGGACCCGTGCTGCTCTATCAAGTTCGGAAGCTTTTGAAATCATGCTCTTGGACTCTGCATAAGGCCATATATAGACTTATGATGTATACACACCATATGGCTCTCCCCTTCAGCAGTGAACCCTGGAAGCTGCTGCATGTAAACTTCCTCCTACAGGTCACCATAAAGGAATGCATTCTTCATATTGAGTTGGTATAGGGGCCAATCCTGTGTCGCTGCAACAGAGAGAAGGATCTGCAGTGTAGAATGTTGAGCCACAAGAGAGGAAGAGAAGATGGCGACGGGTGGAGCAGGGTTTGGGGTATGAGAACTCTGGTATTGGACCGTCGCTCTGATACCATGTTGAAAGAGATGAATGAATTGTTTATTCATGAGGCTATCAGGTTCTCTTATATAAGAGGAGAAACATGTTTGAGCAAATTATGTAATAAAAACTGAAATAAGAGAAAATTACATATGTTATAAACATAGGAAAAAAAAAATCTCAACAGTACTTATTGTAGTGAATTAGCCATAGGAAGTATGACACATGAGGGTGGAAACGGTGTTTCCAGAACCTATCATTAAATCAGTAAGTTTTCCACAATAAGGTAAAGCTGATTAGCAATGATAGGCTGTTAGAATCATTCGGAGATGTATTAGTGGGTTGCGTTAGCATGTTAAATTATAGTCAGATTTTTCAGTATATCTTATCTGCAGTTCTGCACCCACACCTCTATATTTAGATTTCTTGGATTAAGTTCTTACTAACATACTAGTGGCAATTAAGCTGCCCTATTTTTTTTCAGAAACTTGCATATGAAAACTGACTGAAAAACTCATGTGAGTAAATCTTGTGTAAAAATAGGTAAATCATCCATGCTGATTGTAAGAGACGGTCGTCTCGAATTATTGGAAGGGTAAAACTTCTTCGTTGATATTGTTATCGTAGAGTTGGCTTTCTTTTCATAAAATAACGATTTCTATACTCTAAGCAAGTTGTCAGAAGCACGTGTGCTCTTTCTGTTCTTAGATTTACAGGTTGCCACATAAAATACTTGGAAATCTTTAACTAGCATGAATGGAGACATAGGTACCATGAAGTAATGAAGAAAAGAGGAACTGTTTCTTCCATTTCTTGAGCAGTAAATTTATGCACAGCGGTAATTAAAAGGATATAAATATCTTACTCAGTGATGTGGTGCTCTGATTATTCATGTTCATTCTGTGACAACCTTAGGATATGCATTAAATTTGGGACTCAGGTTACATCAAGAAAGGTCCACAAGGAACATTTTAACAACAATAAAACAATTTAAATACACTCAACAATCTCATTAAAAAACCTTAGTAAATTTTGGAAAGCCCATTGTACCTACATACTATTACATGTACAATGATTTCCTATCGGGTATGAGTTATCTGAAAGGTCGACAGGAGGAAAAGAGCAATCCAGAAAACACATTTTTTTCTAATGGACATACAAATAGACTAACAATGAGAAAAAGAAATATATTTCAAAGTTAGTAAGCTAGAGTGTGTTCTATGGCATATTCTATTAATAAATGCCTATTTAAGAACTATGCGGACCACGAAACTAGAATGGTTCTCAAACAATAGCAAATTGGACCCATAGAAAAATCATTGAGAAGATGCTGAAACTAACTGAGATCTGAGATTGATTCCCATTGTGTAGACTCCTAGACATAAAAATTTGCTATTACCTCTGTTTTATCTCTAGCTTTACTTTTGCAGGTTCTTTACACTTCTCTACTTGAGTTTCTAATTACTCAAAAATTACTTTCTGCAACAGATTTCTGGGATCACGTCTGTATCATCAATTATACTCAACCTTACTCTTCTACTTCTGAATTTATTAACTATTTATTTTATATGCGAGAAAGTATATGATGTGATCTGCTCTTTTGTAAGCGAAGTATATGATTTGATTAACCCTTTTTCACAAGTTTGCGTTACTTATATCACTTTTAAAAAAAGTCCTTATCCATGCGGAAAATGCTGCAGAAATAGGACATGTTCATGGCTCAGATTGCTTGTGCAGCATTTGGTGTGTTGGCCTTATCAGTTTTTGGACCAGGTTGGCTTGCGAGAAGCATAGCTGTTGCATCATCTATAGCATTTATGATTGTTACACGTGCAACACATCCCCCAGGTATTGGTACATTTTTCTTGGTATTGTTTATTGTTTGTGGTGCCCACTTAAATGATCTCGTGGTAGTGCAGTATGCCTACCATCCAAAAGACCATGGTTCAAATCTTCCCTTGTGGGTATTACGTTAGATAGTCGACAGCCAGCGTAAAAAATAGTCGGGTCTTTCAACGTGGATTTGAGTAAGAATCCATGTAGCCGACCCTACTTATAGTGTGAGAAGGCTTCGTCATTTTTTATTGTTTATTGTTTGTGCTAATTTATCGGTAAAGTGTGAGATTGAATTTATGTGCCTGCTTGACTGCTGTAAATGCAGAGGTTGTATAATGCACTTCACAGATACGTACCATTTGAAATTGCCTCCTTCCATCCTATTGAACTGAAATGTCTATAGTATAAACATCGTGATGTTGGATATTGCTGTTAATGCACACTATCATCCATTTTAGAGTCTAGGGAAAATATGTTTTAGAAGAGCCTTTTGGGGATTTGTTACCATGAGTCTTTTTGTCTGTTACCAAACCTAAAAGCTAGAAGGGTTTCTGAAAACAAATTTAAGTCATGTATAAACATTATACTGAAACAAACAGGGAAGATGATGCCAGTAACTTAAATTTTTTGGTGGTCTTTATGCTACACTTGATTGGTTGGAAATAAGATCGTTAGTATGTGAGACCAAGTTAGTTTAAAAGTATATTATCAACCACCAAAAGTTGTTGAGAGTTATATTTGGTAGACCTATAGTGATTATGGGAATATGATGCAACTAAAATTTAGAGAAGTAAAGGAACTAGCGAAAGTTGAAAAAAATCAGTCATATCGAGCCCCACTGCCTGCATACTGGAACTGTCCATGCAAAAAAAAAACTCTTTTAAAAGGTCTTCCATGTTACCTCTCCAGCTTTCGTGTTTGCCCATGACTCCGTTAAGTACTTGTTAATGTACTCTTTGAGTTATTGTAACGTTCCGGGCTTAGGTCCCCGGTCTGTTATCAAGGAAAACTGGCCCTGACAACTTGTTGGATTCGGGCCCAATTAAACCCATTGGCAACCATCCAAAATGCTTAAGCCCAAGTTGTCAAGTAGTAATCCCCACCACTTATAAACCACGCCCACACTTCGTGAGTTTTAGGTATGGCACTATGTTTGGGGTTGGGGTGTTACAACCTCCCCCACTTATATTCGCAACGTCCTCGTTGCGACATGGCCCATCACTTATTCCCAATGATAGTGGCGGTTGCACGCTACGGGTAGCCATTTCCTCCAACCTCTTTGTAGGGGCGGCTCCACCTCTCGGGTAGCCCTTTCCACTATTAGAGGGAACATGGCTCTGATACCATTTGTAACGTCCCGGGCTTAGGTCCCCGGTCCGTTATCGAGGAAAACTGACCCTGACAACTTGTTGGGTTCGGACCCAAATGGATCCGTTGACAACCACCCAAAATGCTTAAGCCCAAGTTGTCAAGTAGTAATCCCCACCACTTATAAACCGCACCCACACTTCGTGAGTTTTAGGTATGTCACTATGTTTGGGGTTGGGTTGTTACAACCTCCCCCACTTATATTCGACATGGCCCATCACTTATTCCCAGTGATAGTGGCGGCTGCATGTTCCCAGCTTAGTTCCCTTCGGGTAGCCCTTTCTACTATCAGAGGGAACCGGCTCTGATACCATTTGTAACGTCCCGGGCTTAGGTCCTCGGTCTGTTATCAAGGAAAACTGGCCCTGACAACTTGTTGGGTTCGGGCCCAATTAAACCCGTTGGCAACCACCCAAAATGCTTAAGCCCAAGTTGTCAAGTAGTAATCCCCACCACTTATAAACCACACCCACACTTCGTGAGTTTTAGGTATAGTACTATGTTTGGGGTTGGGGTGTTACAGTTATCCTCTGTGAAAATGCACCCTCATACTCTATTCTCTTGGTTGTTTTCTTCTGCTTGCAGCTGCTAGTCTACCTATATTATTCGTTGACGATGCAAAGTTTCACCAGTTACAGTTTTGGTATATGTTGTTCCCTGGAGCCACTGGGTGCATAATATTGTGCTTAATAGTAATAAATCCCATTTAGTTCCAACACTTTTCTTCTAAGTCCAATAACTTCTCGCGGGCCTGATGCTTTCTTTTACATTTCTGCAGCAAGAACTAGTTTTCCATTTGAAGTCCAACTATAGGTTTTGAACATTCCAGGCAGCAACAGACTGTTTTACACGTGCAGCTTGCAGGGCATTTTAAGATGTCTTATGGCCTTTGCATGACCTTCTCTATTGGAATACAAATCGATATATACAAATTCCCAAGTTGCAACCTTGGAAAAAGTCCTTGTGGAATTCATCCAAGTGCAGGTTGAGGAGAATCATGGTCAGCCTACTACAGTTGCCTGAAAAAACAACAGATAATCAAGTATGTTCACATCTTTTCTCAATATATGGTAGTGATGTATTGGTCCTCGATCTTGATCATTCTCCATGAGCTTCCTGTAATAAGAAGTCATCCATGTCGATCATAATGTATATTCCTTGCAGTTTATGAACTAATCACATACAGTGTGTATTTTGGAAGTCCCATTTTATAGGAACACGATCTTTCTTAGCCTGCTATTTCTCTCAGGTCAGTAAAAATAAAAATTAATCAAGTCTACTAAAAAACAATTCAGTCTGACCTGATTTATCGAAAAATGATGCCCTCCCATGATCAAGGTGAGGAGTGGAGATCATAACAAAAATATGCCAAGATGCATACAGGTCATTGGAAGGAAATGAGTAGACATAGATGACCTCCATAAGATTTCATTGTAGCAAATTTCAGCTGAAAGTTCCAACCAGTAATCCATGACATCTATACACATCAAGTTTCTATCTCAATAATCGCAGAAAGAGTGAACAATATGGGTGTATCTGTTTAGCCATTCGGCCATTGCTTTTATTGGCTGGATTGAGTATTTGAGATGAGTGTGTTCTACTCGTACTTCTATAGCAACCAGTAGGTGTTCAAGTACCACTGTCGCTGTAACTGCTACAAGCATAAGTGCGACAAATTCTTGCAGAAACATATCCTACACTGCTAAGGATACTGTTTTTTTTTCGTTATTCTTTGTTGAAATGCAACAGGTTCTAATTTTTGCATGTTTTCCAATATGTGAATAGGTTTCTCATACCATTGATATCAATATACATGATATCAATATACATGATTCATCATTGTTCTAACTTTTGCATGTTTTCCAATATGTGCTTAATAGATTTTTCTCAGCTTGACAAGCCTTGTGGAGGTCTAGATTTCATCTGTGAACTGACAATCGAGGACAACCATCGCAAAGCACATCATCGGTGGGAGTGGAGCAACCCTAGGAGCATCACACCAAGCGCTCTTGTGTCAATACAATGGGGGATACCATTTTTCCAAGAGAGTTTCTTTTTGGGAATACTTCAGGTATGATTTTTAATCTGTTTCTATTCGATTCTTCGTATCATCAATTACATGGTTTCATCATGATTTATTCATGATTTTTGTGTATCTTTTCATTTTCTTTTTAATATTTTTTTAAAATTGGATATCATCTGAGACTGTAATTCAAATTTATAATGTGATAAATGAAAGTTATCAACTTTTATTTTATGCGCATTAGTTTATTGTAGTGTTGTCAATAGTCTCAAAGAAATGCGCTCAATCAGAACTATATAAAATATCACAATTGCTTTATAAGCCACCAGTTGACATCGGAAAAAAAAGATGGATGGAATTTCAAATGATGCCAACAACAAAGGAAAAATATAATCATGATGATATGACAAACTTTGATCCTAGAAATTGCGACTACTTTATGCTTGTACGAATTGGGATCAAAATTCGTCCATTGTGAAAAGTATTGTCCACCTCATTCTAAAGGATGATCCCCAGAGTATTCAAAACCATATGCAGAGTTGAGTCGAGTAGCTTCAAAACTGAGCTTCAAAACTGATCGTCGAGTACTCTGAGGAGACTAGTCTACATAGGTGGCTCCAGAAGTTATGTTCATATACGGCATAGATGACCCAGAATAGAGAATACTATGATTGCCCAGCGAGCCTTGTCGCAACCATAGAGGCCTTGATAGGTTACAGTTACCAGTGGGCAAAAATCGCAGCTACGTCATTTATGAGTTACAACAAATAGCCTAAGGCTGGCAGGTACTTTTCCATAGTCCATTGCATAAAATTCTATGGATTCAAAGGGTTTTACTAATTGATGTGAGAAACCATCTCTTTAAATATGTTTCGATTGTTACCTCTTCCCTTGCCATCCTTTGATAGTGACGCTTCTTTGCATGAACAGGAATAAAGGGGATGATTCCTAACTACTGACATGATGTATTCACCATCACAAGTGAGCTGTTGTTTTCTAGATACATAGAATTAAAGAATGGCCTGCAGTTTATACAATGTATTATTATTTACAGATGAAATACAAGAAAAGTAAGAGTATGCACAAAGAAACCAATTGCCCCTAAGATCATCAAGCCATAGACTGTGACGGACGTTTTGCTCGACGAACCACTGAACTTGAACTGTCCTGTGTTGAGGAATTCACTCCTGCTTGAAGATGTGGAGACATTCACAGACTGGGAACCTGTTGAATGGAAGAAAATGTGAGGGAAAAATGAATTAAAAGAAAAAAAGCACACCTTTCAAATTTCATACTCACAATCGTAATTGACCCAGCCGATTCTCTGACCAGCCAAATCATAAACAAAGATCTTGTCTTTAAGAACAAGGTCTGCAAAAGATCCAGACCACGGTTAGTAGTTTGTCAATGTCTGTTGAGCAAACAATCCTAGCCACGGGCACGCTTTGGAGCATCCAAGGAGGCCCTAATTGCATGCAAGTATTTTTTATACTAGCCATTAGGGACTTTATTTAATTCACCAGGACACCTCTTACAGTCTAACTCTAGAGTGATGCCCCCATGCAGTACATTGCTTGTAATTATTTAATCATAAATTCATCATTCATTTATCACAACAGGCTCATGTAGCCTGTACAATCTATTTTATATGTGTTTTCTTATATTTTGATAATTATGTGAGAAATAAAGACAAACTTCGATCTAAGAAAGCTTCTTCCAATTGCCCAATGACATGATACCAACCTCCTAATATGGTTATGCCTCCCTGCTTCCTTTGCCAGCCAATGCACCAAATTAAGGCATTATCCTGAGACAAGAAAGACTGTTAGAATCCCGTCAAGTAATACACAGAGCCAGATGGAGGCAGGATGCAGTGCTTCTCGACATTTGCCATAAAAAGAAAATGTAAAGGATGGGCAATAATAAAACACTGAAAAAAACTCACGACCGATCCTTGTTGGATTAGGTAATCTTGAGGCCTCAAAAACATTGATGCTTGTCCCTCGAAGTTCAACGTAACAAAAGGAAAAACTTCTTCAACCCTGTTTCACAGGGAAAAGGCCAAATTTTAGCATAACATTGTTCCAGGTAATCAAGTCAAAATTTAGGGGCTAATTAAATTATAAAAAAGAAACACGAACCTGTTCGTGGCAACAAAGCACTGGTTTCCCTTCGATACAAAGGAACGAACAGATGGAGAGACGAATGACGTTATCTGAACAGCATATGGAACAAATTATTTCCAAACATTAAGGAAAAAATGACAAAACACACAGGACAACTAGCAGAAAATCTAACACAATGAAGATTGATATGAATGTAAGCTTATAATTGCTCTAGATGTGGCAATGCCAGATATTCCTCATTTCAAGATAAGTTCAACGCCATGTGCACATGGTGCAGCAAATGCGGTGACAATCTAATGATCATATCAAGTTCCATAGTTCAAAGGAAGCCAAGCTTAGACACATGCCTAGGATACAGTTCAAATCTCAAGTTATGTACAGGCAGCACTAAAATCTCACATTGATCATTGAGAAAGAAAAAGGTGATCTTTCAAGCTCCAACTGAATGTTCAGTATTCATTCCACCATAATGAGGACAGCTTCATTATTTATCCCAATACACATTTTTCCTTGTTCTTTAATGCATCCTCACTTCAGTCAAAAGTACCCATTTTAACATACAAAGACACCTTTCTAAATTTGCCCCAACAATGGAAATATCCTTCCATTCAAACCATGTTAATTAATGTCATCAAATATAAGTCTTCATTAAAAATAGGGGTTTTAACACTTGTGCTCCTATGAGATTCTCCTATTACAGTTATGCCCTTACCTTTTTTGCAAAAAAAACACTTGTACCCGTATCTTCTTACAAAATTCATAATTATGCCATTTTCTAATTACACTCATGCTCCTATTTTACCTTAACGGAAGGGTAGAAATGTGAGTTTGTAAGAACATAGGGACACAATTGTTATTGTATAAAAGGTAGGGACATGTAACTGTAATTACAAAATCTCGGAGGGGCACAAGTGTAAAAAACCCTAGAAATAATAAAATAATATTACCATATATAAGTAATATCCCAAATTGGCTCCTTTGTATCTAAGTATAGGTATGCCCAACTTAGATCCTTCTTTAAAAGAAAAGAATCCAAGTAGGCAATCCACTTAAAGTAAGAAAAGGCTTGCCGTCTCAATGGTTAGTAATTATTATTTTTTATTTTTCAAGAAGCAACAATTATTAATGAATAATAACAAAATATAATCTCTAATAAATCAGATGCATGGCTGTATTATAATCTCTCCATGTAAAGGCCTCTCATCGTAAAGAAATATAAAAAATCAATAATAATGCATCTATAGCAACTTCTACATTACTTTTAGCATAAAAATGCCAAATAGATATACAGTACAAATTGGAAACAAAAGAAGAGTTTTTAGAAATGGAAAAATATATAATTATAAAGTTATTTGAAGCAGCACATCCAGGACTGACCATTGTTGATACTTAAGTTGACCATATTTCTCAAGGTCTGGTCCAGTATCAACTCCTCAGACCATTCATTATATGAAGGGCCAAATTCTCATCAATTTCCTTTCTTGGCATACTTCAGTGTTACCATGTGAAATCCGATTCTACGAATACATATTCATGGATCCAAGGAGAACCTCTAAAAGCTTAACATATGAGGTGAGACCGTGATAGTATAATTCAAAATCAATCAAATTAGAGTAGTGCTCCTCCATGGCGCAGTTGCTGTCTCTAAATAACTCACTACTGCTTGCCAGTTGTCACATCCATTTAGAGATAGAAGCTTAATCTTAATTATCATTATACCCAATGATTTGAGACTTGAGAGCTCGTGTAGAATAGATAAATGAAATGTTCACCCAAGTTCACTCATATTTGTATGTGTGCATATATCTTGGCAAGTGTGCCAGAGTTTTAGAATATATAATTTAATGTGTATTTCTGTTGTGTGTGATATAATGCACCGAGTCAACAATGCTCCAGGCTGAAAGTTCTAGATACTAAACAATCACATAATCATCATAAATACAACTTCAGAAGAACTTACTGCATTTATAAATGGATCATATGCTTGTTCTGCCAAGTAAGCTAATGTTGTCCCAGAATCAATAATGGTTCCTTGGGAACTTGATGTTGCAAAGACTGTTGAATCAATAGGCAAAATTTGCCCATTGACAGCAATGCTCTGAAGATTGAGATTATAATGAGGCCTGACATGTGAAATCAAAAGGACATAAATCTATGAATGATTAAATAGAGAAATGTAAACTTTCCCTGATAAATTATCTACAAATACCACCTGCAAAAGAACTTAAAAGAAACATTAATTGAAAGCACAGCCATGCAAAAGAAAATGACAGTACAAAACACAAAAGTTACATTGACAGCAGTAAAGTCAGGATTATTTGATCATAATGTCACACTCACGAAGGCAAGCACTAGAACATTACCGCTAGTGGTTTGACAGGCAAGTGCCAAATAAATAAGAAAGTCGATCATAGATCCACAAAAAAGTTCGCTACATGAAACCAACTCTTATTTGGAAGTATAAGAGTGCCTATGGGGCAGTTGCTCATTGTACTCCTACACATGGCCTCAAATTTCAGCGAACTTCGGTCGAATTTCTGTCGAATATCGATATCCATTCGAAATAGAAATTCGACCGAAATGACCGAAATGACCGAAATATGGGGGTCCTAGTACAAAAAATGACCGAAATGACCGAAATTTCGGTCGAAATTCCACCGAAATTCCATCGAAATTTTATTTTGGTCGATACCGAAATGGTGACCGAAACCGACATTTAAGGCCTTGCTCCTACATATAATAATTATGAAAAAGGAAGATAGCCTGGTGTGAGCAGTGGATGCATGCACTAGGCACATTGCCGAACCACTATATACCTTCATGTTGTGTTTCTTTTGTTGATCGTTTTCTGCTTGTGTTGTTGATCGGACCCATTCCCAACAGTTTAATGGTTTCATCCAACACTCCAACCCTTTTCAAACTATGTTGCAAGGTTCTACGCCCAAGTTATAGCACCTCCTAATGAATCAGCACCTGCCATTCTCAACATGTGCCCCTCCAACCTCAAACAATTCCATTTATCTTTGTAGTATCACACCTGCTTTTCTCCCTGCTGATCTGCTTGCCTAACCACACAAAACTGTAATTACTTCTCAAAGCACCAGTATGTTTTGGATGCTTATGTATGACTATCAACCATGTGGTACAAGATACAAACTAAATTTAAAAGGCATCATGTCATTAGCATATGGTAGTTGGGAAGCAAAGCTCCTGTGTAAAAACCATATGAAAATCTAAAATTTGAAGGTTTTAACATGATTTGCAAAAGAAATCAATTAGGAAAGAAATAAAGATGAAAAGTTATTACACACAAGAAACACATTAATATTGATCTCTCAAGCTGTTGTGCTATTCGGAATTACAATTATGCAAATGAATAAAAGAGATGCTAGCAGCTTGAGAGAGAGAGAAGACATGCATAATTCATTAAAACAAGCAAGGAGTTATATGTATATCTAAAGACTAGTTGTAAAGCCTATTCATTTGTAACTTACTGGGACTGAACAAGCGGGGTGTAGACAATACCCGGCTCTATGATCTCCCCAAGAACCAGTATACCACCACCGGTTCCTGATCCTCTCAGGCAATGAGAGAAAACTTTAGGAGCCACACCAAGAGAGGACAACTGAGAAATAACAGACAAGTCATGCTGTCCAAACCCAAAAATGCCATCAACGGCACGGTCAGGCTTGGTTAGATCTCCAGATTGCAAGTTGCTACATCTGTTTCAATAAAACTTCAAAATTTCAGCAATATGTGATACAAACAATTCTGCATTGAAGCTTAAAAGACTTTGCAGTGGAAACAGCTTTTAGTTTTAATTATCTTTCCATGCAATCATGCATATCCAAATTGTTACAAAATAGAAGATTATATACCCCCACATTTCCAGAAATATGCATAAACATGTTGTGGGCTGTGTAAGTGCTCTTGCAAGCCATGGAAATTATCTACACGACAATGTAATTCTCCATACTTGACTAACGAAATAGAGAAGATTGGCAATTATCGATGCATTCATAACATGACAAAAAATCTTTGAGGTTATTTGAAGACCAAAACAAGTTTAGCAATGATTAAGCGACCCTTTACCTGAAGGAATATTTTTAAAAACAGCTGCAAGAAGATGTTGAACATACAGCAAACAAAGAACAACTTTAAAAAAAACAACTCCAAACCCCTGGAGGAACCAGTCTCAGTTTCAGGTGGAATTTATTCTATACTGATACCACAAAAATCTCTTTTGGTGGTAACTTTTTATAAACAAAAAGAAGAAGAGAAAGGTAAAAAACAAGCAGCAAACTCGACCGTTTTTACCCGAAGATTACATTAGCTGACGAATTCGCTGTCAACTGATCAGCAATCACGGTCTCGAAATACATGGTATCCTGAACATAGTATCCAGACGTGCCACTGCCATCACCATACTGGAAGGTGTACCCACACAAGGATCTCCCAGAGTTGGACGCCACAGAGCACGTCGCCTCAGCCGACTGGATGCCAAAGTTGCACCTCTGATCGGAGCATGAAATCATCGATGCCGTCGACGACGCTTGCGGATCGAAGAATTCCAACTGAATCTGAAAAACACGGACACACACTGTTCTAAAAACACAAAGCAATGACGTCACATCACATCCCACATGGCAAAGATGGGATCTTTCTGCTCACCGGGAGGCCGCTAGTGGTGGGGCAGCCGTTGCAAGGGTTGCAGGTGACCCAGAGAACGTCGCTGCCGGTGTCAATCTGCACGTAGAACTCCTTCGGAGGGTTACCCAATCTCACTCTCGTGTAGTACAGACTGTTTCCTCAAGAACACAAATATAGCACATATGTCAAAACCTAACACGATCGAAAAGTTTGCGAAAAAAATCGAAAACGGAGAGTACCCACAAAACCCTCATAGCAAAATAACGAAAAGATGGAAATCTGCGAGTACGCACAAAGAGATGGGCGCCGACCGCTAAGAAAGGCGGCGACTTTGAGGAAAGGAGGGACTTTGATGGGATACAAAAAAGTAGTAGAGCAGACCCGACGGTGAAGGGGTCGGAGGAGCCGTCGAGGCGGAAGTCGACGATGGCGGGGGCGTTGCCCTGCTGGAGGAGGCGGCGGTGGCGGGCGAGGTCGCGGGTGGCAAGAGCGTGGAGGTCGCCGGAGCCGGCGGGGAAGGCCCTCTCGAGGGGCAAGATGTGGGCATGGGAGGAGTAGAGGAGGAGGAGAAGTGTCCTCCACCGGCACCACCTCCACCAAGATGACGCCATCATTCTTCTCGCCTTCTCTCTCTCTCTCTCTCAATCTCTGTGTTTTGTTTTCCCTCTATTTGCTTTCTCTCTCTCTCTTTGATTTCTATATACGTGTGTTCTAAGTCGTAATAATGGAACAGAGGAAACGAGGGGGAAATTGTAGGAGACGGAGGAGAGAGAGAGAGGAAGAGAGGAGAGAGGAAGGACAGGACATGAGTTTGCATATATAGATAGATAAAGGAGGAGAAAGCAAATGAAAGAGGGTACCGAACCGTACGTCGGGGAGATTGGGCTCATCTTATTCTTGAGGGTCCATAATGCAAATTTTCACATGGGCGGTCTCAAAAGAATAAGGGTAAATTACAAGTTGGGTCCTATGGGCCCGATCCCAAAACGGGTCTCCATCTTTAAAATGTATCGTTTTGAGTCCTAGGACCATTTGGAGAACGGAAAAGCAAGTAGTCGTCTGTGATTTTGTGTCTATTGACAAATATGCCCTTCTCTAAAATCTTGGTCCCAACCCTTGCCCTTCTCTCATACCTGACTCCACCCCTTCCATTCCCTCTCCCATTGCCCACTTGCCCTAACCCCACCCCTTCCTCCATCGGCGCCTTGCTGGTCGGCGAGTAGGTGATCGGCGACTCGCTCGGGCCTCCTCCGCGGCACCTACTCTGATGCAGCATTCCGTTCTTGCGGCACATCGTCTCCTTCACGCAGCACCGCCTCCCTCCACCCTCCTCCAACGCACCAAAGGCCGCAGCTCGCGAGGCTCCATCCACCCAACTGCAAACCCAGAACAGCACACCCCTGTAGCACCCCCCAGGTCGACTTCTTATGCGCATTTGTTGCTTCCCGTCGCACAAAACACCACCCAAATTTTGTACCGTGCCTTTTTGTGTGACACGTGCTTTTGATATGAAATAAAGGATCAGAGCAGTACATTTCAATGATAACAACCTGGAAGTTGTAAAGAATAGCTAAAAGGTTACAGAAGAAAACAAAAAGCATGTGTTATAACTAAGATCTTGAAAATCTGTCGATCTTAATCTTTTATCATTCTTTATCTGAGATCAAAGTTCAGATGTTTGAGAAGTTTAAATCAATAGAAATCCAACAATGGATCCCATGTTCCATTTTTCTTCATTAACCTCATTGTGTTTATGACATTATCATCATTTGGCTTCAGATTCATGGTTGTTGTTGTAGGTAATGACAATAATGGTTTACAACGAAAAATTTAATCAGTGATTTGCTTTGTAATCATGTTGTCACATATCTATAATATTTAATGGAAGTTACATCTAAGAAGTTAAGCATCTAATGAATTTGGATTGTGCTTGGATGCTAATCTTTTCCTTCGTTTGAATTTATGTGTAGGGAACCATGTCTTCCTCGTCGTCAACAATTCATCAATCTGCTACGTATTTGAGTAAAGAGAACAAATTCCAGTCCATTATTTATTGCAATTGTGGTACTAGAGCTTCAATAAGAACAACATGGAGGGATAAAAATCCAGGAGATGATTCCATGGATGTTCCAATTATATGCGTGATGGATGCAACTTTTTCAGTTGGGTGGATCCACCTTTATGTGCTAGAGGGAAGTGGTAATTTTGGAACTCTTACATGAGAATAAGATTTTTCGTTCGAAAGTGAAGTCATTGTTGATTACGGATGAAAGTCACAAACAATATCGTATCTGCAAAGGATGGATGCTATCGGTGATAAGTTTTTGTTGTTTGTTTGTCTTTGTTGGCTTATGTAATGTCGTCACTGTATGAGGTGAACATATGTGATAACACGCATATGTTTCATGTGAACATCTTGTATCAATGTCTATGTTTGCAATCTGAGTTCTCCAACATGTTTAGAGTTTTGGTTATGTAAGGTTCTTAGCCCATCTTTGTTTCTTTATAACAATTTCAGGCAATCATATTACAAGCTGGACAACAACTAATGTAGATAAAAAGTCATGCAAGAATTGCCTCCATGCCACATACCAATAAGAAAGGCGTATAATTTGTACAATACGACATTAGAATGTTGGCACAAGTTAACAATGCAACTCAACAGGTCATTCAAAAATTAGCACATGTTGTCACTCATAACCCATTAGAACGTGTCCACCAATAAAAAACAAAATACAAGTTCCATGTTGTCACTAAATAAGCCAGTGTTATCAAAAAGACCAACATTGTCACTGAGAAGTAATATATAAACAAGGATAGAATTCCTTGCAAAATATTTCCCATGTGTGGCATCCAAATGCGTCCAAAATTGTAGATGACATGTTCCTGCAACCTGTTAAGTTCCTGCACATGAAAGAAAACGTTGTTTAACAAAACATTAAAAATATGGTGGATGACATGTTAAAGGAACTGAAAGTCATGCTTACAAAAAAATATGATTATAAAAAATCTAAACGCATATTTCCATGCTTGAGTTAAATTATTATTCCCTGATGCCATCAAAAAGTCATATGCAACAAAAAGCAAAATACAGACTAGTGTGTTCCCACATGCCTTTTGCTTCTCAAAATGATTCTTGCACCTGAAATAAATAAAAAATACTTTAGATAATTCAAAAGTTGTCATGATAAATTATAACTTGCACAGGCTATTTCAACAGTGGCACTTATATTTAAATAAATCAATATCAAATTAAAAAGAACTGAGGCAAAAAATTTCTCATATTGTGTAATACTTGAAAAATATACGCACTAGCTCGTAATAATGCTTGATTGTGATGATGATCCTCGCCTTAACTGTGATGATGTTCCTCGTCGCATTGTGCTTGACTGTGATGACATTCTTCGTTGTGTCACAACTTTACTACGGACATGAGCACCCTTGCAAGTTATAATATTGTGGTCATAGTCTCCACAATTGGCACATTTCAATTGATGATGATGCTTTCGTAACCTGTGGGATTAGGTGCTTCGTCAGGTGCTTTCCTTTGTTGTTTCTTTGGCCTTCCTGGAGGCCTATGCACATATGGCGGCGTGATTGCAGTTGCATCAACAGTCATCCATTGAGAACTATTGGACACTGGTTGCATGATTGGAGCATAACTCTTTAAATATGTGTTCGTCCGAAGTATCAACGTAGTCCTTAGGCCTCTCATTACATGAAAAAATGGCTGCAAGAACATGTTTACAAGGAATTCCGCTCACATCCCACTCTCTGCATCCGCACATTCGAAGCGAAAGTTCCACTTCGTGAACCTTCCCCTTGATGTCCACCTCAAACTTACGTTATCCAGCATATATCACGTTGGAGTCACCTGCATGCTTTTTCCTATATTCTAGCTTAGATTGGATTGTCAGACAAATATCTCCAGTATAATTCTTAAATGAATCCCTCTTCATTTGACTTCGCGCCATCGGCTTCTTCCTTATTGACTCCAACATGGTTATAATTGGTTTTTCTCGTGCCTTCAAAATCAACTTATTCCATGATTCACATGGGTTGTTGATAACAAGATCACATTTGGACCACATATGAAATCCTGTTCTTGACCATAGTCCGCTATCATCCTTTCTCAATCAAATACGCTTCCTCGCCATTAGGTTGCTCCGCTTTCAATAAGAGCATGGCTTCCTCAAATTCATGGGTAGTGTACGCACTTGCTGCCTAAAAGAGTTTTTTCATGGCAAATCCCTTTGAATTGGTTTTTGAAATTTTCATACAAATGGCATGCACAAAAACGATGCTCTGCATCTGGCATGAGAAAATTAAGTGCCTCCACTAGACCCTGAAATTAAATTCAAGTCTCAATAACACACAGTTAAATAATAATGCACTTAAATAAATTTATATGGAAGTTTACTAACCTTTTATCTATCCGAGATAAAAGTCCAACCAAAGTCACTCGCAGGTCCTATACATTCAAGCAGATACTCCAGAAACCACTTCCACGAGTCTTTCGTCTCTTGCTCCACAATAGCAAAAGCAAGGGGAAATAATTGGTTATTTGCATCACGTGTTATAGCATTGAGGAGTTGTCCTCCACATGTACCCTTTAGGTGACATCCATCCAAGCCAATAAATGGTCTGCATCCTTGCAAGAATCCCCTCTTCAATGGTTCAAAGCAAACAAAAAATCATTTGAAATACTACTCCATTTCCAAGCTCTAACTTTACGACACTACCAGGCATTTTCTGCCTTAAAATGCCAGTGTAATCCCATAATCATTTATAGTGCTCCTTGTGACATTATTCGATGTATTGCCTTCCTCTTTGCCCGGTACGCCTTCATCTTGCCAATGTTGACCATGAAGTCTCTTCTTGTAGATGATTGCAAAGCACTAACCTTCCAATCAACATCATCTTTAAACATGTTCAAATATTGTCTTGAAAACCATTTTGAAGATACAAGCTTATTATGTAGTTGTCTTGGACATGTGTGCTTGGAGTTGAATGTTTTTATTTGAAATGTCCTTTTTGTAGTCATCCATGATGCATAAAGATAATAAGGACATGTATTTACCTTGCATGCAACTTGAATTTTGTTTGCCTTATTCTTTATAAACTTGACATCATTCCCACTTAAGATGTTAGCCTGTCGGATTGCATCCCTTAGTTCAGCGGGCCCTGTGAATTGCATTCCAAGGGAAAGGACTGGTGTTGACATGTTAGAATCTTGGAAAACATCGCAAGCTGATTCAACTTCCTTGCCCTCACCATCAGTCTCATCAAGACTAATCAAGTCATCCGATGGAAAATCATAATCTTCTACTATGTGTCATCTATTGCCAATAATATATTGGCATCCTCTACTTCATATCCATCGCTATGTTCATTGTCACTATTATTCGGCATTTCCAAAAATAGATCTTTAGCATCATCGACACTCACTCCTAAACTCTTAACAATCTCCTCTGTTGATCCTCCAAGGTTGTCAACAAAAATGACAACCGCCCAAATTCCTAACTAGTACCTTGGATTTACTTAAATCCCCAGGTACTACGAAATTTTTTTTACACCGAAGCTACACTGGTGTCGCATGTTGAACATGGGACACTTGAAATGTTTTTTTACCTAGAAACTACAGAGGTAGCACATCTTAAAGATGCGATATAAGGTGATCTCCCTGGATTACTTTCGGAATAGTTCCAGGAACTTTCTCACATAGCGCATGTTAAACATGCGCCATATGAGAAACTCCCTGGACGATTCCAGGAACTTTCTCACACAGCGCATGTTAAACATGCATCATATGAGAAACTCCCTGGAATCATTCAGGGAGTTTCTCACATGGTGCATGTTTAACATGCGCTATGTGAGAATTAACATGCGCCATGTGAGAAACTCCCTGGAACGATTCCAGGTAGTTTCTCATATGACACATGTTCAACATGCACTGTGTGAGGTACTTCCTGGAAAAAAATCCAATAATTTTTATCGATAACCCTGTTTAAACACAATTTACCAATATCACTTTAACCCAATATTTCCTTGAATTTCTTTCGTACTTGTATGTTAACTTGCAGAGGGTTGTTCTTCCTAAGAAATACACGTCTCGACAATCACATAAGTAGGTTATTGATGCACACACATTCACAAAGGATATATATTGATGCACAAACACAATCACACAAATTACATATATTAAATTGTCCACATATACAGTTTCATATTTGTCGCACATTAACAACTACAAAATGTACAACTCAATGCCTTCTCCTACGCTGATATGTTCTCGTTGTATCATGAAAATGGAAGGGTAACAAACAGTTCGTCTCGTCTATCATGTTGATTTGCGAGGGTCCTGCACCGTCTTCGTCGAAGGTAGGCATCGGTGTGAGCGTGCAGTAAGTGGGCTTCTTTAATGTCCATGCCTTTCCTCAACGGTGCCTGCGACGTTGGCATGTCGTCACGTGGTCGCTAGACAACGGTGTGACGAAGTTGCTCTCCAATTCTATTGATGCAAGATCTTCATTTGCCCCAGTTGCTGCCTCATTGTCCACGGGTTCCGCTACCGGTTCACGCGCTCTTCCCCGACCTCTTCCTCTTCCTCTTGCTCTTCCTTGCCTGGCCTCCGCCTGAGCCACATCAGCATGGTCTTCATGTATTGTGACGGCATCTGCAAATCGAAATGCCAACCATTGCTCTATTTCCGCTTTTGCTTGTATTGTAATCTCACGGCATTCCTCATGTCCAATATCGTATATCCGACCTCACTTGTCGAGCTGCATCCAAGGAAAAAAATACATATCGGTTAATTTGATGGAATCTTGAAGTAATCATCCTAGCCATAGCACTTACGTTGCTTGCCAAAGTTGCATCTAGCCGTCCAACAAATCTTCTTGTAATCATCCTATACCATTGCTCGTAGGCGGGCGTCGCAAATATCCCATTGGACTGATCGAGAGCAATGACTCTGTCTTCCCGATCATCCCATTCAGTTATATGCAACCAATGTTTCGTTCTCCAATCCACATGCACCTTTCCCCTCAAGTCGATGGCGTGAAGTTCCTCGAAGGTAAAGCAAGGTTCTGGAATGTCTTGACGGCCGTCAAATTGTCTCAGAAATCAGTCCGGGAAGTAATACTCCACAATGTGGAAGTATATCAACGGTACACAGGCCCTCCAAATGCTTTCGCCTTCAAGACAATTGGCAGAGAGACTTGCGCGGATGTCATCAGTATACGACGTCCACAATACCTACATGGGAAAATTGTATTTAGTTCAGTAAACTTTTTGGGTTGAAATTCAATTAATTTATAGATGCAAATTTACCTGCTCAGGTGATTGCATGTCGAAAGCATCGCGGTATGGTCTCATAACGTGTGTTGGTTGCTGACGATGCGCAAACGCCGTTGCCCAACGAACCCCTAACGGACAGGAGCAATGTGGGGGAAATGCTCCCATGCCCAGAGCTGAAGCAGTATGACCGAGCCTCCTATCTCCTCAGTCGCCATATCCGCCGCTAAACAGAGGTGTCTATATAGATACGCAAGTACGACGGATCCCCAACTCAACGTCCCAGAGTACTCCAGATCGTGCATATGTGGTAGCGCAATAATGGAAACCAATGATCCTGACATGTCCGTAAATAATACACCACCAAGCAACTGCAAGATGTAAGCACGAGCATGTCTTTGTAATACCATCTCATCTGCATCTTCTGCTAATTCTGCAAAATGGGTGAATAACCAATTGACTAACAACCTGCTGCCAATGATCTCGGATAGAAGATGCCTTACACCCAACAACTCCTCACATGTATCCGCCCATGTAGCTCTAGGTGTAGTCTCCCCGATAACAACAGGTCCATCAATTCGTAATCCCATTATGGACGCGACGTCCTGCAAGGTGATGGACATCTCCCCACTAGCCATGTGGAAAGTATGTGTCTCGGACCTCCAGCGTTCAACCAAAGCCGTTACCAAATGACAATCAAGCGTGATGAATTCCAGCTCAGATATGCATCCAAAGCCCGCTTGAGCTACATACGGCTGGAGTCGATCATCCAAAGAAATGCGGCGTACATGTGTCTCCCGACGTCGACAACGCAACTATGAAGATTCCTACAACATAATTGTTATAACCAAAACGAGCAAAGAAAAAAATAAATGCCTTACATCGCCAGCCCAGACGCGATGAGAATGATGTTACTCCTAGAGAGTCAAAACAGATGGGTCAAGTAGGCCGGGATCCATCTGTAATTTAAAATTTCAATGTTAGCATATACATATGTGTTGTTATCAGCCATCAGAAAAGAATATACGAAGAGAGTAATTATGCTGCAAATTAAAAGAAAAAGAAGCAAACTTACTCAAAGCAGGACATTTGCGCTTGTTGTGACCTACGCCACCACAATTACCACATTTATTTCTATTCCTTCCCCCCGTCTGCACATTAGAGGTGGATGCTTGAGAATCCCTTGCGCTTTTATTTGGATATCTACGGTGTGTTTGACCTAGTATCCCACAAAAGGAACAAGTATTTTTCCGAATCACATCTCTAACATCCATTTCATTATGAATTGGTCGACCTTTGCCGCGCTTACGCTTTGGGTCAGGACATAGTTCTGAATAGTCCAAAGGGGCCCATGTTTCCCGATCACCGATGAGAAAAAATTATCCTCCATATACTTTCTGTTGGTATTGCCACGTGTACCACTCTCCAACATAGGAATCCACTTCTGCTCGACGATTTGAAATGACCGCAATGGCGTGGGAACATGGGATACGGAAAATTTACCACTTATTATATGTGCATTTACGTTGGAGCAAATTGACCGTGTATTGTTTGTGACCGCGAAGATCATAATGCGTCCATTCGAACAC
The DNA here is from genome assembly GCA_037367405.1 of Ottelia alismoides. Lineage (NCBI taxonomy): Eukaryota > Viridiplantae > Streptophyta > Magnoliopsida > Alismatales > Hydrocharitaceae > Ottelia > Ottelia alismoides. The sequence goes on along the minus strand of JAZKJV010003942.1, from coordinate 216,318 downwards.
CACTAGAAACCTCGAACAGTATATCTGACTGCCTTTGTACATGCGTTACTGTGTGCCCGTTCGCAGCTGCACTACAATGGTTCAACTATGTTGATGCGTAATGCATGAATTTGCGTCCTGCAGCAATGGCTGCGCTTGCCTCTTCATCACGCTGGTTAAAGTATAACACACAATAATAGAAATTCTTCTCGATCAATGCAGAAATTGGCAAGCAATGGGCATCTTTGAGAACATTGTTGTAGCTTTCACTCAGATTTGTAGTAATCTGACCAAACCTATAACCACCGTTATAAGCCAAGGTCCATTGCTAATGACGACAATCATGAGTCGAAAACCATCTACCCCCTTCTGTGTTCCACTCTTGTAGTTTCTTCATGAAGTAAGCGAAATTTCTACAGTCGTGTACAATGCTGCTGCTTGAACCATGGCTTTCATGGAGTCGTTCTTGAAAATGCTATTGAAGTTGCTCGCGACATGTCTTGAACAGAACCGCCAATATGCAAAAGATTCTAATAAGTCTACGTCAGCATCTTTCATAGCAGATTTTTTTTCCAGAATTTAGGTCGGAAATGATACATATTGGCCCGGCTCGCATGCCAATTACCCTGATACGTATCAATGATAGAAATCACTTCCATGAAGGATCGGATTCCTCGTCAACAATTCCGAACGTAAAGGGAACAATATGTTTATCTCCATCAATCCCGCATCCAATGAGCAATTTCTGTTTGTACTTCACATACAAATGGGTCTCATCAATACTAATCAAGGGGCGGAAATATTTGAATGCCTCAATGCAAGGCCCAAATGCACAAAAGCATCGTTCAAATCTATGACAATGCGGTTTTCGAGGATCAGGATGGTCGCTATATTCAATATCAATTTCAGTTCCCAGAATGGCAGCCTTCATTGCATGCAATAGATAAGACATTTCAGCGTAAGACTTCTTCCAATCACCTAATACAATTCCGATTGCCTTCCTCACATCTCGTGGATGTGAGCTCTACAACTCGAAACACGAATATTAGGGTCGTCCCTCACAAGAGTTAGCAACGATCTGGACATGAATTTGTAGTCCAACTGAGGGTGATCATGATTAACTGTAGTGTTTATATAAGTGTGTGCTCCAACAACCTTAGAGATCACTTACAGTCCATCAAATTTTCTAAAATGTCCTCGTAAATACCAAACGCATCCATTCAATCTGTGTATGCAAAAAACCGACCATATCAAGCTGGTGGATTCCTTGACAATGAAGTCATAGTGTGTCAGAATGTGATACTTCTTTACAGTATAAATCAAATCTTCCCTACATTTGAAGGTTCTGTCCTTGCGTATTTCATCAACGATGCCATCAAGTCGAGACTTCTTTCGAATGTCGTCTTCATAGGTTGAACGAGTATTGAATCCTCTCACCTAAAAAAAGGGTAAACGTGGTACAATCTGTTGCGTGCTTTGTTCATCAACTCGGATCTCCTCGTCTACCACATTATCATCGACATCATCTTCACTACCTTCTTCCAGGCCATCATCGGTTCCCAAGGGATGAAATCATCCAAAGCATGATTAACCTCTCGCAGCAATGAGTCACTCATGCACCATTCCTGTGAAACCCCCGAAATCCGAACAGGGACTAAAATGCAAAATCCAAACGGATCTGGGCTAAATTGCAAATCTGCTTTTATTCCCGTGTTCAAAAAATTTATTTGAGTAGTTCATTACGTAGGGCTCGTCGATAGCTTTCCAACGAGTCCAAGAACGTTAAAATCCGATTTCGGGAGCCCGAGTTACGGCTATTTTAGCGATGAGGGGTCCAGGTCATATTCGGATCCGAACCCGGATCCGAATCCGAGTTTTGCCCTTAAACCCCAACCCCACTCTCGTCCAAAACGCCCAAACCCTCCTCCTCTTCGATCAGCCCTCTTCCTCCCCTTTTTTTTCCCTCACCAGAGCCGCCGGAGCACCTTGGATCGACCTTAGATCGGCGACCTGAAGCCGGCATCGCGTAGGGAAGGACGAGATCGCCTTCTTGTGCGATTTTGCAACACGAACGGTGAGTCGAGTGCACCGTTCTCCACGGGTGGAGAAACCTAGGTGACAACTTTTCGAGGTACGATGTCTTCCCCACCCTCTTGCTGCGGGTTCTACACAAATTTTAAACCAATATACCTGTTGCCAATTTGCGTGATCAAATGGGCACTATAGACATTTTTTTTAAGCCACCAAGAATGGGATCCTAGTTCACCACGTAAAAGGAAGTAGATGTATACCTATGGATGCAATAATATCTCATTTGCTGTAAGATAATAGCCCATGCAAGGAGGAAGGATGGTTGTGCATAAACTTGTACTACCGTAACTGCACAACCACGCTCATCAAAGACTTCAATAGATGTAGCCACCTCAGTTTTTGTCATCTCTATGATAATGGTAAGACATAAGCCCTCATGTTATATATAATACACCCAGGACTGATGGAACGATGACATTATTATTCAACAGTGGCAAAGATAGACAAGTACGAGTATGCAGGCGTGTTACAGGAGCAACAGAAAGAACCTACCCTTGTGAATGAAATCACAAAATGAATTACTGCAAGAGAAGCATTATAAAGGAGTTGGGATCAAGGCACACTGGGAATTTACTGCAATCTTATTTTGGAAATATGTAAATCATCTGCTTGTAGCTAGATTCCGCATAAAGATCATGCTAGTAAAAATCATCAAAAGTTTAGCCTGTACCCCCATGTACTATCTGTGCACTGGAACTCAATTAATTGCTTGAACCCACGACATTTTCTTCTTTTTTGTCACTCCCACAGAAATACCTCGAGCAGATCCCTCTGTTTCATCTGATGTTCGCTACATGGATCCCCCATCATTTCACATGCAAAGGAAAGACATTTTCCTTCAAGGTTTTATATTTTCAATGGAAGATCACAAACTGGAAATTGGAGTTGTAGAGGCTGGGGATTGAATCCTATGCAAAGTGCAACCATCAGGTGCCGGTGTGCACTATGGTGCTGACGGGAACTCTTGGAAGATGCTATTTTGGGAGAACACTCTGTCTAGAACTCCTAGTGGATTTGGACTGGAGGTTGAATCATAGGATAATATTGGGGAATGGTGCTCTGTGGAGGGACTCTAGAGGTTGTACAAGTGAGTTATCAGGTTGCAACCTGGAATAAGTACATGCATTGCTATAATTACCATCTGATGGATGAGTCCAACTCAATAAATGGAAGATGGATCAGTACACAAGGATAATATATCTTACAACACCCTTACAGTATATCTTGGCAATCGTTTTTCTGCAAATGCTGTCAATCCTTCTATGCGATGTTTTGTATTCTAGAGTTTTTCATAGCATTGTTATTCTATTTCTAAAGCTGCAGACATCTCAACCTTTGATCCATTGTTGAGCTCATGTTTAGCCACTCTTAAGGCCAAGGAACCCGGAAAGAAATAGCTATGCCAAGGAGGAAGCTGATGGCCCAAATGATCTTGTTTGGAAGACAAGAAACCCAAGTAGAATTTCAACCAAAGCTTCCTTTACGGTGATTATTATCGAATTTTAGCCTGCACTATAAGGACCTGAAAGTCAATAGGTATAAGCTTTTAGTATACAAGTCAAAGTTATCTAGCATAGTATTTCTTAAGTGAATTGCATCGTTTAAGATTATAGGCCATGCCCTTTCTTAATATAAACTTTATATATCTTATAATGTTTAATTTCTTTGAAAGGAAAGAATCTGCAAGATGAGCAGTCTACATGGACATACTTTTTTCCACAGTGATTATCTAAGTGGTATGTGGGTAGATGGAGTTGGTTGCACCCAAGGGAGGGGCATGCACCCTTGGGGCCCCCGGTAGAAGCCTGGTTGACCGCGATCCCAACTGCTACTATAGCTGCGATGGTTGGGGGGGCATGTTGCTTGGCACACCGAGGTGCTGATCTGACGGTGTTGGCCTCGCACTTGTGTGCTTTAGCCCGGTGCTCGAGCGCGGGCCAAGTAGTCATGGTTGGTCGGCTAGTGTTTCGCTTGTCACTTAGAGTTAACACTCGTGTACGAGCCAGTGTAGGCCACATTGGTCAGTATTCCGAGTGAGAGCGCTAAGAGGGGAGTTCCGGAAAATGTGATTAATGAAGTTGGGAATGGGACATGAATCTCCTGTGCATAAGGAGGATTGGATTGTCGCGAGGTTTCGCGGGTTGGGATCTAAATTTGTGAATCAGAAGTACAATTGCGAAGTGGAGCTGAGTGGACGTGTTGGGAACTTAGTTAGGATGCATTATACCCCACCGCATGCCTACGGAGGCACCCCACCCTAAGGTGTTTTCTTTTACCTTAGAGTCATAGTGTGAGGTCTCATCCAGACCAAGATCACAGACTATCCACGAAGCTTGGTTACTTATATACATATCCAGATCAAACAATAAAAAGTAAAAATGTAATTCTTTGTGAGATCAATTACCCTGTTTCTTTCTCTTTTGCACACATTAAATGTTTATCATGCATTCCTTTTTGTGTAGTTTTGTTTAAATCGTATTGGGCAACTTTGCTCATAACGTACCTATGTGTGAATCCGCAGGCCCTCAGCACTACAGCTTGGAGTCACCTTTTGTGCAGCGTCACGCACTTGTTGTAGTACAGTTGTTGTTAGTTTTACTATCCTTCTTTACTTGTATCATTTTTGTTGAGAGACATGACATGTAACAGGTATGTTGGGACACCTCTTTAAAATATGCATACATGTATACTTTGTGGACATGGAGGTACATTGCAAATGTAATGGATGGAGATGCAAATGGAATGTAATGGAAATTGCTTTATGGAATGATGAATGGAAATATAGGTTGTGGTTGTAAACAACTTGAATGGAATAGCAAATTTTAAATTCCAGTAAATTGTGCTATTTTCTCCTGCTTATGTGTATGTCAAATATTCGAATGTGGAATGCGTGTGCGTGGATTTGGTTTGCCGAGTACCCGGATTCTAGGGGCGTCACAATTCCTGACCCGTACATGATTGCGTTATAGGCACATCAGTGTCAAAGGAGGGTTCCATGCTAAGGACAACTGTTGGTTGTGTGCTAGGGAAGATTGTTGGTTGTGTACTATGGACAACTGTTGGTTGTGTGCTCGGGACAACGGACGGTCCCGTGTCAGTCACAACATTGGGGACTTCGATCACAGATACATCTTCAACAATAATGTCAGTAGGCATCGATTTCCCAATGGTCCGAGCATACACAAAAACTCTCCGCATATCATCATCATCATCAACAATAGACGAAAATGATGGTTTTTCCCCTAGGCCTCGAGGGATGCGATGTACTAATCGGATTTTTTTACTATTGGCATCCAGGTTGAACTTACGGTAAACCAAGTTCAACATCTCATCGAACGTCATATTAGGAATTAATCCAAACCCCCGTACGTTGGTCGTCGAACCATCAATAAGCGTACCCTTCAAATGAAACATGCAATACAACGGCTCCATTCTGACCTAATACGTGACACAACGTACAAGTAAAAAAATACATTCATGAAATGAAGATTAATATGCATATTATAATAAATAATCTCAAGAATTTTTTTACCAAGTTTCAATGTATGAAACAACGGTTAAGCCCTAGTGGGAAGGCGGTGGCGGCTAGGACGGTACCGACCAAGGAAGCTACAAAAAAGGAGTTTTTTGCGAAGCTTGGAGTAACCAAAATGCAGGTTTGTGGGAGAGGGGGAGGGAAAGGTCGGGAGCTGGAGCACTTGGAGTCCGCGGGCGGCATAGGAAGGTTGGGGAATGAGACGCACATGGAGAGGGATTCCGGTAAGCGTGTGGTTTTATTTAGTTCAAAAATCGCATATTCGATATGCGCTTTATATATCGCATCCTCAAGATGCGCTACCTATGTAGTTTGGAGGTAAAAATATTTCTGAACATGCGACACCAGTGTAATTCTGCGTAAAAAAACTTTTCGTAGTACCTGAGGATTTAAGTAAATCCAAGGTACTACTTAGGAATTTGGCTCGTGTAAATGTGTCCAACAAAGTTTGATTTGAATCAAGCAATATGAGCAGGGATTTTTTTGATGTCGTCTTGTACCACATGCGTTGTTTTGCAGGATCGAGACCAATCTCAGCTAGAAAAGTATGCATCTCAATCATCGATATGAGATCCACATCGACATTTTCTATGACATCAAATGCGCCTTTGGTGTATTCCATATTAGAATCAAAGTTACCGGAATGCTGAATTTCTATCGTGAAATAGCTAGAATTGTCCATTACTGCAAAGATTGCATAAGAGAAAATTAATACAAGACATTAGAACGTGTTCTGTAAACAATCAAAATGTAATTATTAATACAACACACAATTAGATACTATAACACATGAGTTGCTCAACATGTAATCCATTATCCATGTTACTTTCTTTCTCAGTTTTGATGTGAAATTTGAGCAAACATTTGATGTGGAATCCCTTATCCATGTTACATATAGCAACATTTGATGTGGAATTCACACAAAAAGGCACGGTACAGAAATTTGGGTGGTGTTTTGTGCGTCGAGGAGCAACAAATGCGCATAAAAAGTTGACCTGGGGGATGCTACAGGGGTGCGTTGTTCTGGGTTTACAGATGTGTGGATGGAGCCTCGCGAGCCGCGACGTCCAGTGCGTTGGAGGAGGGTGGAGGGAGGCGATGCGGCGCGGAGGAGATGATGTGCCGCAAGAACGGAATGATGTGTCAGAGTAGGTGGCGCAGAGGAGGGTCGAGCGAGTCATCGATCACCTACTTGCCGACCAGCAAGGCGCCGATGGTGGAAGGGGTGGGGTTAGGGCAAGTGGGCGGTGGGAGAGGGAATGGAAGGGGTGGAGTCGGGTATGAGAGAAGGGTAAGGGTTGGAACCAAGATTTTAGAGAATGGCATATTTGTCAATAGTCACAAATCACAGACGACTACTTGCATTTCCGTTTTCCAAACAGTCCTATGACCCAAAACGATACATTTTAAAGATGGGGACCCGTTTTGGGATCGAGCCCATAGATAGGTACCCAACTTGTAATTTACCAAAAGAATAAAGAATAGGTGAGGTTTATTCTTTGTTCCCACATTGATTGGTGGGATGCGTAATCTATCTAATATATATATATATATATATATATATATGGTAAATAAAGGCAAAGCTGATTATTTAAAAACAATAACTTATCATGTGATAGCTTACTATGAAATACATTCTCACGATATCTTACCTCCAAAAATTATTGTTACGTAGGAAGAGATAATATTAGCTTAGATATTAAGCTCCTTGCTGCTTTATTTTGATTTTGGTATTTTTACACCATGACACTCAAAGTTTATACCATGATTCATGCAATCTCACTGAATCTTACACCACAATCTTTGTACGGTTTTATCGCAATCTCGCAGTTTTTATGCTTTTCTAGGATCCATGTGTTTTTTTTCTGACAAGTTCCGCTGACCATGTGTTTCGTTAGGGTGCCTAGGCTGGAGGACCTTTGATTTTTCTTCGAGCTCGTTTAGCCCGTACCTACACCAGTCGGGCGGGACTGGAGTGACTGAGAGTCTCTCCCACCCGTCTCATGGGCGTAGTTGGAGTTTGCCTAGCCTTCTCTTGGACTGCACTTCTATTGGGAAAACGAGACGGAAGAGTCTCTTAGGAGGCTTCTTCACCGCTTGAGTTTAGTTATTGTTATGCCAGTAGGTTCTGACAAGGATAAAGATCAAATCATGAAAATCTTTATCAATCACCTACATTCAATAAGATCTATCATCGCATCTTAAAACTGTCAGTAATGAAAAATGATATAATTTAGATCAAGATCACTTTATCATCATGATCATATAATAAATCAAAGAAATAATTAGTTGTTGATAATTGAAATATGGTGAGTGAAAAAGGGAAGTATATACGGAGTAGCTAGAAAACCAACTTTCCATGCAAGTAGCTTAATTATTTACAATGTCATTACCTATCTATTTGCTTCCTTTTTGTAACTATTTAAATGCATGTTTTTTAACAAATTTGATTGTACTCAATATTTGTTGACATCCGTTTGTTCCTAATATGGATGACAGGGAAGGCGCCTACGACACAGTAGGTACTACTCAGGGTCCTTAGATTTTGGTGATCAGACATTCACCCTTGACGGTACAAATGACAATCATGGTGTAAATAAATGTATCTATTTTGTGTTCCCTTTCTCTTCAGTCATATTTCCGAGATACATGTATTATAAATGATGAAAACTTCTTTTGATACATGATGTACTATATGGATATAAATGCAAATGTTTTGAGGTGACACGTATTATAGTGCGGTTGGTTAAACGAGTTGTGAATGTCATTCAATCCTGAATTTTTTTCCTCATTTTAATAACTTAGTACGATCAAATCATAAATGTTACATGTGAATGTTATGTAAACCGGTAACCCGAATCCATGCATAGATAAATAAGTAAGACTAAAATATTATTAGAGGACTTATATATAATTGAACATGATGTTAGGGGTCATGGTATAAAAACCCCTTTGAATTGAACATGATGGAGGTGATTGTGAAAGGGAAAGGATTACTTGAGAGGGAAGGGAATTTTGAGGTTGATACCTGCAATACACCTCAACCTCTAATCTATTGATACCTACACCATCTCATACATCCAATCTTTCTCTACATGCAAATTCTCTCTCCCTAGGACTTGTTCAGCACACTTACATTCCTACGAGAAAACGATTCAGCTTGTTATCAATGATTGATGAAGTATTATAATTCATCCAACAACCCAAAACTTTGCACAGATAAAGGTTAAATAGTTGTTTTGTGTCTCTGCACCGTAAGGAAATGATCCTTCAAACATGCAATTTTTAATAGAATAAGATAAATAATAAATTCTGTATGAAAATACAGAATTGGATTCTCTCTTCATTTTCTTGGACTAGCTTGTGATCATTCAATTACAACTTAACTTTTAGGAAGATTTTCTTGTTAGATTGCGAGAAATAAATGACAATCAAACTTTGAAAGGAGGACGACTGGATGACACAAACTGGCAATTCACCTATGCATTATCACATCGACAGATCATAGCGAAAGCTATCCAATGCCCGGTTTCGCAGAAAATCAGGCGCAGAACTGATCATAAATGGTCCGCGGAAAGGAAGAGCCAAAAGGGGGAGAGGATTATCAGTATGTGGTCCAAGTAAGAAACCAAACCCCAATCCTTTTAAAAAAATCTATACAAATAATATAAAGATAGACACCAATGATTCCAAAGTTGCAATACTGCTTATGGTCTGTTACCTTTTCCCTCCACTTTTCTCTTTCTGTTCATTAATAATAACATTAGTATCATACTTTTTTTCGCTTTTCCCATCTATTGACTGATTAATTAAGTGACGGAAAGGTGAGGTTTAACCTGAGGATGCAAAGAAAAGAAGGAGAAGCCCTTTTTTTATTTCCACTTTCCATTTTTCTGAAATAGTTCTGTAAATGGTTGCATGGCTCTTGAGTAGCAGCTAATTAAACAGAAATCTTTGATATATACAAGTCTTGTACAGATTACATGCGCATATACGATGATGATTAGATCTGTTGTTTAATGATCAGTTGGGTGTATTTAAATTAAAAGGCAGTGAATCAAAAGATCAGGAGTTCAGTTGATGCAGCAAGCCAATGTTGACTCAAAAGAATTCAAAGTTCTGTAGAGTACAAGTCAAAGGTCTTCCAGATCAAATATAGAATGTTTGGTGAGCCCTTCTGACATAAATTAAATATTTTGAGGGATGAGATGAGATTCATTTGTTAATGTGCCCTCAATGGTGTCGTTGTACTTCATCCATTGGAATGATTGGTTGGTGGAGTTTGGAGAAGAAGAAAGATGCTTTCTAGATTTCTTAGACAAGTCATGTCTTATATATGCGTACAAAGCACGCACGCAAGCACACACACACTGTCAGAATCCAAAAGGTAGAGTTTTGGTCAGGTGCTTGCGGACAAAGTAATATAACACACAAAAGAACCAAATAATTAAATAGACACTCAGATTCCTCTATAATGTGATTTTGGGTGGAAGAAAAAACTGGAAATACAAAAAAGCAAGACCAAATAATTATCAAGTGTTGTGTGGAAAGATCGACCGGCAAGTTAGGAATTTCGCAATTTCACAACAGCCTTGCCCATCTAGATCTCCTTTGACTGCCAACCATCCATCGATATGGCATCTGGATCATCCGCGTCTGAAGGTGTAGTTAGCCTATTCCCCAACAATGAAAAAACACCATATTCACAATATGCTCTGCTCGTCTAATATCTGAGACTCAGTGGTGAACAGGTTCTTCTTGAACGGATTCCCAGGTTGGTTACTACCGAGAGGGAAGTTCCAGAAGGAATCGGAGTTCTCGTAAAGTATATAGAAGATGACCAAAGACGCCAAGAAAAGACCCAATAGCAGCAAGTAAATCTGCCATTCTGCAAGAGAAATACCTGAATTAGTCATATGTATTATGCTCATAATGAATAAAGTGACTTGCTCCTTTTTTAATATATCTAAAACCCTCCAGGATCTAATGCATGATTTCAATTGCATTCTGGAAATAAATTTTAGTGATTATATGCCAATGAGCAAGTTCTTTTTATAGTGTAAGCTGGTGTTGTGCACAAGCAGGTAGTTGAAATTAAGAGAGCTTTATTTTATTCTTTATTTTCTCTATTTAACAAGAGACACGATTGTGTAAGACAAAACAAACACCATTATCAATGCATCGACCATATGGAAAAGGTAAGAATAATTCCAATAGGAGGAATCGGAATTAGGTTCTCATTATATCTATCTATATATCTAGTGAACTGTTAAAAGAGCACGTCTCATTATCTGGTAAATACAATAACATAATTACTTTTATGTGAAACAAAAGCACAGTAGAAAAAATCAAAAGATCAAGGAACAAACCTTTCCAATCTGCCGCAACTTTTAGCTTGGTAATTATTGCTCCCCACTGGCTTGAGGTCGAGACAATAACTCTGCAAAAAATGGCAGCACTGTAGATGTAAGATCTCTTCTATAGTTCCATATGAAAGAAAGAGGCATGGATTAATGTCCATTCGGATATTAAATTAAACAGATCCGTAAAAAATAAGGCAGTATTTAATTATGTGCGATGCGGACGATCTTCATCAGGTTCCACTTCATTCTACTTCACAGGTTCAGAACAAAATTAAACTTAAATATCGCCACTCACTGAAAACAACGCCATTTTTATACACCCATCAACTCTTAACATGGACATCTATAAACATACACTGACATCATTTGTGACTGCGAAGTGTGGAATATCCAAGATCAACTTCGCCTGCTTTGGATGCTTAAAAACTAATTTGGTTTCTAATGACTTGTGACAAAAGGCATAAGTAGGAACTAATTTGGTTTCTAATACGACTTCTGACAGCCCAAACAATAGGCACGTGTTCAGTTCAAAATCACCTTTCGCTTGGACAGAATTCAATGGATGAAATGCTGGTTCCAAGATGAAGCTTCTTGCTCACGTGACAAATCTCCATCTTCTTCACTTCCACAACACAGGCATCACCATCATGGCTCCCCCTAGACAAAAGCATTGGTACATTTTACTTAAATTAATACCGCAATCAATAGATACCATATTAACCATGGAATATGATTCATGAACGAGTTCTAACATGATAAATACTTACAATGCTAGATATTTTCCATCAAGACTGATTGACAGCACGGAAGCCTGCTTTTTAAATAATCTTTTGTAACCGATTTTACTCCAATTAACCATCTCCCATACAGCGATGGCCATTTTGGTACCTGCATTATTGTTGAATATTCACTTTAGAAGTAGGAATTTAAACATTAAGTATGAAGAGAATTCTTGTACGATGGCAAACAAAATTCACTAAAAACCTTTCTGAACAGTGCAAAATAAAAAAGGCTTGCTGCCATCACGTGAAAAGCGGCAGCATTCTATCTTTTCATCCTGTGATTATGGACAATATATCAGATTGTTAAACTGTTGCAGCTAGATTTTTTTTGATGTACTAAACACTATTTTAAACAAAGTAATACCGAGTTCCGAGTCAAAGAGATTAAAGGAACACCCTCATCTATCTTCCAGATTCTTGCTGTACCATCGATGGATGTTGTTACTAGGAATGCTGAATCTAGGCTGGAAATGAAACCAGACAGAGTTAGCACAATTCCAAAGAAACATTGTACCCCATGTGAATAAGAATCATCTACGCGATAATGATTAAGAAGACCATAGCACAGAGTAATACACTTCTATAAGCATGATAGTTTTCCCTTAGATGTGATTTCAGGTTCAATTCCGTCTTGGTAACATCTCTAATTAATCCTGGATAAAACTCCTAGCTTACGCGAACAGTATGACCAAGATGGGAACATAGTTGACAAATTATACAATTCGATAATAAGGTAGTTGAAGTTGTTTTCCCTACAAGTATTGCCTGAAACTTATATAGAGAGAGTCACAGAATAGGCAAACTTTTGGTGTAAAAAATAGAACAAATAAAAATAAGGGTGCTTACATAGATGCACCACAATTCTTTCAACATTATATCCATGTGTCCGCAAATTTCAGAATTTGCACAAGCATTTCCATAAATTTGCACGATTTATGCCCCATTATTAACTTCAACAACCTTTTTCTTAGTTAGACAATAATGAGAAGTTCATTGAATACCTCCAATACTTCTTAAACTTCCAATTTCTCATCTTCCCCCTTCTTCATCTTACTCTACCCACAACCTCTATAACCACATATTCTCTTTCTTTTTCCTTTGATGACCTTCTCTTCATCGCCTTCTCTCCGGACCTCCCTCCATCAGCTCACTGAAGTGTGCCAAGTTGAGCCTCACACCAACCACCAATACAATATAATACTAGCTAATGGCAATCATCCCTGTGGCTACTGGTTAAGAACTCATAGAAAGTGCCCACGACTTCCGTCCCCACAGGTAACTGCAAGAACATGTGTGCTCATCACATGCAAAGATGGCACCTTGGCCCATCTTGACAATCAACTATGAAGCCCCTCACAATCACAGCCTCAAAGGAACACCACACCTTTGTGATCTGGGGCATGCCTTTGAGGCATATAGCCTCTCAATGTGGCAAATCTATCAAATAAGAGGCACTTAGTCTCCACTGCTGTAAATTCATAACGGATGACATCTATAGGGAGGTTACGGAAGTAGTAGTCAGGGCATCCATTTTGATACTAATGGATAGGGTCCCCTAACCAGGTTGAGAATGAGAGAGATGTGGGTGGCTATGAAAGAGAAATTTGAGAAGGGTTGGATGACAAAGCTGGTCAAACTCTTAAAGGTTGCCCTTCCCATAGAGGGAAGTGTCAAATGAACCAAAGACGAAGGGCCAAAAAATAATGTGGGTGTATGAGAGGTCGATGGTGTTGTTGCCACATCTAGGCTTGGAGATGGTGAGGACAGAAGCAAAGTGACATAGGTTACCACTTATCATTGTGGATGATGAGGAAGCGAATTCCAAGAACCACTAAAGCATATTGCAAGGAAGGTCACCCGGATTCCAAGGAGCATGAGAAATATGATGATCAAGTTTAAGGGAATTGCATAAACTTTTCATTTTTACTACTGAAATCCTCTAGGCTCAATATCATCACTACCAAAATTAACAAATGCGTATATGCATAAAAGTGGCACAAGTTTAAGGGGCATCGGTGTAATTTCAAGAATTTGTGAGGTGGACAGATAATATACAATGACTTGAGGACCATCTACAAAAGTGCCCATTAAGACATCATACAAGGCTAAAATTAATTAAGAAAACCATAAGGAATTTCTGAGAGCATCTCGCACCAATTGAGAAACAATCAAAGAAATATTCCCTCGATGAAGATATGCGGCATAAAGTGTTCCACAGTACCAACTTGACAGATACACCAAAGGGGAATTCAAAGGCTTTATTGGTATCAATGATATTCTCGACAACATCTCTTTGGCATGGTGAAGAAAACACATCAAAGAGATGTAGACACATGTAAGTTAATTTAAATCTCAAAGCATCTCATTTATGAAAAAGCAAATTTGTCCTTTCTATTAGTCTTTCAAGAAATTGGCATCCAACGTTCCCAGGGACATGTGGATGTATTGGAAATATTTACTCACCGATCACTTCGAGTCATTTAATTTTAAAGCATCTTAGAGTTTATATTTCCAGTCTACTAGTGTATCACATCGAGCAACAATGTCATAATTCTTTAACAGATAAAGCCACCAGAACTAATTCCTTTTTCTTTAATTGAACCATATGCCATGAAAACTAAAATAGCAAACAGCGAGAATAAAGCCTTTTACATTCCATTAGCTAACATGTCACGCCTTAAATGGTAAAACTAGAAGATCAACCGTGTCTTACCTGATGTCCATGTCTCTAAAAGACTTGTGCGCTTTAGGTTCATCAAGAATCATTTTCTGGCTTGGCCATTCAAAAATCCTAAGCCGTCCATCCTGTGCATTATGAAGACAATGAATATATGAATGAGTACAACATCTAACCAAATAAGAAATCCAGAAGGCAAGAAGTAAATTTTATATTAAGTGCAAACTGGTAAATCCAAATTATGAGCATTGTTCAGAACAAAATCACAAATGTCCTACAAACTCAACAACTGGTTCTTTTTTAAGAAAAGACAAATGCAATTGTTGACATGTACAAATTCTTGTCAGATTCAAATAAAAGCCAATTTCACAAAAAATAGACTAAAAAACTCTCAAAGACAGTTGCACAGAAGGATCCGTACCTCACCACCAGTGGCGAATCTAGAACCATCAGTACTAAAAGCCAAGCATTTCTGGCGAGTAACATTCTGGAGAGCACCGAAAGGTTTGGATTGGAGTTCCAAGTTTGTTCCTTGGTTATGCAACTCAAACAATCTGCAAATCGTCAAGAATGCATCAACATAAAGCATAAAGTGTACACACGGTGGATATAACATTTTCATGAATCAACTATTTTTTTATATACTTTGTCCCATCAACTATTAGGAATGCCATGCCAACGAAAGAGACCTCCAGGCAAGCCCATAATGATAAGCATACTTACTCAAGATAAGTTACAACGTAAACAAAATGTCACATAGTCAAGCCAGCTTACCATAGGAAAAAGCTAGATGGCACATGTTGAAGACAACTTCATTTTCTGACTGAGAACGTAAACAACATTTTGCTGTTAGTCTAACTATAATCCTGTCTTCTTATCCTCCTAAGCCTGACCACACTTGCAACGGAGTAGATCCTAACCCTTACCATCACATGTGACACTAGCACGGAAAACCTGAATATGTGATTTTTTTTCTTCTAAAAGGATAACAAGAAGGACAACCAATCCAAATAGGAAGCGTACATGTGAATCAAATAACTATTACCATAGGAAAAAGCTAGATGGCACATGTTGAAGACAATGAAGAAAACTTCATTTTCTGACTGAGGAGTGAGGACGTAAACAACATTTTGCTGTTAGTCTAACTATAATCCTGTCTTCTTATCCTCCTAAGCCTGACCGCACTTGCAACGGAGTAGATCCTAATCCTTACCATCACATGTGACACTAGTACAGAAAACCTGAAAATGTGATTTTTTTCCTTCTAAAAGAATAACAAGAAGGACAACCAATCCAAATAGGAAGCGTACATGCGAATCAAATAACTATTAATCATCACCAGTTTGGTGCACTCAATGTTTAAAGTCGGACGTAACATAGAAAATTCACTTCACAATGGTGAAATTCAGGATATAAAAGTTAGGAATCCAGGTGTTTGGTAATAAGCTCCACCTAAAAACGGTCGACTAAAGAATAGCATTTCATTTTTGCTTTTACTCGCAGCATCCCAAGGAAGAAGAGATCTTTTCTTTTCGAAGTTACATCAGTCTCGATTGCTAAATCAATGCTTTGTTCCACGACAGTTACATGGCAAAACCACCTCCCCATCTTCCCCTCTGGTCTTGTCCGAGCAGTTATGTCCTTCTGATAGATGCATGATTCACTATGACCACAAGAACGCAGACTCGCAACCTCGAATGGGTCACTCGTGTAATATGTTCAACATGCAGGCAGTCATTCAAAATATTTGTTGCACTATTAATCCGTGTAGGTTCTAGGCGATTCTCCAAGATCACCATCAAAACTAAGATTTTACTTCGTATGCATATCCCCATCAACAAGTAAGTAAAGTCCCGAAGTAGCGGCTGTTATCTACCGGACAATACACAAACCTTCCGTTCTTTAGTGAATTGTCATAAATTGCAAGGAAACCCTATACGTTGTGACAGTCAACAACGCATCGAACTTCAATCCCAAGTTACCATAAAGATCACGACTTCAAGATCAAAGACTCGAAATAAATTTGCTGGCACACGTAAAGAAAGGGAAAGGGGTGAAATTAAACCTGCATCCAGCAGTGGTGGCGCAGACGAACTCGTCCCCGCTCGGGTGTACCGCGAAGCACAGAGGGTCGCCATCGATCTCGCATCTCACCTGATCGTCACAATCAAACAAGCACAAGATGGTCAGAATCGTCGAGATTGAAAAAGAAAACCCTAAACCCTAAAATTAGAAAGACCAGAAGAAAGCGAGAGAAAGAAGACGAACGATGGGGGAATCGGAGAGGGACGAGGTGAGGGGATCGAAGGAGAAGATCTGGAGGAGAGGGGGGCAAGTGGAGCTCCTCCACCTGCCGTTGACCACGAGCAGCGAGACCCTCTTCTGGTGCTTCTGCTGGCGCCTGTCGGACCACCGGATCCAAGAGGCGCACTTGACGGGGCCTTCGTACGAATCCATAGTACTCCCTCTGCGTCGAACGATGATGATGTTAGATATTACTAGTGCTTAAATAGATTCCATTCTTAGGGCCGTTGGAACAACTGGATCTCCCCCTCGGCTTCTGCGCTGGGGTTTCCCAATCCTTCTCCACGAGGAAATAGGAAGAACCCTACTTTTTTTTAATTCTCTATATAACGAGATAATCTTACTTTATTTTATCTTAACCTTCTACTCCCCGCCAAATATATTCGGCCTATTGATTGTAGAGATGAGCATTGGATTGGGCTGACCCGATCCAGCCTAAAGTCCAACTCAAAAAGTCCGGCTCGACTTAGGCTCAAATGAACATTGGGTCGAGCTTGGACTCAATATTTAGCCTAAATTTTTTTGGGTCGGGCTCGGGTTTGGCTCGGCCTAGCCCGACCCGAATAGGGCCCGAACCCTTTCCTACATCCTACACACATGAACACTCCCATCTTTTTCATGTACACTCTCTTCTTGTATCATGTCTTCATATGTTAGAAAATAAGAAGCGGAAGCGGAATCAGAAATAAAGAGATAAAAACATGAATTGAACACACGGGATTTTACGTGGAACCCTACTCCCTAAGGAGCGGGATAAAACCACGAGAGAACACCTCGCAGGGCTGATTTGTCTATTGACTTTGTCACATCTGATATAGGAGGTCTGGGGCTTCTTATATAGCCTCCAAGTCCCGCCACTGGTATTGTGGGACTAAACTCTTAGATGGGGTAAATGGATCCTGGAGAGATCCATTTACTCATCTCACATACATATTGCGCACAACCAACTACTCCAACACTCCCCCTCAAGCTGGAGCATGCAATGCTCAGCTTGGACAAACAAAAAGAAAGAAAGAAACTCACGCTACAGGATACTACAGATAATATCAACTCAACGCGCACAACTGTTGACTGTTGTCGAGGACGTTGCTTCTCATGTTGTGCAGGTGAGGAGGACGAACGGGCTAGAGTGTGAGTTTACTGAATCTCCTCGTCGGAGAGCATGTGCTCTGAACTACGCCTGTCAGAGTCACTGCAAGTGAAAATGAGTCTCCTCGTCGGAGTACTCTGGCCCGCTACAACATGTGGACAACTGCTCCATCTTTGAAAAGGGTTGAACTGAAAAGGACCGTGGAATTGCAATCTTCATCGGAGTCCACGGTCGCTGGAGAATGGAGTCTGAAAGAAGTCTCCTCATCAGAGAATTGGGTCTCTTCCATCTGGCACAGAGAATGGTACCCTACTCTGGAGTCCCTATGAAACTACATGAAAACCCTTGCCAACATGGCATAGGTAATGGTCCTCTGCTCTTGAGTCTCTATGGCTCACATGAAAACTCTGGTCTGACAACACAAGAAGAATGATAGGGACCACTACAAAAGATGGCAAACACGTACACATCTGAAAGAAGACCGCATACTCGTGTGTGTCTGAAAATGAGTCTCTCTCTAGAGAACTTGAACATGGAGTGCCTCGAACTTGGACTCTGACCAATCTGAATGTCGAGTCTGAAATCTAAACTGTAGAGTCTAGAATATCCGGCTGGTCTGGAGAATCTGACATCTGAAGAAGACCTGTGACTCTACACAATACTCCCCCTTTCTCCCACACTGGTCAGAATGACAATCATCGACCAAGTTGGGATAAGACAATAAAATGCATAAATATGGGGAGAAAAATATAACAACACAAATGCCGAATTCAATCATTTTTTTTGCTTTCTCAAATCAGCAATCGATTTTTTTCGAAACGTTTTGTTTAAAGCCGTTTCATTCATTTTTTTTTACGGCTCCCTCATTTCTTTTCAAGCAAAAACATTTTTTAAAAGCAATCATCATTCATTTTTCCTTCCTTTTTTTACGACTCTTTTTTTCTTTGCCTTTTTTTAAACCAAGCCTCTCTCTTCTTCTTTTTTTAAATGCCTCCCTTTTTTGTCACCGACTTGGGCTCCTCTCACGATTTTTTTTTCAACCTTCGTTGGAGGCCTGTTGGGCCTCAAATAATTTTTTTTAATAGACTAACGCCCCCTCAGGGCTCTAACCCTATTTAGGGTTTCGAATCACAACAGCCCCCCCAAGGGGTTCCGTATTCAGCTGCCCCTGATGGGGCCTTCTTACTATCACCGCTGACAAGGGAGTTCACCACTGCCGCCGAGGAAGCCCGCCATCGCCTGCAGGTTGCCGGCCGCCTGTTGAGGGAGAACCCTCGTGCCGCCTGTGCGAGGGAGGAGCAGCGACTGGAGGCCTGGAGCCTCACTGGAATGGAGATGTGCTTCTCTCGTGCCTGGGTGTTGTCTTCGCGAAGGGGGGTCGCTGCATGGAAGGGCGACTTCCTGGAGGTGGAGAAGAATAGCTTGGAGACTTCGCATGGGCTTGCACGTCCGCGCGGTTGAAGAAGTCGGAGGCCTGTGCCGCTGTTTCGTGGTTATGCACCAGACTTGCGCGAGAGTCACAGAACCGCCGCCTGCGTGAGATCAAGGGGAGGAACCCTGCCACTGGAGAAGGATGCTGATGGTGATCGAGCATAGGCACGAGGGGCTCCGTCTGCCACCGTCGCTGCCAGCAGGAGATTGATCGTGCCTGCCTGGAGCATTGTGAGGAGCGGAGGGCTCCGCCTGGGACTGGAGGTGGCCCGCTAGGTCTACGTACCGCTTGTAGGATGGATGTTGCCTATAGTGCGCCTCCTGCACATGATGAAGATAGGGCTCGCCAGGGCATGAAGGGAGAGAGGAACAGTGCGCTACTTGTGCACTATGGTGCGCGAAAGGACTAGATTCAGAGCAGTCAGCCTTCGCGTGAGAAGACGAGGTGAAGGATGGCGGCAAACAGGACTCGAGAGATTAGGGTTTCAAAACCCAAACTTGAATCATTCTGACCAGGATTAGGGTTTTGTTAGAAACCTTTGAATGACAAGCAGATCTCGAACAAGAAACAACACAACAAATCTTCAACATAAGGAAAAACAAATCTCGAACAAAATTACAAAACTAAAAAAACCTCGAGAATCGACCCGCTCTGATACCATGTTAGAAAATAGGAAGAGGAAGCGGAATCAAAATAAAGAGATAAAAACATGAATTGAACATACGTGATTTTACGTGGAACCCTACTCCCTAAGGAGCGGTATGAAACCACGGGAGAACGTCTCACAGGGCTGATTTGTCTATTGACTTTCTCACATCTGATACAGGAGGTCCGGGGCTCCTTATATAGCCTCCACAGAGCCTCCAAGTCCCACCACTGGTAGATGTGGGACTAAACTTGTAAATGGGGTAAATGGATCCTGGAGAGATCCATTTACCCATCTCACATACATATTGCGCACAACCACATATTCCAACATCACATAATGTTTATAAAACAAGAAAGTCAGGCGTGTGACATATGAGTTGATGATCATTGGATTTCAATTTAGATTTAATCTTCCTTAATTAGTCTTTGGTTTAGATTCTGTTGGTTATTCTTGAATCTGTTAGTATTTATTTTTTCAATCCGAGCATTTTCTATTATTGAACATTTATCCAATATAGGCCTTATGCCCATTTTTTAACATGTAGGGTCTGATGCACCTGTTGTTGTTAACTAGATAAGTTTATTTCACTCTTTCAATTTCTATACATGAGAGGCATTCATAGTATCTAGCATTGAGAGCACGTGTGTAAAATGAGAATCCCTCGGATTTGATAGAATTGAATTTTAGTTGTTTCACAAGTATTATGGCACATGTTTTAAATAATTTTGGCTTGTGTGACTTGAGTTTAGATTAACTTGAAACAAAATACTCAAAGCTAATAATCTCTAATGGGTGGAGATGGGTCGGACCTGGGCTTGGGCTGAACAAGAAAAATTTTGCGGGCCTAACCCGACCCAAGGTCCGAATTTTTTAAACGGGCTTGGCCCTGGGCCCTTCAGGACCCGGCCCAACCCAACCCACGCTTATCCCTAATTGATTGCCGATAAAAGATACTATGAGCGAACAAAATTAAGTTATGGGTCTATTATTATTGACTAACGGTGAACATGTGAGGTAGGGATTGAATTCCATCGCGGAGGTACTTTAAAAAGTAAAAATGGGGCTGCCCCCTAGAGAGAGCTAACTTGGCTCCATCCGCCCATTTTTCCCATTATTTTTTATTTTTTTTGAAAAATACTTCTGTGAATTTTCGTTATTATATCCTTATATTATGTCATTCAAATTTCATGCGAAACAGAGACTCCTACGACATCCATAAAGACGGAGTCGATGTCAACAATTCTGCGACTGTTAAAAAAATGATTGTCTAAACAGAGGTCGCGGGAGTCATTGTTTCTCACGAAACTTGAATGGTGATGAATTTTCACATATTTATTTTTTTAAAAAAATAAAAATATATATAGGGAAAAGTGAGGCAGGAGGAGTAAGTTAGCTCCCTTTTACCCCTTTAAGAAAGGTATCATACAACAATCAATCAATATTTCGAAGGAAAAAGTTTACAAAAACTAATACTTATTCATTGTAAATTATCTTTATTCTTGAAATCCGTCGCTAATCATTCATGCAGCGATGATTACTCATTGATTTTTTTCATTAAAAATTTTATATTAATCATCACTTAGAAAGTTGAGTGAATAGAATAGATATAACTGGTGAAATCTTTTAATCAAAATGACGGAATTATACCACTCAAAAAAATGACGGAATTATCTATTGTGTTTGGAACAGGGATGTGTAATTTGAACTAGGTTAGAGGCCAATATATCACAAATATGCATGACCCTTGAATGTGCTCAGGTCGCACACGATGCATCCTTCGAAAGAAAGCATGACAAGTAGCACGGGAGAACAAAGGTTGCAAATAGTTCACATGTATCCATTCAGATCTATTTTCGGTCATTCTCAGGGCTTAAATTAAAAAAACTAAGAATCATTCGGATAGTCACATTTCAACAGTTCTTGAACTTTCCTCGCACTCTCGTAGCCGATTAAACATCCCAAACCCCACATCTTCTAACTAGAGTATTAGCCAACCTCCTTTGCAAATGGTCAAATCATCTTAAGCGGTTTTCTCTCATCTTATCCTTTATCGGAGCTACAACCACTTTCCTTCTGATCGCATCATTCCGACATCTGATATTTACGTGTATGGCCACACATCCACCTTAACATTTCATTTCTACTACTCTCATTTTCTGCATCTGTGGATGTTTATAGTTCACATGCCAACATTCAAATCCATAAAACATAGCGGGTCTCACGCCTGCTCTGTAAAACTTTTCTTTGATTTTCAAAAGAATTGTATTATCACATAAAACAGAATAGTCTCCTCTCCACTTTAACCAACCTGCATTTATTCTATGACAAACATCTCCATAAATTTTCCTATGACGTTGCAAAATAAATCTCAAATATCTAAAAGAATCTTTTTTCTAAACGTTATCGTCAACAATCTTCACCTCGATTCCTTCACCACTGCTTCCATCAAAAGTACACTCCATATATTCAATCTTAGCCTTACTTATACGAAATTCTTTAGTCTCTAAAACATGTCTCCAAACCTCAAGCTTCTCATTTACTCCATCTCTAGTCTCATCAATTAACAAAATATCATCAGCACCAAGGTATCTCACCCTTAATATGACTGGTCAACCTATCCAACATCAAAAAATCTAAGTCAACTCGTCCAACATCAAAGACCCAGTAGAAAGTACTGAAAGCACAAAGAAAAAATGGTTTGCACTTCATTGTAAAAAAAAATAATAGCCAGAGAATGGGATACCCGTAATTTATATTTTGCACATTTATATCTGGAAAGAATGAGTCAGATGAATCACATTCGTGTGAATCACATTTGTGTTACAAGAGGATGATCATAATTTACATGCCTGTACAGGATAGGTACACATCAGGTGAGATATTTACTTGGATCAACAATGAGGTATCCAGATCAACAGCTATTCAGGTAGAATGGGCAGCCTATTCACGCTGGCACCTGCATTACCGCCCGTATGGATTCGACTGCCTGGCTGTCTAGTTGATGTTGCATGACTTACGGATGACATCCTCCTGCTTAGCTTCTGCGGAAGAATCTGCAGCCTGGAGTTCAATTCCGTACCCGACCTCTCTGCTGCGAGCTGGTAACTTTCCACGAGCTCCAGCTGCCGAGCGATTATCTCCGAACACCTTGGAAGGAGCTCCACTGGTTCTCCACCAGGGATAACTATGTACTCTATGGCCATGCGTACTTCCTGATACATAAACATCATAGTTAGCAAATGTATAAGAAGCATAACCGCAAATATGGATCTATCAATATGTGCTTCCTAACATGTGCATACTTAGGTATTCCTTAAGACTTTAGGGGGAAAACGAAATAAAATGCAAATCTGTTCAGAATTTAGTCCAAGACATCATTATTAGCAAAAAGATAAACAATGCAGCATGTGAAAGAGTAATCCTTAAAAAAAGAGGTGAGAAAGCACCTCCAATGCATCAATCTCCTCTAGTGATGGTTTCCTTTTTGGAGCATCATCTTCAATTTCAATATCCCCATCAAGAAGGCCTTCTGACACCTTAGGACCAAATCCACTCATACCAAGGATCATTTGGACTGCCTTCACCATCTGGGCCATAGTATTTGTCTGCAATCCTTAAATCAGAATAATTTAGGAAACAGATAGTGTATGAGTAAGACCGGTAAAAAGCTCCTCGATTACCATAGGAGCATCAAAATCGAGGCACATGAAGGTATACGGCACTTTACCTTTAAAACAAATATTGGCAAGTTGTGGAATCTAGCAACACTCCGGATCCAAGGGTTCTGCTTCAGTTCAGAGTTCAATGCCAAAATGGCATTTGCAGTTCCTATGTCCTCCGTCACATCAATCTCTCTTTCTAGACCCATTACTTCAGCTACTTGCAGGAAATCTGCTTCCAAGATCTATAGCATATGAAAAGTTAATGTTTTAATATATCAGGAATTACAGTATTCACTAAGTTACATAGTTGAGACTAAACAGTCACTACTTGCGATCAGTTCAACATGCATGCATCTCCGCATGCTGCTGCTGCCGAATAAGTTCAAGTGTATCTCCACGAAGGACAGACGCATACGTTTGTGTTGAAATACATGATATGTTCTCTCTCTCTCTCTCTATCTCAACATGTTTGGACAAAGATTTGGTCACAGCAACAGTAAATACAAGATTAAAAAAACTTTTTTATGAATTATATGATTGGATTGAAATGGTGATGTCCTAAGCAGCAAAAAGATTAAAACAAAAGAAACATATTCAAATTAAAGCCCAGTCCTTGACTATTATCACAGTTTTAGACTATTCCAAAACCAGCTAAGTAGAACTGAGTGCACATCATATTGCTGTTTCACACGTTTCCTATTGTAATAACTTTCCTTGATCTAGTCAGATTGGCCATATCTACATTTACATCCTGCTTTCCAAATTAACTTTCAGCAGATTTTAAATCCATATATTCAGGCAACACTGCAGAGAAACTATAAAAATGCATTTTAACAAAGCATGTGATATTGTTCACCACAGTACTCAAGCATTTGTCATTAAGAAGGCCGAGGTTACCTTGAATGTATAAACACGAATTGGTCCATTCCTGTCAGACAATTTATTTTTGCTCCTTCTAGTTGCATATCCAAGAGCAGTATCCATTAAATCATCCTCATTTTCAGCTTGAATATACTCATCTTCATCACAAGTAATTGGTGAATCCTCGAGTGGACTCAGCTCAGGAATTGGCTCCATAAGATCAGCAGTGTCGGCATCCATGCGTCGAACTTCGAAAAGAGGGGTCTTTCCTATAACAAATGTTAAAAAACAAATCAGAACTCACACCTCAAACAGTATGTGTGTTGGAGAAAATCATAGTTCTCATGAAACAACGGAACCTTAATCATTCTTTTATAAGGTAAGATAAGAGTGTTCAGTAATTTCAAGAAACGTTCAAAGAAATAAGAAAAACATGGAAATAGTATATTAAAAAAGACTAATAACACCCCTTTCCCCCTGAAGTTGGAATAATAGTTCTCATGAAACAACGGAACCATAATCATTCTTTTATAAGGTAAGATAAGAGTGTTCAGTAATTTCAAGAAACTTTCAAAGAAATAAGAAAAACATGGAAATAGTATATTAAAAAAGACTAATAACACCCCTCTCCACCCCCTGAAGTTGGAGTATAGATGCCAATCATACCCAGCTTGTCACCAAGAAAACCATGACACTTCTTTGGAAGTCATTCAGTGAAATATATGAAGTTGAAACTCATAGGAGATGTATGAAGTAGTAATCTTTCCTTCATTGACAACACTGTGAATAGTAGGATGGTACAACAACAATTAAGTAGGGTCGGCTAAATAGTAGGACGGTCGATCTCATTTTTTTAAAAGAAAAAAAGACCTGCTAGTGTAGGCGTGAGCCCAAAAACTTTCCCATTAATCACCAGAAACAATTTTACATGCCACAACAAAGAATTCGACTGCACATTACAACAACCAACTCTCACTCAATGCATTGGCATGCGCCACAATATTCTCAGCATAGAAACAATCCTGATTAAACACGATGTCATTCCTGGACAGTCAAATTGCCCATATCGCAACAAGACATCTTGATCTCTCTCTATCCATGCCATTCAATCCGCCCCAATGGAGGCCCAGAAGTTGGGCATGCTGGAAGAACTTACAGCTCCACCCCCAAGAAGTTTCCAAACTTCCACAAATCTACCACACATGAAGAAGAGATGGTCCATAATACCATATCCTCCACCCCGCTCAAGCACATCAAGCACCCTTGGTCGACCCCCCTGTATGAATCGCGCAAGTCTGTACTTTGTCAGCAGTCTTCCTCTCCTAAACAACTACATGAAAACCTTTACTCGTGTTGGAATCTTTCATTTCCATATTCGCCTACAATCCGCCTCGCAGCCCCTAGGATCAAAGGTCATGGGAGCCTTCAGAGCCTGGTCCCAACTAAGAAGGAACCATCTCGGCAGATCCCGCAATCCTACCCATCCGTGGGCCCAGTTACTCCCTCTAGTTCCACCAGCATACAGAGAAGTTCACCCACCTGTTGCTTAGAAAGCTCAGATATGAACCTAGAAAAAAAGTTATCCCCATCCCATGCTTCCGCAACCGTGCATCCAGGATTCTCTGTCGCCGCCTTCAACTGCAGGAATCTAACGTCCAAAACCCCATACCCACTCCAATTATCTGACCAAAAAAGAAAATCCATTCCGCCCCCAACCATAGGCATTAAGAAATATTGTATCTCATGTGCTACAATATGATGCCCCTCCAAAAGAAAGATGGTGTTGCACCAAGGCCCCTAGAATCCGGGAAAGAGAAGCCAAGCTCATATATTCTCCGAATAAGCTTGCACACTAGGCTATCACAATCTCCCCCAAATACATACTACCCAACTACCGAAAAGGGCCTTATTTATCTCCTCCGGACTCTGCACTCCAAGACCCTCATCCTCCGTTGCACATGATATTGTCTTCCAATCCACCAAATTGAACCCATTGGATTGTCCCTTGTCCGATCAGAAGAAGAGCCTCATTACAACTTCCATCCTCCTCCTAATACCAACTGACACAAGCCTAGACGATAAGAAGAAGTTTAGATACACAGATAGAACCGACCGCAAGAGCACCAACCTTCCCCTCCTTGACATGCAAACGACTTCCACCCAGCCAGCTTTTGCTCTAATTTCTTAAGCACCGGTAACCAATCAATATTGTGTAATCTTCCAGCGACCAACGACACACCTAGATATCGTATTGGCAGGTCCGTACGCAGTGAACGCAACCAAGCGGTACAACTCTTAGACTATCTCAGATAAGCCAAAAGTAATGAACTTCGACTTGCCCCTGTTTAGTTTCAGCCCAGAGACATCATCGAAAAAGCCCAGAACCACCGAGAGGTTTCTGCAGCTATCAACCCCTCCCTCTGTGAAACGAATCTTGTCATCGGCGTACTAGAGGATGGGGATAGAAATTCCCCCCACCTCGAGTAACCATGGCAGTACCCCCCCCCCCCCCACAAACTACCCGCTCTGGCATAACCTCAATATGCTCTGTCCTTTTAATGGAACAAAGATTTGAAAGAAATATAGGGGAGCATACATGTTTTGGCCGTACATAAGAACATGGGAATTAGTTTTAAAACTAAAACTAGTAAGAGAGAGAATATATGACGCCACAAGTAGCATGTGACATTGCTCAAAATTCAACATCTTACAAGAACGAGCAACCATAGATTACTTCTTGTTGCATCAAGTGCGCATAGTTACACCAGAGACAGCAAAGCTAGCAGTAGATCTTCTATTCCCAAACCGACATCAAATAGGTTGAGAGAACTAGGTCTCTCTTATTCTCAAAAAGAAACCATTTGCCGAGAGAGCCTTTTAGGCACTTGAGAGTTAAGAGTAAGGCATACATCATACCAGTTGCTATTGCAAGATTTCTCCATAAGTTGACTCGTGTTGGGCAAAATTGATGTTAAATGAAGTAACAACTAAGTTTAGAAGTTATATACTTCGAGAATATAACTAACAGAAGCATTGACTGGAGTGGACAAATGGCTCATGCATTTACCTAACATTATTCATGTATCATCTACTATCCTCAAAAGGTGGATCATTATTTAGTCTTGACCTCACAGAAGCATTGACTGGAGTGGACAATGGCTCATGCATACTCCAGAATCTCAAAGTATATATTCTCATATAAGAACCATACCCTTGAAGTTTCTAGAAACCTCAATGCCAAGGAAACGACGAAGTTGACCTGGATCACTTGTTAATATTCATAAATGAGAAGTCCACCATCTCGTAAATGTCTAAGTTGTCATCCCTAGTCAAAACCATATCATCAACCTATATAACATCAATCACGCTTCTACTCTATCTCTTCCTGATGAGTAGAGTGAATTGTAGTAAGGCCAAAGATTCTTAGTAATCTTGTAGTTAAGTCTGTCAAACCAGACTTTGGAATTGTGCTTCAACTCATAATCGTTTTTCCTGTGCACAATTTACACATATACACCCACTCGACCTGCTATGCTCTATGGATCTGAATGTTAGCCTGTGAACCATAGACATGTGCAGAGAATGGTTGTAGCAGAAATGAAAATGCTAAGGTGGATGTGTGGACACACGTAAAGATTGGATTCAGAATGATGCAATCAGAAAGAAAGTTGGTGTTGCTCCGATCGAGGATAAGATGCGTGAAAACCGCTTAAAATGGTTTGGTCATTTGCAAAGAAGATCAACTGATGCACCAGTTAGGAGATGCGAGTGTTGGGATGTTGAGCCGGCTAAGAGAGGGCGGGGACGACCCAAGAAGTATTGGAAAGAGACCATACGAAGGGATCTTTGTTTTGTGGATATAAGCCCGGGATTGACCCAAGATAGATCTGAATGGAGGCGAAGAATCCATGTAGCCGACCCGACTTATTTGTGGGAAAAGGCTTTGTTGTTGTTGTTGTACACCCACTCGACCACATAGCAAGGAGATCACCATGAAGAATGCATTTTTAAATCAAGCTGATAGTGAACCAAGTTCTTGTTCACAACAAGTAGGATGATTTCAACAGAACCAAGATGAGCAACAAGGAGAAAATAATCCACCATACGTCTAAGAAAAACTTTTGGCTACCAGATAGATCGGAATGATACTTCACCAGATATACCCATCGAATACTGCAATAGTCTATTGGTAGAATGAGGAACAAGATCCCTCTAAAATTCAAAGCTCCCATCTCATAATCATTGGCTTGAAATATGAAATAGAGAAATGCAAAATCAGAATCAAGAACAAAACATGATTTTACGTAGAACTCTACTCCCTAAAAAGAGGAATGAATCCATGGGAGAAAGTCAGAAAGAGCGCTATTGCAT
Source organism: Ottelia alismoides (assembly GCA_037367405.1). NCBI lineage: Eukaryota > Viridiplantae > Streptophyta > Magnoliopsida > Alismatales > Hydrocharitaceae > Ottelia > Ottelia alismoides. The sequence continues at coordinate 187,522 of JAZKJV010003942.1, read as the reverse complement.
TATATTTCTCAAAGATCACAATTGGTGTGAAGCTCTATATAGCCCAGCAATGCACCAAAGACCCATCTCGACGACATCATGGTTCTCAAATATTACAATTGGTGTGAAGCTCTGCATAGCCCAACAAGGCACCAATCTCATCTTGACGACATCAAACTAAATATGAGAACAATGTAATTGGATCTAGGAGAGATCCAATTGTCCATCTAAATCATACTCTCACACTCCCCTCAAACTGGAGCAGGAAAAGCTACAACTTGTTACAAAAGAAAATAATCAATTTAACTTTATGTGATACATCTTCTAAGGAACTGGGAGGAGGCCTTGTCGAAGTAGCCACTACCGGGGAGGACACTAGCACGGAGAAGATAGCACCATGAGGAAGCACGTGCATGGAGAGGATGTTCGGTAAAAACAGTTGGTAGGCAGTAGATGGGTTGGAGTGCCGATCTTCCTGCAATCCGTTGATGGGCATCAACAATCCATAAAGACCCCAAGCGATAGTAAAGATCCATTTGAAGTAATCGACGACAAACATTAAAGTAGTGGGTTCTTTCCCATATGTAAATCTAAATAGTTGGACTCTCCTATTCGGAAACTCTGATGAAAGGCCTCTCCCATACATCTGGGGATCTCAACAAGTGAGTTTATCTCATAAAGGGACCTCGAAGGAGGTTCTCTAAAGTCGGAACCTTAGAGAGGAGATTTTATTCTATGGGCCAAGAGCATAAGATGACTGACAAATAACTATCTCTTCGGTAATTTCAAGCAGAAGATATAATTGTACATAACTCTCTTACTCTCCCTTCCTCAAATACTTGTCAGAAACATTAAAATAATCAATCAAGTTGAGAGAATAAATGGGATAAACAAAATTAGTATCCGAGGAATCGATCTTTTTTTATCAAGCAACCCTTCAACTTTTATTTCTGGCTTTTTTGCCATCCATTTTTTCGATATTTATTTACAACACTTCTGCTTCCACCATTGATTTCTGTTTTTTATTTCATTGTTCTCTATTTGTTGGTTTCTGTTTTTTATTATTTCATTGTTCTCTATTTGTACTTGTAACCCTTCGGGGACTATTACATAATTACTATCTATTGGGTCTTCGGGTTTCACGCTATTCAAGAAACCCCATCCCATGAATAAAATTCGTTCGATTGGGCTCTCATTTTCTTCCACGTTGACACAGTGCGACGGTCCTAGATCGAAAATCATACCAAAATATCCTCGCCGCTACCACCGACTCCGCAATGCACCGGTCATACACACGCAAACAATCTCATGCAGAACTCAAACCGCGCTGCCAATACTACGCGAAACCCCTTAGCCACACCACCAACCCTGTGTGGACCCCTCCTTTCTCCGGCACGGGAACACCACACCGACTCTCCTTGCGCGACAACCCCCCACACGCGAGGCTTCTTGCGCAACAACCCCCCATCCTGACTTCTCATTCACCTCGGGTTGCTGCCCTAACGGGCTATTCATGGCTTCTACTCACCATGTGCATGCCAATCTCGATCATGGGTTGTTACCCTAGCCATCCTCCATATAAGAACAACAACAACAAAGCCTTTTCCCACAATTAAGTAGGGTCGGCTACATGGATTCTTCGCCTCCATTCAGATCTATCTTGGGTCAATCTCGAGTGTCTATCCAAAAGACTAAGATCCCTTCGTATAGTTTCTTTCCAACACTTCTTAGGCCATCCTCGACCTCTCTTAGTCGGCTCAATATCCCAACACTCGCATCTCCTAACCGGTGCATCAGTTGGTCTTCTTTGCAAATGACCAAACCATCTTAAGCGGTTTTCTCGCATCTTATCATCGATCGAGGCTATACCAACTTTCTTTCTGATTACCTCATTCGTGTATGTCCACACATCCACCTTAGCATTTTCATTTCTGCTACAGTCATTCTCTGCCCATGTCTATGGTTCACAGGCCAACATTCAGATCCATAGAGCATAGCAGGTCTCACGGCTGCTTTGTAAAACTTTCTTTTAATTTTTAAAGGAATTTTCTTATCACAGAGCACGACAGAGGCTCCTCTCCACTTTAGCCAGCCTGCATTTATTCTATTAGTAACATCTCCATCAATTTCTCCATCATGTTGCAAAATAGATCCCAGATATCTAAAAGAATCTCTCTTCCGAATGTTATCGTCACCAATCTTCACCTCGATTCCTTCACTATTGCTTCCATCAAAGGTGCACTCCATGTATTCCGTCTTAGCCCTACTTATACGAAATCCTTTAGTCTCCAATGCATATCTCCAGACCTCAAGGTTCTCATTTACCTCATCTCTAGTCTCGTCAATCAACACAATATCATCAACAATTAACATTCATCAAGGCAACTCATCTTGAATGTGACTTGTCAATTCGTCCATAATCAAAGTAAAAAGCAATGGACTCAAAGTTGAGCCTTGATGTAAACCAATGTTGATGTCAAAATAGTCAATCTTCCCAGACGGGGTCCTCACACAAGATAAAGCCCTATCATACATATCTTTTATGAGGTTAATGTATAGGACATGTACTTGTCTCTTCTCCAAAACTCTCCACATTATCTCTCGTGGAACAGAATCATAAGCCATCCTCCATATGCTTGAATAAATTATTTCAGCACTCTTTTATTCTCTCTCACCGGCCATGATGGCCATGACTCCAACCGAGATCAAGTTCCTGTTACTACATCTTCCATTATGGTTCAGAGGACCTCTATCAGAATCATGCACACCATCAACCACATGCTCCCCAAAGTGGGGCTAGAGAGACCCCATCAAGAAGGGGTACGCAAATCAACGAGGTATCAGATGGTAGGGGAGAGGAGGAAATGAAAGATAAATTGGGAGGGTTTTCCATTTTTCCATTTGAAAAATATTAGAATTAACATTGTGAAAAATGGTAAACTAAAGGAGGGGCATTTTAGGGTGAACCTCACCTACCGAACTGCTGGAGCCCGCTTTAGTAAGATCTGGGTGGTGACTCCCTCAACCTTGCCACCGGCACCCTTTGGTTCAAATCAAGAGGTCTGATCTTTGATCAGGCCTTGGATCTTGCTGCCGCTGGTGATTCTCTCTCCATCAAGCCTTATATCGCTCTGATCTGTAGAGGATCTAGGACTCTAGGGCTTTCGTGATCTTGTTGGAAGCGTGATAGAATGTTCCCCTTCTGTTTGGGACTCAGATTCGCATGTGGAGATCTTACTCTTGGATTGGAGGCACGCATCAGGAGATCTACTGCCGCTGCAAGTCCCGTGGGCCAAGGGAGAAGATCTGATGTGACTTCTGCTGCCTCAATCGCTGTGGAATTGGCTTGGGACTTGGGAGGTTGCGGGCCTTGAGTCCAGGTGCTTGCAGCTGCTGTGAATCTCTGTTGCTGCAAGTGTGTTCTAGGAAGAAGCTGTGTTCCCTGATGTTGGGGAGCAACGTGGTGTGAGCTTAGGCTTTTGAGTGCTGTCAGATCGGGCGTTTTTGCCTTTGTTTGCAGGTTAGGTGTGAGTAGGTTTTGGTTCTCTCAAGGCGTTTGCTAGAATGCTCAGATTGTTCTGAATATGAATATGGACAGAATTGATGTTCATCGGGTATTTGTTTTACTGCCCGAGAGAATTGATGGTCATCAAAAGAACATGGAATTAGCAGAAAAAACAAGAACCAATTCAGAAGTAAAAATTCTTGATAAGATTGGGACTGGTGCATTGAATGGAGAGGACTTTCCTCTACTTTCTCCTGTCATTTTTTGAAAAAGCAGATTTGAAGAAAACTTTGGCAGTTGTGGGTAGGGTTGTGAAGGAAATTAATTCCAAAGTGGCTGATTGCTGCAGCTATTAAAGGAACTAATGTTCACGTTTTGGAGATCCTGTTCCTATCAGAGAAGCTAAGCTAGAGGAAGGAGAACATATATTTGCATGGATCAAAGTGTAAAGGATTCTACAAGACCCAGCTATCTACGGTTTTTATGTGGAGCTTGACCTCCAGACACCAAGGATCCCACATGTGATTATTCAGAATAGTAATCAAATCTTCAAACAAAAGACTGTCTATGAAAGGATACCGACATTCTGCCTGCAGTGTTTTGTTGCTGGACACACAGATGAGGAATGTAATGCCGGAGATGAAAAGAAAAAAGGAATATTACAAAAATTTAATCAAGTTTGGGTTCCTGCATATGAAGATAAGCAACAAGCTTGTGTTGCTTCACATCTACAGGAGTTGAACTTGATCGAAAAGGAATTGCAGAAGCAACCTTTGCACCATAGGCAACATGAAATTTCACAGCATCAGTCCATTTTGAAAGTCCAAACTGGGATGCAGCAAGCTAATTGTGAAGATGGTGCAGGGAGCACATGTCAAATGATGAGGCACTGAAGAATACTAACCAGATTTAGGATCTTATTTTAGAAACAAAAAGGAATATCAAGGGAAATGGGATTTCCATGGAGGACTTGATGAGGCAAGCCTCTTCTTTTATGCTACTAGAAATCAGCAACACATTCAACATCAGCAGCAGATTCTTGTGGTGATTAATACTATGGTGCAACAACAGCAACAAATCTTGGTGGATTCTTTGCAAGTTCCGCAGACTTCGGAGGATATCATGCAGCAGCAACAGCAGTTGGGGGAAATTAGGCAGCAGCAACAAGAACCTCATGGGGATATCATGCAGCAGAAGAAGCAAACCAGTAATACTTCTACAGATGGCTTTCAGCCACAGGAGCAGGTGAAAAATCTCGACCCACAACAGCAACATGAGACGGGAACTGTGCTTGAGGACCATATTTATGAGGCATTGCAGACATACAAGCATTTGAACAAAGATGTAGCTGGCTAGCTGCACATTTTCATGATCCAACAAAGCAGCCCCTTCCAGTTGATGATCCAAATTCATCAGAGATATTGCATTTGTCTTTAAAGACAAAGGTGGACAAACAAGCAAAGATAGTAAGGATGGATGGTATTCTTCTTGTGAAGATGGAGTGGAAGTTATTGACTGAATATGAAGTGGATGTTCACAAAGCTGATGTCTCTCATCAAGAGACACAAGCTCAGAAGATTGTCTCACGGCCTGTGGTACAGTGGCAGGTTGACATCACTTCTTGGATGCCCCAATCTAATGCACAAAAGAATGGGAGTACATTAAGGGTTCGTTTGGTTGGTGGTGTGCCCCGGATTACCTCGGGGTAACCCGGTAAACCACCCTAAAAGACCTGGGTTAGAATTCCATCACAAATCAATGTGACATCACATCACATTCCTTATTCTAACCCTCTACTAACCCTCATAACCATCCAAACAGCTGCTATTCATAGGAGGTTACCCCAACCCAGTAACCAAACTAGCCCTAAGTAAGAAGGGCAAGAGGAAGAAAAACCTTGTCTTCAAGATAATGTTTTCCTTCAAGACCTGAACTTCGCAAATGAATTTTACGAAGCTGAAGATGAGCGATGTCAGGATGAAAAAGCTAGAAGAGAAGAAAAAAGGAGAAGTTCTTTTGTAATTTGGACTTGTCCAAAAAGTTTGTCTTGTATACACTTCGAGCACTACAGAGTACAGACACTCTTTGAAAGATGCACAAAAAACCTAAATATTCCTGTTCTAATTAAAGATTACTATGAAGATTTAGCTTTGTTGAAATCAAAGAAAGTAGAAGAGTGGACAAGATCATTCACACTTCTCAAGAAAATGAAGAAAAAGAAGAGGAGTTTGGCGGGGTGGATAATACATCCTTTTCGGATGTTGAAATTTGGGAAGTGGTGAAGGATCTTAAAGAGAAAAAGGTCGCTGACATGGGCTTGTCATGATAGGCAGGTGAGATGGTGAAGTGTTGTGAGGACCTTAGATGGAGAGAAGGAGAAGCTTGCTATTATCTCAAGTGAATGGACTGAGGAGGAAGAGGACTTCAAGAAGAGATTAGGAAGAAGAGATCCCACCCATGCCTACTTGGTACATAAAGAATTGACCTCAAAGATCTTTTTGCTTCAAGGAAGAAGAGAGGTAGTATGAGGACAAGATCCACCACTTGGAAATACAAAAATTACTTTTTGAGGCTCAATACAAAAATTACTTCCTCTTCATAATTTGATGAAGTAGAGAAAGGAGATATTTCTTGAAGATCGTATGCCCCTCTCATACTTTTCACTACTTTAAGGTCTTTGGGCCAAACATACTTATAGTTTTCTTACTTTTTCAAGGTCATGTTGGCCACTTACATAGTATTAAGTTTTCTAGATACAAGGCCATGTTGGCCCCTCTACTTGTCAAGGCTATGTGTTCCACAACTTTGAGCTTCCATGTACAAATCTTTTGATATTAATCAAAGAGGTTACCCGAGCCCCACAAAATCGGGTCTATGGGTTAAAAAAGGGGGCATTTTTTTAAGCAGAGAACTTTGAAGAGGTGTTTTTGTTAACACAAGAAGGGGTGTTTTTTGTAATTTTGAAGTTTTTTAGAGAAATTTATTGAATTTACACATGTAGCCGAATTCCAGAAAGAAATAAAAGGCATATATTGTACACAGAGCAAAAAAGAGCCGAATCTTTAGAGTTCAGATAAACAGGCACCTGCAAGAATAGCATCCACAGTCGACTCCAACTTGTGGTGAACACGGCATTCAGTCTTTGATATCATCTCCACAGCACAAGTGAAAGTCGTTGGTCCCTTCCTTTCAAGAATGGTCTTCTGCACTTTTCTTCTTCTTGCTTCCTCATCCCCAAGGGTCACACTCTAAATGTTATAAGAAAAATGATCATGGTCAGCCAGTCAATTACTGGTTAAACAGTATAAAAGTTCCTTCAGAGAATTTATTTACTTTTGTATCTAGACACCCAATATGGCTGCACTTATTGGTATGACTGAAATTTGGTAAATTATATAACCTATTATCATGTTAACTACCCATTTTGCAGGTACATACAATGATACCTGCAACTGCAAGTTGCTAATCTGTTAAATGCCACTCTTTTCTATAAAGCCTAAATATTGTTTTTAACCCCAACCAACATGTGTAACATCTTTATGTTCTAATTGTTCCGCTTGTTTTGGTCTTTACTTGAGGGTGGCTATGGAAAGCATGCATTACAACAAGACACATGCTGCAAATTGTGATGGTTGACAATTGACAATGCCAAAAGCTCCAAATTGTCATGGTTGACAACTTCCATATCCAAAAGGAAAAACAAAATTGGGCTTCCAGGTACATGGTCCTAAGATGTTATCATTGAGGTACAAGCTTCAGTGTGCCGTCCAAGTGGTTGCGGATTCTAGCGTGGACATATTGTTATTGTGTATCAAACCCTCTGTAGGTGAAGAATAAATCATTATTCCCTAATATAAAGTGTTTTTAAAGTAGTTCTATTTAGCAAAATTGGAAAGGGTGTTGACCCTGACAACTAACTCACCACGATCTTCAAAATTCAATTGTGACTTGTATAACAAAATCCTAAGCAGAATAATAAAAACTGCTGAAATATAGTAGAGTTAAAGGTAGATCCTCACCTCTATCCCACCAACAAGCATCTGCAGACATGGATTCTTCATTATGCTTTCTATTGTCACTCCGTGTGCTGTGCCTACAAGTTGGACCCCTCTTTGAGCAATAGTACTGGCTGCCATCGCTTCAAGCTCAGTCCCAATTTCATCAATTACGATGACTTCTGGCATATGATTTTCAACAGCTTCAATCATAACCTGCATTAGCATCACAACCCATCAAAACATTTTCAGAAGAATAAGAACTTCAATAAAAAGCTTGTACTGAAGAAATTTCCCCAATGCAACTCACATTATGCTGCATGTCCACATTTGGAACTTGCATCCTCCTTGCACGGCCGATTCCTGAATGTGGAATGTCCCCATCACCACCAATCTCATTAGATGTATCCACAATAACAACACGCTTCATGTGCTCATCTGCCAGCAGTCTAGCTATCTCTCTGCAGAAAGTGACCGAACCAAAAAAATAAGTTGGTAGAATACAAACCCGTCCACCAATATATATGTTCCTTACGTCAATAGAACATAAGAAAATGAAACAAATATATCAGATGCTCCTCTTTCTTGATGAAGAAAAACAGCATCCAGTATTCAAATTGTGTATATGTAGGATTTAGGGAAAAGGTACAGGGAAAGAAACCCCTTGTTCTGCACACCTTCCCCAGCAGCTGGAAGTGCTATATATCGCAATATAGGTTTCGGAGAATCTTTCTGTAGAGTCAGGTAAGTGTATTAGAGTCGAAAGCCTAGAATAGAGGTTTAGAGAAGTTGCACGTAGAGTCTGGTACTTTCCACCCAATGTTATCTACATATCGAAACTCTAAGAGATTACAAGAACATTTGACTCAGTAAGGATAATAGCATTTAAAGGCATAAATCAAACATCACCAGTATGGGTGCTCAAAATTGGAGCTATAGTTATCCAATATAAGGCTCGACTATATGCTGATTTTTCATGATTCACCAAATTGGGGGTTTCTATATAAAATCAAATTTTAAAAGCCGATATGGACCTTTCCACTAATGTGTTTGACAATTTTCTTCCATATAACAGCACTGCAAGTGGCCAATATCAAACATTGGCTTTTCTTGGTGAAATAAGAGCAATCCGATGAAGGCAATTAACAGGATGAATCAGGAAAACAGCTGCCACTACACAACCATATATCCATAATCCATCCCATCTAATGCTATGATGCATGATAATATCTCAATAACTTCCAAATCAAGGACTTTCATGTAGAAACTTGAAATTTTAAGATCAATATGGACTTACCCACTAAGCATTTGTCAAATTACTTTGATAAAAAAATAGTATCTGAAATGTCATTATCAGATACTACTCTTCGCATCAATTTAGAACAATCACTTACAATCCAATAGCAGCAATTAACATGATAAATCATGTTCAGGTTACATATAACAGCTTACATATATGATCTCTGGCATGTCAATTAGAGCAACTCGACCACAGTTTGGTAGCTATATCTACTGTTTCCTTGGACAATTCCGCTGGCAGCCAAATAGCTAAAATTAAGCTGACCGTGGTACACAAAGCACTCGAATTAATTCAAACAAAAAATCAAATAGACTAGTAGTGATTGGTTGTATAATAATCTCTTGAAAATCTTTAGAGTCAAGGCCTTTCCAGCATAAAAAAACGTACAATTTAATTTTAAACAAAGCAAAAATCAAGGGATCTTTAAAGTCAAGGCCTTTCCAGCATAAAAACGTAAAATTGAAAGGAAGCGCAAGTCAAAGAATTGTACTAAGTGGGCAGCACACCTGATGAGGGTGGTCTTGCCAACGCCGGGAGGACCGATGACGAGGATAGAGCCGCCACACTGGACGAGATCGCGGATCATCTCGGCACTCCCGGACACGGCGCGGCCGACGCGGCAGGTGAGGCCGACAATCTGCATCTTGCGATTGCGGATGGCGCTGATGCGGTGGAGGGAGCGGTCGATGCCGGAGCGGTTGTCATCGGAGAAGTGGCCGACCTTGGAGACGGCGTGGCGGAGGTCGTCGGCGGAGACGGGGCGGGGGGAGATGGGGAAGTCGCCAGAGGGGAAGCGGGCAAGGGGGGTGCGGCCGAGGTCGAGGACGACCTCAAGGAGGAGGCGGAGGTCGGGGTGGCGGGAGAGGGCGGAGCGGAGGGAGGGGGGCAGGAGGGAGAGGAAGAGGTCGAGCTCGTCGGGGGGAGGGGGTTGCGGAGGGTAGGAGTAGGGGAGCGGGGAGGGGAAAGGGAGGGAGAGGGAGAGCGGACGGCGGATTGGAGGCGGGGTAGGGAGATTGACGGACGAGATGCGGCGGATTGGGGACGGGGAAGGGGATGGGGAGGAGGTGGAGAAGAAGGAGGTGGTGGTTGTGGTGGAGTGGCGGATGGAGAGCTTCATGATGTTCGTTTGGGCTGAGAGAGAGAGAGAGAGGGAAATAAAAGAGGAGGAAGAGGAGATTCGGGGGAATCTTACTTGTGTTCCATTTTGCAAAGGAGGGAATTGACTAGAGAGATATAGAGAAGGGCCGCACCCACACGTTTGAGGGGGTCGGACCCCAACAACAAATGCACGAGCAGAGAGTGGTCTACTTGTCTCCCACCTCACCTTCTCTGTGGAGGAGAGCTTCTTACTTGGTCGTTATCGCAAGTTTTGTAATTATTTGACTCTCTCTCTCTCTCTCTCTCTCTCTCTCTCTCTCCTTTGTGTTTGGTGATTGATTCGAGTTACGTCTTTTATTTCATTCTATTTTTGGAATGAGGATGGATTTCTGGCGAGGGATGGGATCGACGGATGCAAATAGTTTGACACATATATATTTTTCGTTTCAAAATATAAATATAAATGTGGATAAGGATCCTGGACGAATACAAAAATGCTTTCCTATATCCTAACAAACAAAATCATATTATAATAGAAATGCTTACGTATTAACTTGAACATGCATATTTGATATGAATTACACATCAATATACATGCTAAAAATGTATTCATGTGGTTATAAATGAATGAGATTTTTACCCGGCAGACCTTATAATATTTGTCAATTATCTCCACGGCCTTTGAAACAACCTAATCCCCCCCTCGATCCCGTAAACTTGCTCCGTCTTACCCCACAGACCATGCCGTTAGTTTTAACTTTATTTGAGTCAATTGCTTGTGTTAGTCTTGAGTTAATCTAACCAATGGAAATCCAATGGTGGATATTCCGCCCCCATGTTCTTTCCATAGGCCGGAGAGAAGATTGCCGACGAGGTCGAGGGCCTAGAAGGAGAGGTTGGAGGGGAAGGAAGGAGGAAGGGGGTTTGTGCTCCTTTCCTCCAATATGCGAATTCATCTCTTCTCGCTTCAAGAATAAGAAACAAGTGAGGGAGACTAAGATCTTCAGCTAGCAACAACACGCACCCGGATCTCAAACCCCTTGCATTGCTTCTTCTCAGGAGGGGCGATTGAGCGCTCAGGCATCGAGAAGGTTGCTAGGCGTCGGGCTTGAGGGGAGCCGATGGCTGCAGGGGGGGGCTAAGGTTGGGCGTCGGGATGCGAGGGGCCTGGGTGTGGGCGGCAGGGCTTGGGGCAAGAGCAGGGAGGGTGCGACAAGGGGCGGGGGCTCGGGACGGTGGCAGGGCTTGGGACAGGGGCGGCAGGGTTCGGGGTGGGGGCAAGGGTTCAGGACGGCAAGGAGAACGGGGCAGGGGCCAGGGTTAGGGGGCGACAGGCGGGGGCGTGGCAGGGCTCGGGACGCTTAGGACGAAGGGCTCGAGGTGGAGGGATCTGGTCGGGGCAGAGGGCGAAGGGCTCGAGGCAGAGGGCTCCACCGAGGTGCTTCTTGCATAGGAAGCAACGATCCAGGAAGTGGTGCGGCTCAACGTTGACCTCGACCTCGAAGAAGTCCCGATGGGTGGGTGTTGGGTGAGGAAAGGAAGATGAGGGTGAGGAAGAGTGGCACTCAATGTAAATGTGATAAACAAAATTGGTATAATGTAAAAAATATAACGGAATCCGATTGGTTTTAGCGGGTAAATGGATGGGGGTTGTAGGATAAGGGTTAGCAAGTTTACGAGGATGAGGGGGGAATTAGGTTGTTTCAAAGGTCATGGAGGTAATTGACAAAAATTATAAGATCTGACAGGTAAAAATCCCTAAATGAATTTACAACCATATCCTTATATTTACTAAATGTAAGGATACAATACAGATATTTACAATATCAAAGCGATCGGTCACCATTTCTGAATTGTACAAATATATTATGTGTAAAACATGATAGCAAATCCGATACAACTATTTCTATATCCATTTGCATCCCTACCGGCTTCCGTCAATTGGGAGCCACATGCGGCCTATTTTGTATTACAATGTATGTTATATATACTTCGTTTCCTCTTAGTGTGTATTGGTAGAGAAAATACGTGTCGCTGACCAAATATATGAGTAGACGATATGCTTTTCTGTTCAAACAAATAGGGCCATTTTCCCACCTCAAACCCGAGGACGGAAAACCTGATATATACACACGTATATATCAGATAAACACACGTACATCAACCAACATAATAATACCAAAAACAAGATATAGCGTGTCCTACTAGTAGTCTCCTATTTATACAATTTTCCAAACGAATCACGGAAAACCTGATATATCCCAAGCCTAAACCTTCGATCCCTTATCGAAGAAAACTTATTAGGTTCAGTTCAGACACAATCGGATCTGTTGGTGACCCCTCAAAATGGTTAGGATATACCATTGACAATGCAGCCATATAGAAAATCGACTAGATTGTTGCGGCGGTCCTGATCAAATACACCAAGTGACGGGAAATGATCCTAGCAGTAAATACTAAACTTGTCAGAGACCTTTCCGTGCGAAGGCTGCGAATAGATTCTCGTCTAAAAGTAAATGAAAAGAAAGAAGAAAAAATTAGCTGTTAATGCCTTAGAGGTCAGCCCCATACATGTACATCAGGCGAGCCAACCTCCGGGGCGATCAGTAGTTCTAGTTGTTCTTATCAGAGAATATGCAACTGCAGAGATACTGTGAGCAGAATATACACAATGACACCTTCTTGCGTGTCGATTTATGCACAATCAATCCAATAACTGCAAATTATGTCAGTAAGCCTCCGTCACCTAAAACCAGGCATACATGCACGATCCTTCATCGAGAAACTTGTCGTGATCATCAGTTAGCTTGGAATGCTCTACAAGACTAGAGCAGAAAAGAAGCACCTGTTACCGATCGCCTTCAAATCGGTATCTGTCCAGCCCACGCCTTCCCGATAACACTCGACCTATTGCCGGCGAAATAATCGATGGTTAATAACACTAAATCTGTGTGACGATGTAAAATGCGTTAAAGTGTCAGGGTGAGAGACTACTTACAACATCCACAAGGCTTTCGGAATCTTTGATTCCACCTAGTACAAGAAAGGAGTCTCCTAGCACGGCAGTCGATGCATATCCTCTGCCTATATTCATCGGTTCGCCCATCATCCAGGCACCTGCACGAGGATCAAACACTTCTACACTAGAAACTGTCTTGTCTCCATCGAACCCCCCCAATGCATACCTAAAGAAAGATCGTTAAGAAGAAGCACGATTAGATGATCCAAGAGGATAAATAATCTTCATATAGGAAGACGGAACACATACAGTTTCTCGTTGAAGGCTACTAAAGAATGGGACCCCCGTCTCGACTCCATACTCGGTAGCTTGGTCCAAGAAATTTCTCTGGGGTCAAATCTTTCAGCTGAGCTGTATGGCGGGAAGCATTAGAGAATAGGTTGCAGATTAGCCATGAATTTGCAGCTATGTCGAGTTATAAAATCATGGGAAATGGAATTCGCAGGGTAATCCATCATAAACTGGGAACAAAATGGAATAGTGGCATAGGTAATCCTTACTTTAGATAATCTTCACCGTCATATCCACCAACAGCATATAGGGAACCATTATGTGTTGCAGCAGCAGGTGCGAACCGCTACACAAGAAAGAAGTGTATATAAGAATCTAACAAAACATTTGCCTACCAGAAAGCGGAGGAAATTTGGCACAGTAAACCAAACTATAGAAAATTGTCCACTAGATTTTTTTCTAATGAATCATATCTGCTGGTAAAAAATGAAAATTTCTCCAAGCAGCGCATGCTTGCCGAGCACGTGTTGTTTTAGTACCTAATGAAAATGGATTTTGCCACTATAATAATCTTAAATTGTGGTATATGAGGCGAAAAACGATTCGTCAAAAACCACAATCTTTGAATGTTGTGGAATATTTTTACTTGGCAAGTCTACCAAGGTCGGACACTGGGAACGGTGATTTTAGTTGTGTGGTTTCAAATTAAATTAAATCATTAATTAAATACGAGGTTAATTTCTATGTCAGAAATTAAAATGGAAAATAGGATGATGCAATGCGAAAAATAACAGAGAGAATAAATCAACAAAGGATCTGTGTTTTTATGATTTTTAAATCCAATAAAATATTAATCAATATCCTCAAAATTTAATCACAAACCAAAGGATATAATGTCAAGAAATGTTTATCTGTTTAGCTCCAGCCTGCAGGAAATGATTTTATCGAAGAATATTTTGACCTCGAAATTCTCTGTGATTTAATCCTCGAATCAATTAATCAAAGGGAATAGATTAGCTTGCAAATATTAAATCCTCAAAGAGAGATCAGTGATCCTAAATTGAGCTTCTGCAATAGATTGAATTCCTCAATAATACTCAACACAAATTATGAGAGGATTAATGAAATGTCCTTCAACAAGGAATTAACTCCTCCTTTGTAGTATTCCTACAAAAATACATATGATTAATGGGGTCCCTGCACAGATTAATTACACCATAAGTAATGTAATAGAAGGATTTTCTCAAAATATGTTCAACCGAAGTCCTGCAAATTAATCCGATGATCTTCTCAATAAAATACTGCACAAAATGTCAGAAATCAGCATGCATTTGTCAACATAGATCCTCAAATAATAAATTTCAAAAAGTAGTCTCAGATCTATCTGCAAACTATGCAAAGGGATAGATCATGAAATAAGCTTCGAAACGACATATTATGCACTACAAACGGAGTTCATACGAGAAAGATATGCTAAAATAAAGATCTAGGGACTAAAATGCAATAAAAAGTTAAGTTTTCTTCTCAATTGGATCCCTGGAGGACTTATCTGCAATAAAAAAATCTAATTGGGTCTTTCTGCAAATTGCCCAGGGGTATGTGCTCTGCACGTGAAATCTGGAGGTGGGGGCTCTTTTGTAATTTTCAAAACCTGCAGGGGGCTCCTTGCAAATGTCCAGCAAAGCACGATGCACGTGATGTTTGCATGCGGGGGCTCTTTTGCAAATTTTGAAACTTTTACGGTTCCGATGCAACTTGTCCTTCACACATGCGTGTCACACGTGATGCGGGAGGCGGAGACGTGCGCGTGAATAGCAAGAACGAGGGGGGTTGGTCTGCAATTTGCCTCGAAAGCATGTGCTCCTCACGTGCTTTGTCAGGCTTGGGGGAGGCGTACATGCTCGGGAGGACGAGGCTAAGGCTCGGATGGCCGAGCCGTCGTGGCAGGCTTGTAGAGCTTCGAAGGGCCCGAGCCTCGAGGCTGGGGCCGAGGCTCGGGGGAGGGCGGCATGGATGTTTCGTGGCCGTCGGATCAAGATGTGCCCTTGATCCGACGGTGGCGGGTGGATAGCGGTAGGATCAAGGATAGGGCCCAATCCTACGATAGCTGGAGGATGGTAGGGGGTGGTGACGCTCGTCTACCAAGGCAGGCGAATGGCGGAGGAGCCGAGGGCATCGGGCGGAGGCAACGGCGGTTGGGGACGAAGCGGTGGCGGCTGAGTGAGTCGTCGACGCAGGGGCGGCGGAGTCGAGGGTGGTCGGCGAAGGAAGGAGCACCATTGTCCAGTGCAGGGCAGCACACTGCTGAAGGCAAAGGAGCTGGTGAGGTGCTCAGGTGATGATGGTGATGGGCAATACGGTGAAGTGATGTGGAGAAGATTGGTGAGATTATGTGGAGGTGTGGCTGTAGGTGATCTGTTGGTCTGAGGATGGTTGAGGAAGGTAACCTGGAATGGAGGGTACACCGGGGTGTGGCCTGAAGCTGCTGGGCTCCTTGGCCGATTAATGCCTCAAGCGGAGCGGCGGTCCTCCACGAAGCTGTGCAGAGGTACGAGGCGTCTGTAACAAAGCTCGAAGAGCCTTGGATCTTGCCGAAGACACTAGCGGTCGTCATCGCCTCAAGGCACGCCTCTGCTGCTGTCACCGACAGAGGGTCGAAGCTTGGTGGTCGGAGTTGCCCAAATGGCGGATGGCAAGAAGGATGCGGGTCGTATGGGTTTTATAGGAAGGTCGAGAATGTACTGACGAGGAGGACGGGCACAACGGCTGCGAACCGTCGTGCATGGCGGAGGCATTACGCGGGGCGGCAGCCGTTGCGGGTGGCAGGGAGGCGGCCATTTTGGGTTTAGGGGGAGAAACGGCTGGAGGAAGATGGTCGCGTGCTTGGCACGTGACCGGGTGTGGACAGCAAGAGAGAGAAGTGAGTGTGGTGCCATGTGGGATGCCCAGGGGCTGCTACGTGTCACCCCAAAAATATTTTCAAAATTAAAAGAGAGACCAAAATTGAAAAGAAATAGAAGGAGACCTCGGATCGAAAAAATTTCTCCACGAAAGTTGTTCGTCTCGACGAGATCTACAACTTTCATGAAGGAACCGGAAGTAACGAGGTCATTTGTACAAAGTGGCATTTTTGGTGGTTCTCCATGTGTATAGAAAATCGATTTTGGGGGTTGTAATTTTTTGGTAGTTTTAAAAGAGGATAAAAATCTAGAAAAATACGATAAATTACAAGAAGATTAATTACACACTAATATAATTGTTTTGGATTTTTAATAATTAAGAAAATAGGAAAATAAAATAGGAGTATGAAATACGAGACTTTTGTACAGACTCACAACGGACACTCGGACACGGTCAGTTTCTTTGATTTTAGTCTTGATCTAGATTTGGATTTTTATGCCGCTTGATAAAACTTTCACCAAAGAACACAAGTGAAAAAGAAATAAAACTAAAAGGATTAATTATATACATAAAAACTCAGGTCAAAAATATCAAAAAGATAAAATGCGCAAAAGAGGTCCAAAACCCAACTTTCACATATGAGCTCTGGATTTTATAAATTTGGTCTTGTTTTGAAGGTATTTGAAAATGAGTAGTTTAAAAGTGAGTAGACCAAAATCGAACACTGTATGAGGGAGATATATGCGTTTTAGTCCGTCAGATGTGAAATTAGACTTTGGGATTATTTGACACTTATTTGAGTTGGCAATTTTTTGTATTTTTTATTTATTCTTATTAGTAATATCTACACGATGGAGTGGTTTGGGGTTAATCAGAGTTAGGATGAATTAATTAAAAATATGAGAAGTTAGCAGCTTTTTAGGCCAATTTACACAAGATGCAATTATGCATGATGAAATGCGGATATTATTTACACATGTATGAATGTTAATGATGCTCTATTAATTATTAAATGCATATGAATTTTGGGGAACAAAGCCTAATTGGCCCATTTTAGCATGATGAATACTTTTAGCATGATGAATACGAGATTCATCAGTACCCACTTAAATGGGTCTGGTGGTATTGCAGTGTGCCTACCACCCAAAAGACCAGGGATCAAATCCCCCCCCCCTCCCCAGTTGGGATTGCGTTAGGTAGTCGACAGCCAACGTAAAAAAATAGTCAAATCTTTCAACATGGATTTGAGCAAGAATCCATGTAGCCGACCCTACTTATAGTGGGAGAAGGCTTCGTCATTTTTTAATGCATGCTTGTCGAATAGAATTCAATATGAAGCCGAAATGTAGTTTTAGAAAGATGAGCATGTCACCATCATTACTTTATACTTCTCAAGTTCCATATGTACTTTAGCAACCTATAAAATAACTTCATTTTTAGATACTTCAGATTTTTTTCTTACAATACAAGCAGAGATTTAGCTAATATTAGAGCCTCAAAAAAAAGATTTAGCTAATATTTAAAATTTTTGGCAGACGCAGGAAGCTGAGATTTCATCAGCCCAAAAATATTTCAGTCAATAGGTGGAAAGCATAGCCGCTCTCTAAACCACGATTTTGTCCATCTTAGAATGCATACCTAGCAAGAACTAAATTGAAGTTTGGCCATATAAGAATACCATTAATGAAACATGAGCCAATCCTAGTTTTTTTTATTTGCAACAACTAACAAGTACGTTCTTAGAAAGCAAGTAGTTCGTCAACTAGCAATTTTGAATCTATTTTCATCAAGAGTTATATTGCTTTGATTTTTATTAACGGAAGCAGATGACCATGCATCATGCTCACAAGTAAAAGAACGATGAAGATGGCATGTGCAACAGGTAATCAGCAGGAGCAACAAAAAACAATCTCAACCAATCAAATTTCAGTTGTGGCAGGACGAGAGAAGAGGTAGAACAAACATCACGTAGAAACATATAATAGAGATAAGCACAGCAACACAGCACCAAAAAGATCAATCTTATGTGGTTTGTGATGACAGGGAACCATCCTACACGAGAGAAGTGACCTACCAGCCTCATCTCTATTTTCTTTGTTCCCAGTGAAACTAATACACAACTGTATATATAGGTCCCACCCACTCTCAAATTTCCTTTAATTGGTGATGTAGGTTTAAATAAATGAACATAATAAGCCACACAATAAATGGATATCCTACAAAATCCAATGGCTCAATTAACTCGAACATAACCACTATGAACTCATCCAAATAAAAGCTGCCATTAGACCACATTGTAAAAAGTGCACACTACTACGTCCTATTGAGGAGCTTGCCAAGATTACAGATTCAAAGCTATCTTGCTCCATGCATTAACGGTCTGACATGTTGATATGGACCATGTTGCCATTTGAACTTCCTTCTTAAGGTCCAACGCGTGCACTCCACATTATCAACCAGGACAAAAATGTCTCTTGTCAGCAAGCCAATTAATGCAGGCTAGATGCACTTAGAAGGACAGTTCTGCGTTAACTTATGGGGAACTTGGGAAGCAGACACGGATGGGTGTTGAAAGCCACAGCTCAATATCAAGGGAACACAACACGCATGAGGTTCAGCATGGACCTCAATATGGAGGGATCTCAAGGTTTTCTGATACTAGACAGACACGTAAGTTCACAGAAGACATTAGGCCATCAATGATTGGTGCAAAACAAAAATGTTTCGAATTTCACATAGGAGAATATTTAAGTTGTGAACATAACAGCATAAAATCAAACCAACAAGCATGCTCACAATGCATGTCCTATGTAATTTGTGATCCTGTTAGTCATAACTTTAAGAGTTGCATTTCTTTTCTTCTCATTTCAGGAAGGTAGAGGTGAAAAAAAAAACTAGCATGCAATCATCAAGATAATTAAACTAAATACACATCAACTTGTACTGGGCTACCAACTTAAATATGTTTCCACTTGTATCAGGGGAAGGAAGACCGGAATAACATACTGGACTGCATAAGCCATGTGCTCGAATAGTGAGGTATAATCAGGATGGGTATGTGTAACATACTATTTCAAAATTGTGAAAATGAAAATTTTCCCTTTACAGTGTAGAACCAAAGCATGAAAAACAGAAGGTGAATAGAAGGGATAAAAAATGAGAACTTTCCTATAGAAAGATATCTATGTAGCAGCTAAGTCATTTTTCAATCAATATGTAACATAAAAGCCTCCATCTTTGTACTAATACTCTGGATAATTCCCGTCACACTTAGAGATGGGGCCTCAGGAATTGCAGCTGTAATATAAAAAAGTGCATCTAACAGAGCACGGTTATCAGAATATATAGACATGCGATAGACATTATTATGAAATGGAATAAAATGTTACAAGATACCTTCTGAAGCATAGATGGATTGCTAACCCACTTTCCAAGGATGGGGTCAAACATTTCAACATCTGAAAAGCTGTTCTTTCCATCCCCACCGCCAATTGCAAATATTTTTTCATTCAAAGTTGCTCCAGCTAGACACCCCTTTTCTCGAACCAACGAAGGGCAAGAGTGCCACTCATCATTCCGGGGATCATAGCATTCAGCTTTAACCAACCAGAAACAATGTATTCGTAACTTTGTAAAACAATGCATAAATATAGAGAAGATTAGAAAAAAATCAGTGTACCTGTGTTGTACCACTGATACTCATGACCACCGCCAAAAATAAACAGTTGTCCATCTAATGCAGCTGCCGCAGCATATGAACGAGGCGACCTCATTGATCTAAGTGGAGTTAGTATGTCCAGAGAGGGGGAATATGAATCCAAGCCATTCAACCATGAATGGCCATCATAACCACCAATTAGATAGATTAACTTCTCAGATCCTAAAATGCGGTCAACTAATGATTCATTCAGTGACTCTTCGACAAGAGCCATTGAAGGGTCCAATTTTAGCTCAAGTTCCTTCACACGCTCCTTCAGCTGCTGGACCATTTTGCAAGAATCTTTCACAATTTCCCTCAATCGGACGACCTCCCTTTCAGATTCAAACTGAAAAAGAAAAATTAAAAGTAATATCAAGCAGAGCCTAAATCGGTAAAGTGCAACATCACAAACTTCTATGTCTGCTAATTCAATTTTCATTTCTAGATAAAAGAGATCATTTTCCCTGCACTGATACCCAAAATTCTAGAGAACAAAACCCCCATGCAATTTAGAAGCTTCGACAGGCAAAAATGTCAGATATGTAGAATTTTTCTCAGTTTACTTGAGAAACAGGGAAAGGTAGAAATAAATATTTTCCCTGGTGAAAAAAAATTAAAAACTTAATCTCCGACAGAATGATATGAAGCAACAAGCAATTAAGCTCTCAGATTACAGCAATGGCCCAGAAGATTGCTGTTTGCAGGAACCAAACTGGAAGCACTTAACAACGGCAACCTAAAACAGAATTGCAACTGGTTTGTCACATTGAACTGCTAACCACACTATGAACACAATAAATTACTCCCCATGTAATCTTTCCTAGCAAAGACATGAATCTATAACCAACAATTATCTATTATGGAAGAAATCTCGACAAATAGTTTTTGGAAGATCTTGGCGAGATACTTGTTACAGAAATAGTTGAGAAGTTAAATGGCATATCGGTCATGGTAAAATTCACTTTTGGCGTGCCTACTAAAAGCATAATATATATATGCATTTCGTATAAATGGTAACATATAAATCGAATTTCCTTAAGGAAAGGATGTATTTTTTATTAAAATCTTTACTATAAGGTAGATATTCCACTATATGATAAAAAATTAGACTGTCATCACCTTCGAAATCCTTATGAGGTAGACTGAAGCTAATCGAATAAAGATAATCCATGGAGTTCCTTCCAAAATAGGCTAGTTGGTATTTTTTTCAATCAATATCAACTGAGTTTTGCAATGCAAACATAAGCCAAAATGATGAGTAGCATAGATCAAAAGGCCAGACCATTGATATCATGGCACAAATGTGCATTGTTTGAGTCAACAGCAAATTTTAGAAGAAAATATCATAAAATAATCAAGATGCTACTTAACGACTTTCTGCCAGATCTCGACTGAGCTGGTAAAGAAAATGGAATTAAGAGCCACGCTATAATGTAGCAAAGAAAAAGAATTTAACAAGATAAAAACTTCTTTTTTCCGTTTTACTTTTTTTTAATGCTACACAGTCGCACTAAGGAAAAACCTGTCCAGCATTAGAAATCGATAGAAAAAATAAAAGCCCATTCATCATTTTACTGCCAAGTTTCAGGATTATTTCGAGGTCTTGAAGCATTTCCTTTGAAGCATCATAAGTTATGAAGGTGATAAAGATGTAAAAAAAACTAAATTTGCACAAGCAAGACAAGAATCTCAAGTCCCAAAATCATGCTTGCAGTGTTATAAGATGATGTATGTGATGCTCAAAAAAGTCCACAACTCAAAACGTTATTCCATTTGCAATTTTTTCCTCTTTTTTTAAATATTATAAATCATAAGCAAGTTTGTGCCAGATAACTACCAATCTTCACTCTCCAGTGCCCCTCCTCTTCTACATAGAAAGGTAAAAAACCAAGAATTTACCTGCTTCTTCTCTAATAACATTGTTCTCGCTCTAAGATCCCGTACTTCCTGAACGGACGATGTGGTTGCCTGAAAGTAGCAGCATGTATCATAATTCATACCAAAAAATGAACCTCAATGTTTTCACTATAATTACCACAACTTCTGCAGATTGGCATGTTGGCATTGTGGTCTGCTCCCCCGAAATATCTTCCAAATGTTTGACAAGATCGGTAGGCCCTTCAGAGGGACAAGAAACACACGGACCATTTGCACAAAAATTTTGCGAAGCATTAGCTAGTGTTAGTTTCTGCAGTTTATCCATAATCCTTGCTTTTTCAGAGGATATATCCTCCACCTGCTTAATCTTAGGATCCATCTGGCTCCCATTGTCTACAACAACGGAATCTGGCGGGAGAAGAGAACTCTCCGCAGAGCAAAGGTCTTCCCAATCAGAAACAGGCTCTTTATTTTCATGACCCTCTCCGTCACTAGTCTCGGCATCGTCATTTTCTGTATCTCCGCCAGAAGTTTTGCTCATGGTAGCAGATATGTTATCCTCGTCATCTCTTAATGAGGCATATTTGTTCTCAGCTACAACACCAACAACGGACTTGGATTCCTTTCTCTGAATAACTGCATCTTTCCATGACATTGCAAAGTTGTTCATAAGCTTATCATTAGATGATGATGCTGAAAAATTCTTCGCAGTCCCCATAGAAGGTATCAATGGAATCGAAGCTTGAATTGTTGGTTTGAATAAGGATTTTAAAACCTGCACTTGCATGTGATCCAATTCAAAATAGAAATGCCTTCCCAGAAAATAGTTGTCTTTGATTACTGGTTCGAATTTCTTTTCTGGAATAGGCTGGCAGTATGTTTTAATGCAAATGTGTACCTTGAAGAAAAAAACAAATGGCAAATGTGAGAATACATCCTGCATAACAGAAAAATATGACCGGTAAGAACACGTACTTGAGAAGGAAACATAGTTCTTTCATCCCCATCTTCAGTCCATGCATAAGGATCAAGATTTAACTGGCCATGACCTGCAGCCTCGTAAACCCCATGGAGCATCCTATCACTGTAATTGAAAAGAAACAATGGCAACCCAGGTTCTATATTTCTTACATAGACAAAATGAGATCCAGGAAGGCCTGTCATGAAAAGAGAGAAACATTATGTTATCTCGATGAGAATAGCAACATCAGATCTGTTAGTTCTTTGTTTCTCTAACAAGAACTTGTGGTTATTCTCATGTTACTTTAAGTTTAATAATGACACATACTTACCGCAAGTAGCTCACATAGTATGTATGCTTGACTTGCAGGTTTACATGTTGTTTCAATATTCAAGAATACATGAAAATATCAAAGGCCTGATTCAAGAAGTTTCACATTCTTATTGCAATTTGATATGTAATTGTATTGTAAAGTTTATTGTATTGTTTGATTTTCTTTGTAAACTTGAGATAGTATGCATAGTTTTCCTAAGCTAAACAAGCTCGAAAAGCTCTTGATCAAGCACCGTACCTTATAATCCACCAACAGTTAATCGACCAATATTCAATTCCGATGGACCTGTGCTTTTTTTCATCATAAATGTTTTCTACCGACAATAGCACTATTGGTGACATTTTTCAAGTGATATTATTCTGTTCACCCTATGTTATTTTCATCAAAGATATAATCTTGTTCTGAAGTCGTTATAGGATTGCAGCCTATTAAGTTTTAAGCCTATATTATTATTGGCCGTCTCATATTGATATAACAGCTTAGCAATATATCTGCAAGCTTGTCAAGTTTGCCATAGCTAAATTTCTTCGATCACAAGGAATAATCTACGTGTGAATTTTTAGAATTTAGTGTGATGGTACAGCAAGGAATAATTTACCTTGCCAAGTTGAAGTTGTCGATCAGTGGTCCACACCATCGATAATCTGTGTGTATTTTTAAAATTTTTATGTGGATTCTACAATTCATGAATTTTCAATGTAAGATTTCATGTGTTAATATTAACGAATTCCTTGGATAGATCTGGATTACATGTCGCAGTGGTCTGAGCAATGAGCTTCATCTACTTGTGGGATTGTTCATGCTCTTGAAAACAGATCTGTTATAGAAGGCTCAACATGTGGAAATAGCATACTATTGGAGAGAGGTATACACACAATCTGATGTGATATCAGTGAGGATTCCATATGGTTGTAGTTGATGTGTTTCTGAAATGTTTCTATTGCATCTGACGTGCTTCGCTAGATATGGCGATTATTGATATGCTTGAATAAAGTTCTAAGATACGAGTTCCTGCCAAAGAAAAAAATCATGTACACAATAGAGGAGATAAACTCAAAGGCCAATACACAGAACAAAGCCTTTCCTCTTCAAAAAGTTTCACCGCATCGTCCGCATTTGCAGATTAATTAACAAGCCTGATAGTGTTATTAAGAACCGGACGGTGACATAAAAACTAATCTGCTATAAAATGAGCATAACCTTTCCAACAACTTCTAGCTCTGAAGGCAGAATATGGGTTTTGCGATCTGAAGGATAGAACAATATATTCTCTCTCTTGGGAGACAGATAACAACTTCATGAAAAGAAAATAATATGTATAGTTCGTATGATTCAAAACAACCAAAACAAGTAAAAACGGAATGATTATAACGGAAAAAATAAATAAATAACGTCATACTAATCACACAGCAACAGAAAAACTTGCCAAAAAGCTGCTTAGAAAGGCATTCCGAGATCGTGCTATGCTTGCACCCAAATATCACTCCCCCGAGGTCTGACTTCCGCAGGTTCCTCGAGCGGAAACCTGAGTAGTTAACCGTGTCCCCCGACTTGCCGGTCGCCTCCCCCACCACCACCGTCTCCGTCTTCCTCCCACCACCCATCGTCTCAACCTCCCTCGATGATCCAAATCACCTGAAATAAACAAACAAATCTCCCCGATCATCCAATGACACGTACAAGAACCGGCATTGCAGCGATTTCGAGATTGCGACATGGGATTACTGTAAAAAAAGGATTCGAATGCGTACTTCGACGATGGTCAGGGGATCGTGAGGCGTGAAACTAGGGTTTCGACGGAGCTCCACAGCGGGAGATGAAGCCGGAGGAGAGAACGGAATGGGGAGGCACTTCACACACCACTCACGCAGCCCGCTGGACTTGAGGAATGGGGGTGGGTTGTACTACCTCATACTGTAACGATGATCGTCGTCGTGGATCGTTACGATTGTGACACGTGTATGGGTCATGCGTTGGGTCCCTCCGTTTCCATGTGAGGATAAAGTAAAGGAGTATGACTCAAAAGTTGTTTATTCACTATTTACTCCATTCACATGCATATATGCTTGTTGAGGAATGAGACTTATTTTTGTTCGTGGGGCTGTGGATGCCAACCTAGGTATATAGGTTGTATTGGAGTTTGATGAAATGTGTAATTGCCATGTCCATGAGGTGGTATGAGTCAAAATACTTGAAATGTCTATTTTGTTGAAGCAGAGTAGATGACAGTGTTGTCCACAAGTTGCAAAGGAGGGATCACCATAAGGATGAGATGCATAATTGACGAACATCGACTAACACACATTGACTACCCTTAGGGCATGTTTGGTTACTGACATATCCGAAATTCAGCCCGTTTAATAGTGTTAAATTAACACTTCCAATGTCATTACAGTCGGACTAAAATGGATCGATCAAAGATCATTTAATTAAATTAACAATAAAACCAAATGGTCGGTTTATATTTTACTTAGGCTTGCCCAAGGTCGAACTCAGGGACACGAGCCTCTTTCGTATCATTTAGACTCTAATCATTTGAACTAAGTGTTGGATTAAAGAATCATAGGTCAAAGAATGCATGATGACACGATAGTATGCATAAATAAACATGAGAGATGCATTTTTTATTTTGATTTTAAACATGCGAAGAAATGCAATTAAATGCAAATACCCAAAGTATACTAAATATTTGAGCAATAATCACTAATCAATTTCAGGTCCAATTCACGAAGCTATTTTCATTGATGCAAAAATAAGGCATGTGAAGCATTACAATAAAGACACTTAGCTATTAAAATAATACATCGAAATTCATAGTGTCAAATCTGAAATTTAAGCATGCCATCAAGAAGACAATGAAACGAGCTTCAAAATGCCACTAAAATAGCTCAATCGGAGCTAGGATGCTCAAGATATGCAAGAGTAAAGCCATGGGCATAAATGCAAGAAAACATAAAAGATAAATAGTAAACAAGTCCCTGGGAGGGACTAAAATGCATATAAAATAAAGTTCGAGACCTTCCCTATAAATAACCCACATGCGCATGGGTATTTTTGCAATTATATAACATGCGAGGTATGAGTGCAAAATACCCCAGGCGCACGTGGTTTGCACGTGACTCTGGACCTGAATGCAATTTGGAGAAATCGACGGGGCCTCCATGCAAATTGTCCCGGTCGCACGTGACTAGCACGTGCGCTCTAGGCTCGGTGAAGGTGCAGGCTCGATGGAGGCTCGGATAGGCTCGGTGTATGGTTCAGCCTCGAATCGAAGTCGATGGAGGCTCTGGCTCGGAGAAGGCTTGGCAGTGGTTCGATAGACCCATGCCTACAGGCTAGGAGGTTGAGGCTCGGGTCTGCTCGGTGCTTGACACGTTGACTTCCAAGGACTGTTAGATTACTAGGATCCAATGGTAACTGTACCATGCGCTGGAGAAGACGTGGCTGCATCAGCGTCGTTGGATGGACACCGGTGAGGAGCATCCAACGACGCTTGTAGAATCTGGGTCTTCCTCCTCCGTCATGGGGCTGGTGGCTCGATCATATCTCCGGTGACACCTCCTAGGCTTCGCCACCCTTTCCAGGTCACGCTGGATCTCCCCGGAGCCTCCTGAGCAGTTGCCGATGAAGCTGGAGGTTCGGGCTAGCTGTGGCATGGCCTGGAGACGGTGGACGACATCAGAGCGCCTGAGGCGGAGCTTGCAAGTTCTCCTTTGATGAAGCTCTGATCATTGTACGTTCGAGTACCTGCAAAGTTAGCGCAATAGCCGAGGCCTTGTGCGTGGAGTGACATGAGTGAGATGGTCAGTCGTGAATGGGTTGAAGAAGGTGGTGGCCGGTAGTCTTCTCCGATGAGCTTGAAGAAGGGGGGGTTGAAGTGATCTGGGGTTGTGGAAGGTAGGGAGGATGAGCGGAGCGGTGCTTGTAGATGGTAGAAGCGAGGCGGAGCTAAAGGGGTGGTCGGTGAATGGTGATGATGTCGGAAGTAGCATAATTAATTAGGAGAAGAACAAAGGATTTACAAGGGGGATCGAAGATAGCTTACCTGGGATTGGCAGAGCGGTGGCCTGGGCTTGAGCCTCTTGGAGAGGCTCAGGTTCTTCGCACATCGAGGGTGGTCGATCCTCGGAGCTCGAGCGGGGTTAAGCCGCCACGACACAACCGTGAAGGTGGCGGGTTTCGCCGGAGGATAAAGGTCATTGCTCGATCATTCTACCTCCCCCTGTCATAGGGAGGTGGACGAGTGCTGGGCCTAGCCCCTCGTAAAGGAGGACGGGGCGTGAGGTGGGCGGAGGCAGAGTATTTAAGGAGCGAATGTGGTGGTCCGATGATCGAGGTTGTGACTTGCAGGGAGGATGTGGAGCGAGAGGAGGGATATCTCGGAGATCGTGAGCTCGTGCGAAGATGGGGAATGACAGGTATTGGTCGTGGGATGCTCTATTGGTGGAGAGAATGGTGGAGATGATGGGGAAAATGGGAAGGGCGGAGAGGCTGCGAGAGGTGGATAACATGGTGGCAGGAGGAAGACTACGGGGTCATGGTCGTTGGATCTCGTGATCCAACGGCCACGAGATTGGCGTGAAGAAGCGGCTAGGATTAAATCAAGGAGGTGAGATCAAAGGGCGATGGGTGGTGCCATGTGGCGAAGGGGGATGTGAGCGCTAGCGGGTGGTCCAGATGAGATATGGAGGGAGATCGAACGGTGGAAATTAAAGGCGAGAGGGATGGCTGAGATGAAGGCGTCTGGAGGCAATCGTGCGGTGCATGATGAGCCCCGTGGCGCGCTGAGGTTAAGGCGGAGACTAACGATGGAGATGGAATCAGAGATAAGGATCGGAGGGTTGAGGATGGAGTGGGAACTGACGACCGTGATATGTGGATGAAGGAGGCGATCCGACGGTGGAGAATGCGGGCGGGTGGCAGGTGAAGGAACGAGCCACATGGCGCAACCATAGGATACCACGTGGCCCAATTAGATAATTTGAAGAAAGAAAGTGAATTATGACGGCAAAGGAGACCGAATTTGGAAAAACTCAAAATATGAAAGTTGTAGATCTCGATGAGGTTTCATGTTGACCAAAATAGAAAAAGATGCCAAATAAAGGGAGAAAATATTTTTGAGAGCGTTTTTAAGGTTAAAAATACTACGATTTTTAATTTTGCTATTTTTTGTATTTCTAATTTATTTAAGGGGTTAGATAATTACATGGATTAATCTGGTTCTTATTGACGCTTAGTCTAAGATAGGGGGTTAATTTCTGCGAATTAAGAGCATGAAACAGGATTTCATCAACTTTTTTTCTTTTTCTTTTTAATTTTCTGGTATACAACAATTTTTACAAATATTACACAAGTATACATGTTGTTTGCAAAAAAAATATTTTTATTTTTTTACAAATTTTACAAGAGTCCTGTAAGTGTTATACAAATTATAAGTGTTATACAATATACATAATATACAAGTATACATGTATTTTACATTTTTTCTACAAGAGTTTTACAAGTATTATACAATATACTATACAAGTATACAAAAAATCAATTTTTATTCACCCGTAATTATTGCATAATATATACAAAAATACGTGAAAATACATGAAAGTACAAGCTATGGGTAAAGTATATATGATATATACATGCCCCCTATACTTAGCGTGTGTTATGTCCTCAGAGCACGAAAAGCGAGGAAAAAGATATAGCTCGTGCTAAGCGTAGGAGAGCTAAAATAACAAAATGTAAAGAAGTCGCTCCACCCCCTATACTTAGGATCTGGCAACCTAAGTGTAGAAGAAGATCAAAAATGGGTGCGGGCGAGGTTAAGAGGGGAAATGGAGGAGTGTATACATGGTGGGCATCGGTCCCCCCCTATACGTCCCTCCTATACATAGGCTCTGGTCAGCCTAAGTATAGGACAGGAGTGAGTGTAGGAACCGATGAGATCTGGAGAATGTACATATAATGATGAAGAGACTCGGGTCACTCTCTCCCCTATACTTAGGATCTAGTCATCATAAGTATAGTCATAAAATGAAATGATATGGAGCCGGGGCGAGTGATTCGAATCACTGGGGAGGGAGGGAAAATATATACATGGAGGAGTGAGAATATACAAGGATCAAGAAGGTTCGTGACGAACCTTCTTGCATGAACGAGGAGGTGAGGAATATAAAAGTGTTGAAGGATATGGGGATATCCTTAAGCGCATCGCGGAAGCGTGAGGATCGCATCGTATGCGATCGGGAGCGACTGATCGTACTAGTTGCTCGAGATAGCAAAAATTAAAAAAAAAATCATGTGACGAAACCACATGATCCAAGAACACTTCTCGGATCATTTCGTCTAAACCACAAACAAGTAATAGGATTACCTATTGAAGCGTGGTTGCGATCGAGTCTCTAAACGAAGAGACCTCTCGTCTCAAGTCCGATCTGACGGAGGAGACGCTTGTTGTGAGCGTGTTGATGAAACACGTGATCCTTGCAATCCATGTTGATGATCCAAGCAGTGAATCTCCTGATCTCGACACACGAGATTCAACGTCTTCTTCATGAGCGAGGTGCACCGAAGGAGACGGAGATTCATGAGCAATCGAACCGGCAGCATAATGACGACGTTGCGACGATGGAGACTCCCTCTAGGGCATCCATGGTGGATGACCATGAGAGAGGAAGAGAGAGGGTGCATATAGAGAATGAGAGAGAGAGCCTTGTGTTTCTCATTATCATTTGAAGAGCAAGGGGTGTCCTTCTATTTATAATATTTTGGGATCCATGGATCTCAATCCATGGGCAACACAAATCCAATGGCTCACATTGATTTGTGTTTCTTTCAATGACTAAGATTTTGTTGGTAAAAAACCAACAACAATTAATTTAATTTAGATTAAATATATATTGATAAATAAATATGATTTAACTCAAATTAAATCAATCAAGCATGGAGATTATGGAATGAAGATTGCCTCGTTCCATAATATGGGATTTGGTGGCAATCTCATGTAATCTCATGATATCTCATGAGATGACATTATTCTATGGTAATCTCCAAGATTTACAACACTCGTTGTAAATTATTCAACAAAAATAATTCATAATTATTTTGTGAATATTGCAATCTTGCCATTGGAAAATTTGAATCACATTCACATCCCAAAATAAAATGTGAATTACATTTTCAATTAATTGTCCAATGTGAAAACAATTCACATCAACATTCAATTAACAAATGTAAATTACAAATTGCTCTCTCTTATATATTATAAATCACATTTTATAATGTATATGATTAATATGGATAGTGATATCCACACTATTCATATCCATGATAATTAAATCACATTTAACCATCTTAGATTTCTATTCTCATGTACCCAAATAATGTGAATCTTACATCTTTGATAATTAAATCACATTTAGTTATCTAAGGTAACTCTCCTTATAATATGAATCGAATTCATATTATTCACGATAATTAAATCACATTTAGTTATCCATTTTATCAATGCTCGGATACATATATCAACGATAAAATTATTCTGAACTCTTTCAAGGATAATGCGCTTTCTCCGCGGATACTTGGAGATAAGGACAGGGCGATTGTGTTGTTCCACTTATAGTGACTTGGATATTTAGATCACATCTCAAATACAGACCTCAGGCCTCCCATAGATGCTTGATTAAACCAAGACTGCAAATCTAATATTCTCATTGCATCTGAATCACATTCAGATCAATGTCCAATATTTGGACTAAGATCAGATTACTTCTCTATTGAGAGGAGTCACTGAAATCTAGACTCGTTTCATCACTCCCTAGGAATGGAAGCGTCATGGTTATACAACCGTTTATGATCACATCACCCTCAGTATTTCTAATACATGTACATCCTACATACTGGAAGACCCAGAATAATCCCGAAGTATAAGATCAATTTTACATTGTCTACTTCAGGGATTTATCATTAAGTTTATCATTCGATCATTGGGAGTTGGTATGGATCATATACTTTCCAAAAGCATATATCATACCTAGGTGTTGATCATATACTTTCAAAAAGTATATATCAATCCTTACAAATTCAGTCAAGCTTCCAAAGCGAGACGACCGTGCACGGAATTTGATTCTTCATAATATCTCATGAGTGAGCTCATGTCTTCCGGTTCAAGAAATGAACGTGTATGATCCCTTTGAGAGATCGTATTACTCATATGCCCTTGTATGCACGCCAGCGCGTCGGTGTATAGACCTTGATTAGGTCATCAACCTATCGGTCTGCTAAATGTACATACTCAGACATATAGTAATACATATGTCTCCGGTCAGAGGATACGTGCCTATATCATGATAGCATACGACATAGGACTTTGGTTATCTCGATCTCGTTAAGTTAACTCTTTGACCTAACTAATCTGACACCTCTGAATCTCTATTCACATGCAGAGGACCTGCATCAAGAGGTCGGGTTAGATATCAACCAAGTAAGAAAGGATTTCCATCTCCTACTCAGGCTGGAGATCCTCTCTTAACAATCATTTGACGGTACTTGATGAGTCCTCAATCTAACTCTTTAGATATTCATCCAAGCACCAGCCTCTATGATTCAATAATTGAATCAACGGTTGTATGATCATTAAGATGACCATGGTACATAACCCTAATTATACTAAGGGACTTATTATGCAAATTAGTTATTCTTCATTTCAGATCAGGGAATGATATTCGCAATAACATTTATTGCGTAATGGCTCATCGTGGGCTCGCATGTCCAACAATCTCCCACTAGCCCAAAGAGCTATTAATGGGC
This sequence comes from Ottelia alismoides, assembly GCA_037367405.1. Taxonomy (NCBI): domain Eukaryota; kingdom Viridiplantae; phylum Streptophyta; class Magnoliopsida; order Alismatales; family Hydrocharitaceae; genus Ottelia; species Ottelia alismoides. The sequence continues at coordinate 155,819 of JAZKJV010003942.1, read as the reverse complement.
TAATCATTTAAACCCACATTCATGTGACAATCATAGGCTATTTAGAAAATAGCTAGGTAAGCTGATCAGTCACTCTGTTCCCAAGAGACTGTGTCAAGTCCTTTTACGGCACTTGCATATCTTCTAGTGACAGTGTTCGCATCCAATGCTAATGTGCATCTCATGCAACCAATACTCAACATTGTTAGTTATAGTGTCGTTGACACTACATCTCAATAATCATCATAACCAGTATTTCATTATCCTTATCAGAATACCCTTATTCCTAGAGATCTCTATCTCCTAAGGTATCCGCAGTTAAGATATTTTTAAATCTCTATCTATAAAGTCTTAAGCTCTTGAAGATGAGACTTAGAGGTCACTATCTCTAAAGTCTTGTCATCTTTGAAGATCTTGTTATTTACTGCAATCAAGTGTTTTATCACCATATTAGGATTAGTAACAGTTTACCACTCCCACTGTATGGCAGGCATCTGGATTTTGTACACATCTAGCATACACCGGTTTCTCGGAACTGATGCACAAGGTCAAACAATTTTAGCATTCACATCCTCAACTCTTTGAGGTGCTATCCCTTTAGATAGGTCGGTACCATATCTTGAGGGAAAGAAGCCTTTCTTGGAATTTTCCAAAAAATAGAAATGTCCAAGGTGTACCATTAATGTAGCGGTCCCAATACCCTCTTCTTTTTGCTTCTGAACAACTTCAGAACTAAGATCTAAGAGGTATCCTTGAGATCATATCTCGAGGTATAGAACAACCATATTATAAAACACTTATTATTATCTTCCTTATATCATTCCGAATGATTAGGATATTTTCTACATTTAGTACGATGAACACAATGGCACTCCCACTAAGCTTCACACGGTTCATCAGGATTCTATCTGAAATCATGACATTTATAATTTCATCAAATCTTATGTTCCAAATACAAGAAGCTTATTTGAGTCCAAAGATGGAATTCCTTACTTTGCACATCCTGCTTTCCTCAACCATGAAGCCATGGGGCTACTTCATGTGAATATCCTCAGAGAGGTATTCATAGAAAAATGCAATCTTGACTCACATCTTGAAGATGTCATAGTCAAGTTGTGTAGCTATAGTTAACAATATTATGATGGGTTCAAGCATGGTCACTGAAGAGTATGTCTCACCGCAAGCGATGTCTGCAGCTCATGGCTACAAATTGTGCTTTGAAGGTCTCTACCTTCTCATCACGTTCCATCTTTCTATTGAGGATCCATTTACACCTCAATGGGTCTTACCCATATAGGTGGATCCTTGAGGGTCCATATACAATATTTGTATATGAAGTCTACTTTAGACTTTATTGCTAACATCCATCCTTTCATGCTATGATCTTCAGAAGCTTAATCACATGAAGTCAGATCATTGTCAGATTCAACTGACACATGGAATCCATCTTCAAACTTATTTGAAGAGGTATTAGTGTTTCATTTTTAATTGTCCGTTTAGTTTCCAATTTTTAGGAGCCTCGTTATCTTCTCAAGATTAAATGTTTTCCTTCACTTAATTTTCATCTTGATTCTCAAGAGTCTCATCCTCTAAGAATCACATTCTCATATATGAGATTTTTTAAGAATCTCAAGGTCATAAAGTAGGTATCCAACACTATCCTTTATTTTCCTAATGAAGTAGCACTCTCAGGTGTTAAATTCTATCTTACTTGCTTGGAACCTTATTAAGGATATATATTGTAGTCTCTACTACATATATACCTTAGAAACTAAGAGGTAATTGTGTTAAGAAACATCATTGATCATATCATGTCACACATGATCCAATTGTATCTCCCTACAACTCCATTGAGTTTAGGTTTATTAGAAGGAGTGAGATAGAAATGACATTCATATCTCTATAAAGTATTCCATGAATTCATCTAATAGGTACTGACTACCTAGACTAGATTAAAATTCATTTAATCTTCCTTCAAACTTTGGTTCCAAAACAAAATTGTGAAATCTTTGAACATTTCAAAGGTTTGTAAGTAAAGAGAAGAAATCTCATATCACAAATAATAGATATCACATATCCATAATGTTTATTCTGATATAGATGATTCACATACATCAATATGTATGAGATCTTGAATACCTTGACATCTTACACCATTCCAATGAAGGGTGTATTGGACATTTTTACTTTTGAATACAATATTCACAAGTATGTAAGATTTGAACCTTTGGACAATCTAAAGTTTCATCTCTTACTAGTCTGTTGATCACATCAACAGACAAATGTCCAAGGCTTGATGTCAGATCATTATCAAATGATCTTCATTCTCCTATTGATCTTTTAAGGTTTAATTTCAGTATTAGAACCATTTATTAATTTTTTAATTTAGTAGAGTCCACTAGATTTTAGATTACTATCTGAAATATCTCCATCACGATTCTTTATGATAGGTCTATTCCAGAATTCATGTTTATTTCCAACATTTAGAAATAAACAATGAGTGTATTCTAATATCTAGGTCATAGAGACATTCTCTAAGACTAAGGGCTCTCCCACTAAAATTAGGAAGTATATTTATCCAATAGAGGTTCTTGCAACAATTGCATTAACATCCATGTGGATGACTATTGAACCATAAGATCAATTTTTCTAGTCTTCCTAAAACATAAGCAACCAATTGCAAGTGTTATTAGAAGAATGAAATACAATTATTAGACTTTGATATTATCAAATAAGAAAGTCAATTTCAATGATTATATGTAGATTATTTCAATGCACTAGCCGAGTCCTTCTCTAAAGGATTCTAGATAGATTTGATAGTCATATTATTAACACATCAACTTATTGCAGTATTATGGGCATTCATCCAACTCTTTGGATGTCATATGGAAGTCACAGAAGTAGAGTCAACTCTTTGACTATCCTTCTCATCTTGGGTCTGACCCATGCTTCCACTGCGCTCTCTTCATCTATAAACAACCATTGTTCAAGATAAAGAATCTCTTATGTTGAATTCAAAAGATTTCAATATAAGAGTATTTCAACATTTATACATGCTTTATTTAATTCATATGAATATTATAAAAGCTTCATGAATGACTTGAGTATAGACAACAGATTGATGATACTCATCATATCAACATTCATCTAAACTCTTAAAATAATGGTTCAGGTAGATATTCAAACATTTTGAATACATCATCTCTAATAGAGCCACCATTCTGCATAATGCAGAGAACCATGTCATTCGTAATTAAATGTCGAAAGCACATATGTATGCCATAACATCTTCTTAGATTTTATAAGGATTATTCGACAATTACGATCGACATGTCACTTCCAAAGTACACTCGATGAGAGATCAAGAATGTAGAAACATACAAACCATAGGGTTGTAGTCCTATTGTCTATTTAATTGTCATTCCTCGTTATTATGAGGAAGACTTGCACATTGCAACCACATACATTATGTGTCCAACTACAAGTACAATATCTTGATCATAGATCCAATCCATGATAATTTACTGGTTATTATTGAGTATAAAATTGAGTGGGTTTAATGAAGGTTTATATGAAATAAGAAATTTGCATAAACATATATAAATATATATTTTTTACTTTGATTTAAGAATTTTTATATCAAAGTTGTCTTGCATTATCAACACTGAAAGTTCATTCCATTAATCACTTTTCAATGTAAGAGATATACTTACCATCATATCTCAGCAAGATCTGGGATCTCCTTCCTTGTCTTTGTTACATTCCAATAATATGAGAACATGTAACTCCGATAAAAAGAAGCGGAAATGCATTCTGCCTTGTAAGTCCAACTTGCATTTCTCAATTCGGCCTTTAACACCCGGGCCCATCACCCCTAAGGTGATGTTGACCCGTCATTAATTGAACCAACCGTCAACAGGAATACAGCTCGCTATGCAATCCAATATCGCCCCAATAATATGAGGACCCTATATTGGGGTCACTACGCATACGTCCTTACTCTTTCGAAAAGCGAAGAGCCCGATCCAAATGGATTGTATGCAGGAGCCGTCACTTTGGACAGGCGTCTCCTACATACAATATCTGGCGACGAAACCCTTCGCTTTGACGGGAGACCATGGATGTCACTTATGTGATCCTCCATATCATATTCAAATTCTAATTAATCATCATAAATCATATTCATTATGATTAATTCTTCCAAGGGAAATAACATCTCTATTAAAAATAGAGTGTTTGATTTTAATTGGATTCCAATTAATCTAATCATATTAAATTAATTATCCAAATAATATCTAATTATATATCTAACAAACAATCTTTTATTGTTACTTGAATTATGGTATTATCTCAAATACGTATTATTCTGAATTTTAATAATAAGAAAAAAAATACACTGTGATCTTTCCTGCATTATAAAGTCCCTACCCGCTGTCATGGCCAGTACCGACGAGAGTGGGACAGACTGCACACGGTGCAACCTGCTACCCCAACGCTCCTCGACTAGACACCATATCCACCTCGGGAAAAGATAATGTCAAATTGATCATTGTGCACTTGAGATTATGATCGATCTTTCAACCGAAGTTATACCATATATAATAATAATCAAAACATTCTTTATTAACATTATAACGAGATTTGCTAAACAAATCCCAAATTCTATTCAAGCAACACTGTTTGTTGGAAAGTGGATTGTGTAACCAATTGTGATCTAGATCATATCTAATCAATTATTGGTTAAGGCAATGCCATTTAAAGAAATAATTATCATCATATATTTCACAAATATTTATATATAATTATTCCAGGAAATTAAATCATTTAATTTCAGTAATTAATTAAATGACAATCACAAGGTTCTTGATTAGAAAAGTAATTTCCAACAGTGACCCTCACTTACTAAAATTAACATATCTCAATCAATTTAAATCCAAATTAAGCAAAGTAAATTTCCAAAGTTTGCTAATTTGATTTATAACAAAACCTAAGTGATTTGCATGCATTTTTAGGCATTTCAAATCTGCCATTAACTCCTTAATTACATTAAGATTCGCAGTCTCCGAAACAGTGGATACATGTTCACTAATTTGATCATAACTTGAGCAAACGGATTCGAAATCACGCAAAATCAGATCCTACGATTTACTTATTTTATGAGAAACAAAATCCAAATTTTATTTTCATGTTTAAATAATTTAAACAGGGCCGGAAAAAATCACAAAATAGAGATGCGAAAATGAAATGCGATAAAACTTTTGCAACCCTAACGAATCCAAGCCGGCTTAGGTTTATGGATCGTATCCGAAACCTTTGACCTATGGATATGATACCACTTGAAGAATATAAGGAGATCTTTAAGCGCATCATGGAAGCATGAGGATCGCATCGTATGCGATCGGGAGTGACTAGTCGCACTAGTTGATCAAGGCAGGGGAAATTTAAAAAAATTTCATGTGACGAAACCACATGATCCAAGAACACTTCTCGGATCATTTCATCTAAACCACAAGCAAGTAATAATTTACCTCTTGAATCATGGTTGCGATCAAGTCCTTAAACGAAGAGACCTCCTGTCTTAAGTCCGATCCGACGGAGGAGACGCTTGCGAGCGTGTTGATGAAACACGTGATCCTCGCAATCCATGTTGATGATCCAAGCGGCAAATCTCATGATCTCGATACACGAGATCCAACGTCTTCTTCACGAGAGAATCACACCGAAGGAGACGGAGATTCACGAGCAATCGAACCGGCAGCATAACGACGACGATGCAGCGATGGAGACTCTCTCTATGGCATCCATGGTGGACGACCATGAGAGAGGAAGAGAGTGAGTATGTATAGAGAACGAGAGAGAGAGAGAGACTTGTGTTTCTCATTAGCATTTGAAGAGCAAGGGATGTACTTCTATTTATAATATTTTGGGATCCATGGATCTCAATCCATGGGCAACACAAATCCAATGGCTCACATTGATTTGTGTTTCTTTCAATGGCTAAGATTTTGTTCGTAAAAAACCAACAACAATTAATTTAATTTAGATTAAATGTATATTGATAAATCAATATGATTTAATCTCAAATTAAATTAATCAAGCATGGAGATTATGGAATGAAGATTGCCCCCTTCCATGATATGGGATTTGGTGGCAATCTCATGTAATCTCATGACATCTCATGAGATTACATTATTTCATGGAAATCTTCAAGATTTACAACAACGCTCGTTGTAAATTATTCAATAAAAATAATTCATAATTATTTTGTAAATATTGCAATCTTGCCATTGGAAAATTTGAATCGCATTCGCAACCCAAAATAAAATGTGAATTACATTTTCAATTAATTGTCCAATGTAAAAACAATTCACATCAACATTCAATTAACAAATGTAAATTATAATTTGCTCTCTCTTATATATTATAAATCACATTTATAGTATATATGATTAATATAGATAGTGCTATCCACATTATTCCTACCCATGATAATTAAATCACATTTAATCGTCTTGGATCTCTATTCTCATGTGCCCAAATAATGTGAATGAAATTCACATTATTTACATCTTTGATAATTAAATCACATTTAATTATCTAAGGTAACTCTCCTTATATTATGAATCAAATTCATATTATTCATGATATCAATTCTCGGATACATATATCAATAATGAAATTATCCTGAACTATTTGAAGGATAATGCGCTTTCTCCACGGATACTTGGAGATAAGGACAGGGCGATTGTATTGTTCTACGTATAGTGACTTGGATATTGAGATCACATCTCAAATCCAAATCTCGGGCCTCCCATAGATGATTGATTAAATCAAGACCGTAAATCTAATCTTCTCATTGCATCTGAATCACATTCAGATCAATGTCCAATATTTGGACTAAGATCAGATTACTTCTCTACTGAGAGGAGTCACTAAAATCCAGACCCGTTTCATCACTCCCTAGGAATGGAAGCGTCATGGTTATACAACCGTTTATGATCACATCACCCTCAGGTATTCCTAATACTTGTACATCATGCATACTGGAAGACCCAGAATAATCCCGAAGTATAAGATCAATTTTACACTGTCTACTTCAGGGATTTATCATTAAGTTTCTCATTCGATTGTTGGGAGTTGGTATCGATCGTATACTTTCTAAAAGCATATATCATACCTAAGTGTTAATCATATACTTTCAAAAAGTATATATCAGTCCTTACAAATTCAGTCAAGCTTCCAAAGCGAGACAACCGCGCGCGAAATTTGATTCTTCCCAATATCTCATGAGTAAGCTATTGTCTTCCGGTTCAAGAAATGAACCTGTATGATCCCTTTGAGAGATCGTATTACTCATATGCCCTTGTATGCACACCAGTGCACCAGTGTATAGATCTTGATTAGGTCATCAACCTATTGGTATGTCAAATGTACATACTCAGACATATAGTAATACATCTTTCTCTGGTCAGAGGATGTGTGCCTATATCGTGATAGCATACGACATAGGACTTTGGTTATCTCGATCTCGTTATGTCAACTCTTTTACATAACTAATCTGACACCTCCGAATCTCTATTCTCGTGCAGAGGACCAGCATCAAGAGGTCGGTCAGATATCATCCAAGTGAGAAAGGATTGCCATCTCCTACTCAGGCTAGAGATCCTCTCTTAACAGTCATTTGACGATACTTGATGAGTCCTCAATCTAACTCTTTAGATATTCATTCAAGCACCAGCCTCTATGATTCAATAATTGAATCAACAACTGTATGATCATTAAGACGGCCATGGTACATAACCCTAATTGTACTAAGGGACCTAGTATGCAAATTAGTTATTATTCATTTCAGATCAGGGAATGATATTCGTAATAACATTTATTGCGTAATGGCTTGCCGTGGGCTCGCATGTCCAACAAGTGTGTCGCTGTCGAAATCGTCCTCAGATGAATAGTAATAAGGTGAAGGGATCGTCCAATGCGGGTCGACATACGGCTGCTTGCTCAGATATAGATTGAGAACAGTCGAACTGAGTTCACTCATATAAAACACCTTATCCGGACCCGATGAGGATTCCTCTGAAAATTCCTTCTGTGGAATGTTGAAGGAAACTTTCTTGATCGGTTTTCTAGAACCTGAATCATTAAGAGAGAGTGGAGAGTGATGTGTCTTGAGGGGTTCAGAGGAACACCTCGAGGAATTAATTCTCGACTTCCTCTCACTAGATAACCGACTAGAGGAGGGAGCAACCGTGTTTTTATGTGGAGTCAATTTAGTCTTGGTTGTTTTCTTTGAAGGTCCAGGATGTGGTGCGGTGCTGACCATGGGTTCCTCATCAGACGAGCCACCATATAGATTGTAATATTCCTGAAGGGTTAATACGCATCTCGAGAAGGTGCTAGTGATCTCAGTTGGCTTGGCATTATTGGGCTCTTATGTCGGATCATCAAAATGTTCAAGGCAATCAATAAAGGTCGTGTCCGACTCAATGATAGCTTCTGGTCGTGAATCCTCCTTAGAAGCTGTCATGGTAGTGGTGCAAGCAATTGGTGAAGTAGAGGTGTGGGGAGTCTTTGAACCAACGATCGTCCAGACAGTCGGTCCCTCAGGTGTAGTAGAGAGGTGGGACTCATCTACCTCTCGATGATCACGACTGCCAGCGGATATGCAGGTCACCCTTAGAGTAAAGTGTATCAAAGAATGGGTGAGGTCGGAGCGCTCCCAATGCTGAAAAATCGATCTCCGAGTCTCGTAATCTATAGTCACCTTAGCTGAGGCTAAGAACGGCTTCCCGAGAATAATCGGTGACTGGGTTAACTCTCCTCGGTGCTCAATGTCAATGACTGTGAAGTCTACCTGGAGTAGAGCACCTTGGAAAGTAACGATGACCGAAATGTTTCCTCTCGACCATTTGATAGATCGATCAGCCAGCTGAACGATCTCTCTCGACTTTCTGATTGGCCAGAGTTTGAGCTTGTCAAACACAGAGGTCGAGAGGATATTTATCGGAGAGTCATCATTGATTCTTGCATGGGTAAAGATAGTGTCTTTGATTTCACATTCAACTCTAGGCAACCCCTTCACTCTGCAGCTCTTGATCTTTCTCCCCATCACCAAGGAGGTGGACATAGACACTATGCATCTCTCAGTCCTTGTTCTCTTATTACCCGACCTTTTAGGCATCAATTTACTTCTCACAAATCGTTTACGGTCGGTAAGTAATCTATGGCCTTTATTAAGGGAAGATTAAAAATCAATTCATTATCGAGTGCTTCCCTTAGGATAGGATCCAATTTTTTTAAGTCGTTTTCATTTTCTATTTTTATAGATTTTTTCTGATTTTTCAATGTTTTTGGTCTTTTTGGGATTTTCAACTTTTTGGTGTTTTTGGTGGATGAATGATCGGACTCTGAATTGGAGGGTAAGTGGTTAGTAGAAGAGGGAGGTAGAATAGACTCCAGTTGTACAAAAGGTATGGGTTCCCTAATGCTCGCTCAATTTTCAACATCAAATCTACTTACTTCCTTCTCCACTTTTATACCTAGGCTGGCAGAAATTGAGTGCAATATTTCCATGACATCTCTCAACATGTTACCAATGATTCATTTTTCTCAATAAGTCTAGAGATGTCGTCCGCAACAAAATTCTCATGACGAATCATGGGAGAGTTCTGCTAAATTAGAGGATACTGGTGAGATATTGGGATCTCATACTCAACATACATAGACTCTGGCATGTAATGCTGGGTCGAGTATGGACCATCTGAATGGCAGATATTGGTCAGAGCCTCGTATAATGGAGTCAATGAATGGGGGGCTCATCAGTCTAGCTCATGAGTCCAATCCTGTGAATGTGTAGGCTCTCCGAATGTGTGATATGAAGGTTGGTTAATGTAGGCTTGATTACGAGGATCAATCAAGTCAGGAAGATTATTAGGTGCATGCCTCTCCATTCAATTTGTTCTATCAACCAAGTAATTCTGCCAGTTATCTGTCTCAACAGTGGCTTGCTCTTCGTATGGTTCTTTGATTCAAGCAAGCTCTCGAGAATAAGGACAGTCAGCCCAAGATGGAAGTGGACCCGGAGTGTTAGAATATGGAGTAGGTGAGAAATGCGAAGAAGTGGAGAAGTCAGTCGAAGTTATGACTTCATAATCAGGTCGAGGTGGAACTGACCACGGATAATAGTCTCTCGTGGATGGCGGAGGATACATGGAAGAAGGAGAAGGCGAAGATGAATGGTATATGGCCGAGGAGGAACGACCAGAGGTCTCAGGATATGGGGACTAATATCACGACATCTTGAGGAGGAAAAGATGAATGTAAGCATATCGAGGTAGAAAAAATGCAATTACACAAGATAACACACACGGACAGACATAAAGACAAACGCAAGAGCAAACCCTGAGTTCACACTCAACAAGGTGGAGAACCCGAAACTGAGTCCGATTGGTCTGGTTGATTTTAAGTGTGATTTTTTTCAAGCAAATAGCAAAGGTTACATGGCCTATAGGAAAGTCGGCTCAAAGCCGGATGCGTCTCCCATGTTTAACCTGTCGCCTACGATATCAACGCCCTTCCTTTCTTCGCTCCTATCCCTAGTTGAGAATTCAAGGACCTGCCCTTATCTACCTACCAAAGTAGGCGGAGGCTGACAAGGCTTTAACCTCGCCCCTATCTACCTACCGGAGCAGGCGGAGGCTACTAGCAACTTGTCGCGGTGCACTGCAATTTCACCCCTATCTACCTACTAGAGCAGGCGGAGGCTACTTGACGCTGGTCAGTTGAACCCATAATTCAGCCTATGATATTTGCTTAGATCGGGGTACGTGATATGGAAGGCGGGGATTTTGGCTTTGCCTCAAGGTGTACACACACACTCTGTACCCTCACTCAGCCTGAAATCAAGTTCGAAGTTTCTCTCCCACAAACAATGGTTAATTTTAGTCAATTTTTTGGTCCAATTCAATTAGCAGACCCGATTTTAGAGATTAGTTGTCACTATGATTAATCCACACAAGCAATCATGTCTACCGTCTAGTCCCAATTTCTTTATCCTAGGTTACAAAAACCGAGAAAGAGAATTGGAAAAAGCCGATGCAATAGAGAAAACGGTGATGAAGTAAGAATACTTACGGTGCCTCCAGCTCTCTACAATGCGGGATGCAATACTGAATTGGAATTTTACACTAAATGAATGCAATCGATGAAAAGTCACTCCTAGACAGGCAGTTCTATTAACAAGTGAAGAACAAGTTAAATTTGGCTAAGATATGCGGTCTAAGTGCATCTTTTAATGGTGAAGTGTGGTTCTAGATATTACAAGCACAAACGGTCCTAAGAAAGCTCTAAGAGTCGCGAGTGTAGGTCCTATCCTACGTCAATCAACCACACAACACATATACTCTTTTTATTATTTAATTACACGCGCGAGAACCTAAACAGGAACCATTGTAAATGCAGACACTTTTTTTACAAGTTAACAAAAAAATAAAAATCTTTTTGGCATCTCAACAGCCGACTTGATCCACGAATCGTCAGCCTCCGATGCACTTCGAGATGCGCCGACTTCAAGAAAGCCGCTCCAAGTCCACCGGGCCCTCACACCAAAAGATAAAAACTATGTCAGAGAGAGATATCAAAATATATACATAAATGAACAGAAAAATAATTAAGAAAAAAATGGATAATTACAAGGTGGCTCGAGGGTCAGACTACACAAGTGAATGGAAGATGTAAATCTAATTTTCTAAAAAGATCCTAAGACGTTTGCCTCCCCAGCAACGACGCCATTGACAGACCTGAAATTCAACCCTTTTAATAGTGTTAAATTAACACTTCCAATGTCATTGCAGTCGGACTAAATTGGATCGATCAAAGACCATTTAATTAAATTAACAATAAAATCAAATGGTTGATTTATATTTTAATTGGACAAGCCCAAGGTCGAACTCATGGACACGAGCCTCTTTCGTATCATTTAGACTCTAATCATTTAAAAGTGTTGGATTAATGCATCGTAGGTCAAAGAATGCACGATGACACGATAGTATGCATAAATAAACATGGGAGATGCATTTTTTATTTTGATTTTAAATATGTGAAGAAATGCAATTAAATGCAATGCAAGTTCTGATGTAAAAATGCTCGAATTATACTAAATATTTGAGCAATAATCATTAATCAATTTTGGGTCCAATTCACGAAGCTATTTTCATTGATGCAAAAATAAGGCATGTAAAGCATTACAATAAAGACACTTAGCTATTGAAAAAATACATCAAAATTCATAGTGTCATATCTGAAATCTAAGCATGTCATCAAGAAGACAATGAAACGAGCTTCAAAATGCCACTGAAATCGACTCAACCGGAGCTAGGATACTCAAGATATGCAAGAGTGAAGCCAAGGGTATAAATGCAAGAAAACATAAAAGATAAATAGCAAACAGGTCCCTAGGAGGGACTAAAATGTAAATAAATAAAGTTCGGGGCCTTCCTATAAATAACCCACACACACAGGGGTATTTTTGCAATTATTAAAACCCGCAAGGATATGAGTGCAAAATGCCCCAGGCGCGTGGTTTGCACGTGACTCTGGACCTGAATGCAATTTGGAGAAATCGACGGGGCCTTCATGCAAATTGTCTCAGCCACACGTGACTAGAACTTGCATTCTAGGCTCGGTGAAGGTGCATGCTCGATGCAGGCTTGGATAGGCTCAGCGTATGGTTCAGCCTCGAATCAGGCTCGATGGAGGCTCCGGCTCGGAGAAGGCTTGGCAGTGGTTTGATAGACCCAGGCCTACAGGCTAGGAGGTTGAGGCTCGGGTCTGCTCAGCTAGGGTGGAGCATTGGGCTCGACGTGGCCCAACCCGGGAAAGCCCGGTCCGAGCCCATCAATATTCCGTGGGCCTTGGGCCGGGTCGAGGCCCGCTTTTTTCAGCAAACTAAGGACCTAGGCCCGGCCCAAGGCCCGTAGGATCGGACTCGGGTTCGGGTCGGGCTCAGGCTCGGATCGGGCTCAACTCGCACTTATTTATTCCAATTTATTGTTATGGATATAATTCATCCATAACACATGAATATTTGATGTATTGTTACGATATAATATTACTATTGATGGATGAAGGAAATATTGGATGTATTATGACTATAAATCTGTGCCCCCTAATTTAGTTTTAATATGATATTTTGAAATATGAGGGCCCGGGCCCGGCCCATTTGTACTTCGGGTTTGGGCCCGGCCCGGCCCGAGTATAATATTTTTGAAAAATGAGGACCCGGGCCCGACCCATTTGTACATCGGGTTCGGGTCGGGCCTGGGCTTTTGCGGGTCAGGTCAGGGTCGGGTTCGGGTCGGCCCGGCCCAATGCTCCACCCTATGCTCAGCGCTTGACACGTGTACATCCAAGGACCGTTAGATCACTAGGATCCAATGGTAATTGTACTATGCGCTGGAGAAGACGTGGTTGCATCAGCGCCGTTGGATGGACATCGGTGAGGAGCATCCAACGACGCTTGTAGAAATTGGATCTTCCTCCTCCGTCGTGGGGCTGGTGGCTCGATCAGATCTCCGACGACACCTCTTGGGCTCCGCCACCCTTGCCAGGTCACGCTGGATCTCCCCGGAGCCTCCTGAGCGGTTGTCGATGAAGTCGGAAGTCCGGGCTAGCTGTGGCACGACCTGGAGATGGTGGACGACATCGGAGCGCCGAAGGCAGAGCTTGCGAGTTCTCCTCCAATGAAGCTCCGATCATTGCACATTAGAGTACCTGCAAAGTTAGCGCAATAGCTGAGGCCTTGTGCGTGGAGTGACATGAGTGAGATAGTCGGTTGTGAATGGGCTGAAGAAGGTGGTGGCCGGTGGTCTTCTCTGATGAGCTCGAAGAAGGGGGGTCAGAGTGATCTGGGGGTGTGGAAGGTAGGGCGGATGAGCGGAGCGGTGCACGTGGATGGTGGAAGCGAGGTAGAGCTAAAGGGGTGGTTGATGGACGGTGTTGATGTCGGAAATAGCCTAATTAATTAGGAGAAGAACGAAGTATTTACAAGGGGGATCGAAGATAGCTTACCTGAGATTGGCAGAGCGGTGGCCTGGGCATGAGCCTCTTGGAGAGGCTCAGGGTCTTCGCACGTCGAGGGTGGCCGATCCTCGAAGCTCGAGCAGGGCTGAGATGCTGTGACGCAACCGCGAAGGTGGTGGGTCTCGTCAGAGGATAAAGGTCATCATTGCTCGATCATTCCACCTCTCCCTGTCACAGGGAGGTGGACGAGGACTGGGCCTAGCCCCTCGTAAAGGTGGACAGGGCGTGAGGTGGGCGGAGGCGGAGTATTTAAGGAGCAAAGATGGTAGTTCTGATGATCAAGGTTGTGACTTGTAGGGAGGATGTGGAACGAGAGGAGGGATATCGTAAAGATTGTGAGCTCATGCGAAGATGGGGAATGATAGGTCTTGGTTGTGGGATGCTCTATTGGTGGAGAGAGTGGCGGAGATGACGGGGAAAATGGGAAGGGCAGAGATGTTGCGAGAGGTGGAGAACGTGGTGGCGGGAGGAAGACGATGGGGTCGTAGCCATTGGATCTCGCGATCCAACGACCACGAGATTGGCGCGAAGAAGCGGCTAGGATTAAATCAAGGAGGTGAGATCAAAGGGCGATGGGTGGTGCCACATGGCGAAGGGGGATCTGAGCGCTAGCGAGCAATCCATATGAGATCTGGAGGGAGATCAAATGGTGGAAATTAAAGGCGGGACGGGATGGCTGAGACGAAGGCATCTGGAGGCAATAGTGCAGCGCATGATGAGCCACGTGGCACGCCGAGGTTAAGGCGGAGACTAACGGTGGAGATGGAATCAGAGATAAGGATCGGAGGGTTGAGGATGGAGCAGGAACTGATGATCGTGATCTGTGGATGAAGGAGGTGATCCGACGGTGGAGAATGCAGGTGGGTGGCAGGTGAAGGAACGGGCCACGTGGCGCAACCAGAGTATACCACGTGGCTCAATCAGATTATTCGAAGAAAGAAAGTGAATTATGAGGGTAAAGGAGACCGAATTTGGAAAAACTCAAAACATGAAAGTTGTAGATCTCGATGGGATCTACTAGTTTCTTGTTGATAAAATAGAAAAATAGGTCATATAAAGGGAGAAAATATTTTTGAGAGTGTTTTTAAGGTTAAAAATACTACGATTTTTAATTTTGTTATTTTTTGTATTTTTAATTTATTCAAGGGGTTAGATAATTACAAGGATTAATCTGATTCCTATTGACACTTAGTCTAAGATATGGGGTTAATTTCTGTGAATTAAGAGCATGAAACAGGGTTTCATCAGTACCAGGGTACATTGGGGTACCCTGGCATACCCCTTGCTCCAACCCTGCATTCTTAGGTTGAGATTACTTGTATTGACCCTATAATTTCTTTGGTATAATATTTTTTAACCATGTTTAAATAAAATTATTAACATTAAAAATATATTACAATCATTAAAAAAGTTAATATAACAACAATTAATGTCACATGACATCACAATTATTATTCCACCCCCAATCCTCCAAACATATACTATTCAAAGGAGGATACCCCACCTAGCCCAACCCAGTAACCAAACATGCCCTTGGTGATACAATAAGAGATGGTTAGTACTTGTCTGTCATATCTGGTTACCATACGGGACAGTCGAGGTTGACAGTCCCCTCTGGTTCCCTTCGTTAGGAACCAGGGCGGATTCGACTGACACGTTCCATGCATGCGAAATTTTAGACAATTTATGCCTTGGTAGTAAATATGGTTGAATCTAACCGGATATTTATACAGTTGAACGCCCCCTTTAGTGGTCATTCCATGTATGCTAGCATCCACATACCCTTTAACACTAGAAGGGGTGTCATGACCATCCCTTTAAAGCATCCATTATCATTTCCCATGTTTTAACTTCTGACAAGTGTCCCTTTTTATAGTCCATTCTACCATATCTGGTTGTCTTCTCGCTTTCGGTCCAAATAAGCTGATTTACTTAAGACTGACCCCAATCAACTAAAATCAAATGGTCAATTTGATTGTCGGCTTTGATTTCCTGACTAAAATCACCTAAACCTTCTTAGTTTTCCATTTCTAACTCACCCCCAACTTGCCATCTCCCTGTAGGTGCTCGTTCCTCTCATGTGACCAACCTCCCTCTCGAACACCCTCTCGTCCACAATGTCTTTCTCAAAACACAATGGTCATCCATGAACGATGTGGAATCACTTGTTTTTGAAATTCAACAAGGACCTAATTGAAGAGTCGGATTTAGCAATGATTTAAAATATTCTCGCGAAGCAAAGATACAATGTCGCTGAGGCGACCGTTCACGAAACTCGAACTATTCAACTATTAACCCACAAATGAATATAGCAATATAAAATAGAATGTGGAGCTAAAATTTATTATAACTCTACAAAAGATGTGTATAAGACAAGTAGTAATGTAGAGTGTCGAACACAGGGAGAACGGGGAATAGACAACAAGAATTGACAAGAAAGACAACAATTATTTGGGGGTTTTGTGAAGGTTTTTATTTTTAGTGGATTCTTAATTGTTTATATTTTTGAAATTTTTGTTTTTATATTTTTTACGTGCTTTTAATTTTGTAATTTATATTTCTTTTTATATATTTTTATTTTATATTTTCTTTTTTTATCTATATAAGATAAATATATAATGTATAAAGATATAATGTAGATAATATATATAATAAATATTCAAAATATAAAGAAAATTAAAAAAATACCAGAAAGTGCAGTTCTTTTTATTTTTAGGGTATTAAAAATATTTTTGAGATTTTAAATGTGAATAATAGTATAAGTAAAGATGGCTATATATAGGGATGCAAGCTTATATATTTATAGATATAGCTATAAATACTAAAAAATGATAAAATAAAATATATTTTTTTATCTTTTTTACATTTTTTCTCTATTTTTGTGATTTTTCTTATAATTTTTGCTAATTTTTGTGTATTTTAAAAGTATAAAATATTCTTAAACAAGGAATAGATAAATAGGTCGAGTGTTTTAATGTTTTAAAATAGACAATGGTCTATATAGTATATAACATAAATAAAATACAGAACTAGAAATGAATATTTTTTATTTTTCAAAGATTTTTGAGAATTTTTATAAGAATTTTGGAGCTATTTAATTTTTAATTTTGTTATTTTCTTATTTTTAGGGATTTTTGTTTTGCAGTTGTAAAATACAATAATACTCAATATATATTGGAATTTTCAAAAGTTTTTATAATTTTTTTGTATTTTTAAATGCAAACGTGGATTAAATGCAATGTTTTTGAATTTTTAAATATAGGAAAATTAAATTAAATAGCTCACGAATAATATATTGTGACTTATGATACTGTTGGGCACTTAAAATAATTATTCTAGAATTTTTAAATGCAAAATGGTATTTATAATGCAAGAGTTATAACAAATAAAATACAGAAATGATATGGATTAACATGCAAATAAAACTAAGTTAAATTGCAAACAACAACAAAAACCCAAAGTCCAGGGGCCTCTGCAAAATTTACCCACAAATATTTAATTCATTCCATGCTGGCAAGGGTACAAATCAAAATCATAAAAGGAGGTAGGGCATTAATGAATCTCCATTTCATCACCTTTATTCTTTTATTTGTGCCTTAATTCCCAAGCTAAATGCATGCATGTAGCGTTAATTTATACAAAATTACATTCATTATGTATTCTATAAATACTGTAATTAATGCCAAAATAAAAGAATAAATGTAAGAAAAGAAAAAGAAATAAATTCCCAAAGGTATTTAATGACCCTAAACCCCAAGGCTAAGTCAAGAATTGCCTTGATTGACCATGAATAACGTCGGGGGAGATAGGAGCCAAAAACACAATTAAACCCCTCATTTATTTTTCCTCGATAATTCACTTTTGTGATCTATTTTATTCTTTATTATTTATACATCCAATCAATAAACTTTATCATGAAAGTTGTAGATTAAAAAACATAGAAAAATACAAAATTTATTTCACATAGAAATAATGCATATTGTAATGCATATTTTATCTTCTACACCCAGAACAAATTCCCAAAATCCTAACTTCACAGGCATGTATCTTCTTCATATGAACTCAAAATTCACTGAATTCACCTTTAATTATATATAATTTTTAATTAGCTATTTAATGAATGTAGTCTCATTTAATTTGGAGTTAAGATACAAAAGTTAGCTTTTGGACCCATATTGTACAATATATCTCAATAAAATATTCATTTTATTTATTCTTTCTAATTTTTACAATTTATATTTTTAAAATTTTGTAAATATTATTTATAACATATTACATAATAAAAATAATATAAAATGATTAAAAATAAATTAAAATAAATATGTATACTAAAAAAATAGATGAAGTATACAAACATACACCTCTATAATAACTACACATGTTTATTTACACATACATATTACTTCAGAAAAATAAAATAAAAATATATTTGACTGTATTTGAATAAGTTATAAATATATAAATTATGTTTATAAAATAATAAAATCTAAAATACTGAATAAAATTAAAATACCAAAATACAAGTATGTAGACCTATATTTTACATGTAAATCTTAACTTGAAATAAAAAGCATCATAAAATAGATAACAATATGTATAAAATACTATATTAAATTACATGCATCTTTCATGTTTTGATAAAAATTCAATTTAATCATTTATTATTTATTTCTGATCTTACTTTTGTTTTTGGGATTGTATTTTTCTAGTTGGTCCATGTGGACCAACCAGAGGGCTACCTTCGTTGACCTCCGGTCAACTCCTCTTCCCAGGCCACCTACCCCCGTCAGAATGAGAAGACCCCCATCTTCTCCCCCATTTCTCGGGTCATCAATCACTCATTTCGACTCAATTTTTCACGAAATCTCAGCTTAGATCAACCCTAATACATGCTTAATCTTTGAAATCTTTGTGCACATACCCGATCGACCAATAATCGTTGGTCAATGGACATGCTCCTCCATGTTTATAAATAATCCCCCTATGTTTCCTTCATCCATTTGATCCCTCTTCACGTACTCTTAGCCCCTCAGAGTTTGTCCATCACCTTCCCCTTGGTGACAGCAATCGGAAGGAAGGCTTTGCATCAAGAAGGAGCGACAGAGGAGCCGGATCCACCATCATTGGAGGAGCTCTCCAGCTGTTTTTGCTTACCGTGGTCTTGGACCCGATCGGGGCCTTTTCTTATGCTTCTTAGGTAACCTTGTAGCATAGCTTCCGATTCTGGCCTTTAATTTTCCTTTAATCACATATATAATTGTAATTTCGAAAATCCCCAATTTCTTAGAGCCCGGGCTCCAGGACTAATCCATTATGATACGACCATTCAATCCATTCTATTTCCACACCATCTCATTCCCCTAAGCATTCTCTGTCGATACCCCATCATCCCCCCGACCCATCGTGGATCAGGGAGTTGAGGCTCCCTCCGCCATATCTCGTCGGAGCCCCACCTTCATCACACTCCACTCCCCCTTTTGTCTAACTCCTTGGCCGAGGAAGTAGCCCTCGGACCAAGGAGTCTTTGGTGCAGGTTTGTGACTCCACTGACCTGTCTGGAGTAGCCTCAATCACCTAGAGCAGCTCCATGTGCTTGGACCTCGTATAAGCACCTTGCGCCCCCTCACCGTCCTTGAACCCGCCATAGCACATGGAGGAGCTCTAGTTCGTTACTGGATCCATCAGAGCAGTGTTTCACCACCGGAGGTTCAAGATATCAGCGATCAAAGGGAGACACATTGTTCTTGCATGTTCTTCCTCCCTACCCCAGATCCGTTAGATCATCCACGCAGCCCATATCTAATCTGGGTCATCCAGTTCCAGCGAAGAAGTACACGATCTCAAGCGTACGATTAGTCACGTGGAGCACCTACAATGATCAGATACGGGTGCTTTAGTGGCATATTTGCATAGACCCCCTTCGCTCTTTTTTTATTTCATATCAAGTACTTAAATATTTAATTGAGTACAAAAGTTCTTGGACTATTTGTATGTACCCCCTTTTGCTTTTTAATATTGCACTTAAGTCCAATGCCAGGCCACCTCACGTGGACCCCCATGTGAGGGGACATTTTGCAACTAGGCACCCTTGGGTTTTATATTTGTTATTTAATATTAAAAATCAAGTTGCGATTCATTATTTCTGGTTAAATTACATGTGAGCCCCTGTGATTTATTATATTTGCAAAAACATCCCTACCAACTTGATATAATTTTATTTTTGCATTTTATTTTTCTAAAATAGATCTTGTGCTCTAAAAATTCTCTAAAAATAAGTGTTGATGCATGATTGGTCTTGATTAATGTTATATTTTTTATTTGCCATTTCACATGTATTTAATATTTATTAAAAATCATTAGGAGTTATTTTATTCTGTGTTTGACTTAGAAAATACAAAAAATAGAAAATCTTTTTTAAAGACTCCAAGAAATAGCTACTGTTTATTAGCCTATTTTCCCACTCCATACCAAAAATCATAAAAAATCTCAAATGATACTCTTAAAATTAGCAAACCCTTGCTAACCCTAAAATATTATAAAATATTTGAAAAATCCAAAAATATTACTTTCTATTATGTATTTTTATGTATTTATTGGCATGTATTAAAATTGAGTTTGAGAAATTTTAAGACTATTTCCTATTTTTAAATCTCGAATCAATTCGACTATATTAAACAATCCCTATTTTGCTTCATTTCAAATTTTAAAAATACAAAAAAAATGCAAAAAAAAATCCCCAAAAATCCATAAAAAAATTAAATACTTGAAAAACATAAAAAGATTTTATTTAGTTATTTTGACTATTTTTATTTATATTCATTTATAATATACCCTATATAGCATATATATACCATTATATATAATTTATAATATTATTAAATAATATAAATGCCTTATAATTGTTTTAAAACTTTAAAAAATAAAAAGAATTGTTCTCTTTGTTTATTTTCTCATTTTTGCATATTTATATACTATACTCTATAGTGCTTATATTATATACATAGTCCTTATTTTTCCTTTATAAATATATCTATATATATTAATTATATTATTAAATTTAAAAGAAATTAAAAATCACAAAATTAAAAATTAAAAAATATATATAGTTAAAAAATATTATTTTATTTAATTAAAACCCACATATGTATTTAGTTATTTTATACGTGCTTGTATGCACTTGATTTATTTATTCATTTAAATAGTACTTGCTATGTCCCATGCTTTTTGTGTTTGACCCCAACCTGTTTGTCATCATACGCATTTACTGTAGGGGTATAATAAATTTTGATTCACACGTATGCGTTGCTTGCTTGATTTATTCCTATTTTGTGGGTTAATTGTTAACTTAGCTTGGGGTCTTAGTGAAAGGCCACTTTGACAACTTCGCTCCCACCTTGTGTGGAGCATACGACACCCTCCACTCTGATTTTAGACCATTTCAAGCATACATGCAAATATCTCAAAAGTTTTGAACCTAAATTCCAAATTAATAGACTAAACAATAATTGGAAAGCACGTGGAGGGTCCTGCAAAAACCCCACCACCTCACATGTATGGGCACGTGAGGTGACGTGACGAAGGACCTAACTGCAAATAAGGAGAGTTCATGGTTGTTTTTGCAAAATACCCAAAATTGTTTACACTATAGATGGAAGTTCATGGGTTAAAAATAAAATACAAAAGAGCATGGGCTATAAGGCTAAACTACCCTTCACTTCACTGTTGGGTGATGGTCCAGATGCATTCACTAATCCACAAGTCGGGCAGAGAGCGGCAGATGATGCTTCGGAGATGGATTGATCAGATTAGACCCTCAATGCTGATCATGCGATCGACGACGATAGGATCCAATGACTGGCAACCAAACTAGAGCGCCTTGACGATTGGACAGCTGCTACTATTCACCAAGAACAGGGAAGAGCAGCAACACGAGCGATCTTTGATCAGCTCCTCCTGTTATCTTCGGCGGTCCTCAACGCAGTATAAAGGCCTAGAAGCTTCCTGGAGACACTCGATAGGCTGGTGGCTTCAAATGGTTCTAAGGACCACCAGAGAGGTCCTCGGAGCTCAAAGAAGGTCTGGGTTTCCAGGAGCTCGTGTCGAATCAAAATCACCTACCCAAAGGCTTTTTCCTCCAGTATCTGTAAGTAGAAGCTCAGACACACAAAAAGGAGGTCCTATGGTCTCTGTTAGTTGGAAATGGACAGAATTGGGGTTGGGTGGAGCCTCTCCGGCATAAGGCAGAGGAGGAGAGACATGATCTGGATCAGAGCGTGATTTGGTAGAGTGAAGATGCCTGGGGCGCAGGGAAGGCAGAGAGGAATGATATGGAGGTGAAAAAAAGGGTCAGGAAATAGTCGGGGGATGGTGAAGAAAGTTGTCGGAGCTCAGCTCCGATGAACTTCGATATTTGGTTTTTATAAAATAAAATCCGAAATCAAGCAAAAATAAACACTAATCTATTCTAATCTTGGTCCTAGAAATAGAAAAATTCAAGAGAAGGAAGCTCACCGAACCTGGGAGGATTGGGGGCAGAAGCTCGTGCCAGAGATGGCCGCCAGAGCTGGATCTTGCTCAAATCACACCCTTCCTCGCATGCTGAACCACTGGACAGCCTCATGCTGTCGCCAGGAGCATTGATCGATCCATGGTTAGGGTTTTTATGGTGGAAGAGAGATCAAAAGTCGAAGGAAGTTCGATGGAGGGTTAAGTATTGGGTTGACTTTGATTGGGAGGTGCGTCTGATTCAGAGGACCTCCGATCGAGAAAATAAAGGTGCATGAAAGGGATACGATCAAGGTTCAAAAGATGTGAAGGAATCAAGCTAAATTGATGCAAGGAGGAGTGGGGATAAATCGAGGAAGTTCGGGTGAAAGACCTGTCAAACGTAGACCTAGGGGAGAGCTGGGAGTTGACGGAGGTCAACTCAGACCGCACCCCCATTGGTCCACGAGTGCCAAAAAAGACAAGATAGATTAGAAATTTGTTATTAATTTAAAATAAAAATAAATGATTTTATTAATTCTAGGTTAAAACATGAAAAATATTTATTATTTTATGTAGTATTTTATGGTGATTTTTATTTTTTGCAAGTTAATTTATTATGTTTTTATTTTTACAAGCATAAATATAGGTATATTTTTCTATAGTTTGGTTATTTTATTTTTATTTTAGATATAAATTTTATTTTTTTATGTACATAATTTATATATTATAACTCATTAAAATATATGTAAATATATTTTTGTTTTATTTTTTTGAAGTAATATGTACACTTAATCAAATATATGTATTTATTATATAGGTCTAAGTGTGTATAATTTATCTATGTATTTATTATATTTTTGATGGTTTTATTTTATTCTAATTATGAATATTTATTATAAATAATATTTTCAAAAATATAAAAATACAAAATCATGGAAAATATAGAGAATAAATAAAATGAATACTTTATTCACGGGTCCAAAACCTAACTTTTACATCTTAACTTCAAATTAAATGAAACCACCTTCATTAAATAGCTAATTAAAAGTTATATACGATTAAAAATGATTTTGATGAATTTTAAGTTCATGTGAAGAAGATACATGTATGTGAAGCTTGGATTTTGGATTTTGTATTTGAGTATAGAAGACACGTGGCACATTATTTTTATATGAAATAAATTTTATATTTTCTATGTATTTTTATCTACAACTTTCATGTCTATTGGTTTGAGTTATAAATAATAAAGAATAAAATGGATCCAAAAATAGACTTATTGGTGAATTTGAATTTAGGGTTTATTATATTCTTGGCCCTTATCTCCCCTTATTATATTCCTTGTCGACCCAGTCATCATTATGCCTAGGTCTCGAGGTTTAGAGTCATTCAGTACCTGTGGTATTTTATTTCCTTTCCTTTTCTTTTGTTTATTCTTTTATTTTAGCTTTAAACACAATATTTTATATGATATTTACACAATAAATACCCTATGTTTTCATGCAAATAATGCTATATCCATGCATTTAGCTAGGATTTAAAGGCCAAAATGAAAGAACAAAGGTGATGAAATGGATATTCATCACCAATATCAAATCAAACAAATGATCACACTATTGCATAGTATATACCTTTCCAACGAGTCCAAGAATGTCGAAACCCGTGTTTGGAAGCTAAAGATACATACATTTGAAGTTCGTGAGTCGTGATCCTAATATGCACAGTATTTGTTTAACACCTCCCCCTTCCCCACAATAAAGGGTGAGAGGGCTGACCAAATGAGTGATGGTCACCTTCACCAGAAAAATGTGTCCAATCACTAATCCAATGGTCTCATCGTCGAGAGCTCGACGAGGTCGTCTACATGTTGGCATCGTGCATATTCCCTTGGAACCATTGCTTCGCATGGGAGGAGATTTCAAGGGGACTGTCTCGGAGGTTTGATTTTGACCCAATTTCTTGTTGTTGGATCCACACGCCATGCACATGGTTCTAAAAGCCAATTAGACGTATTTTAGGTGCATTCGTATATTTAAAACTTATCGCATCCATTTTCATGAATTTTGATAGCATTGTATATTAAATGTTTGCGAAACCTAGACCAATGTAATGAGGATGGAAAGAGGAACACAAAGATGTAGGAATTTTTTGAAATTTGGATGAATTTTCTAGGATAGATATACTCATTTTACCAGATGTCATCGATATTGTCGGATGGATCATTGATCATAGGTGGTCGATCATGTTAATTGGACGATCGATCATAGTTGAATGTACATAATGGCTAATTGATCAAATGTAACAAGTTGATCGATCAACTGTAATACCTCGATTGATCAACCTTGATCTATTTGACATAGATTGTGGTTTAAATGGAATGATTGGAAGTGAAATACGATATACACGTATAGGATTTTATGAGATGTAGTAAATAAACGTAACTATGTGTCTATTGGATTGTGATAATATAAAAAAGATTCATCTTGTAAATGAAAGGAATAACATCACACGATGAGCTTATGAGAGAGAGCATTTTAGATATACATGTAATCACCAAATCAGATGTCTATATTCGTATCAGGTTGTTGGTTTCTTGATTGTACTAGGCAATTGTGAGTTTCCCATAGGGTTTGCCTTGTCCCTCGGACATGTGTTTCCCTTGTGGTTAGCTTCACCCACGGATGTGTGTTTCCTGTGGTGCATGGATAGTTGGAGACAGTGACCGCTGTGGATGGACATGCACCCCTAGGTCCTCTAGTAGGAAGTTAGACAGTCGCTACCCCATCTATGTTGCTTGGATGACACAAACTTATTGTCCCATGTGCATTTACCAAGCATGCTAGACGGAGCACTATGCAAAGGACCATGCATTATATGGTCAAAATCCACTTTCATACATAGAGTTAACACAAGAGGCTTATTAGTGCTAGCCGACCACACTAATGTCTCCTAGTCTTGGTGTAACATCTGAATCGGATTAAACCCAAACACGACCAGATTAAGGTCTGATTGATTCAATAAAGTTATTAATCAATGTTAAATGACATAAATCGATTTATTGATTGCGAATCAAAAGTCAGTCGGTCGGTCACAATCGACCAAAAGTCAATTGCATTGTAATGTGTGCCACAGAAAAGTCGTAATGCAAAATTGAAAAATGCAAAACAAATCGAGACCACCTAAAAATTCGATTCGACAGAATAAGACCAACGGAATCGGCCGCTCGTCGATCGGAGAACATTTGACCTATTAAAATCGTAAAATTTAATAATAACGAAACCACATTTCACCGAATTCTATATCCATCGTGGATCGGAAAAATGTAAATATTATACTCATTTTAGTTGTCATTAAAAGACAGTCAAAATGAGATATTGAATGTCCAAATACAAGACTCGAGGTGCGGACGTGGGCAACTTTGATATTTGTATGAATTAAAACATTAAAAAAATATACAACATACAATAACACCTGTGCTGCTATGCTACTGTTGCACATGCACCCACTTGCCCCCTCCCCTTTCCTATATAAACACCCTTTCCTCCTCCCATTTGATATCCTCTCAACATCTCTCTCTCTCCCTCTCCTTCTTCCCTAATGAGATCCCTTCTTCTTCTTCTTCTATTTCTTTTTTTCTCTTTCTTCTTTTCTGCCCAGCGGTGGTGCTCTGTTGTTCCTACAACAGCTGTTGTGCTCCTGGAGGCAGCTCCTACAAGCAACAATTGTTGTTGTGTTCCAAGAAAAGACCAGTTCTGATGATGTCCAGCAGCTATAGTTACCGCTACAGCTGCACCCAAGCATCCAATTGATGTTGCTTGCAAAGAAATACACATCTACTACAAGTTTCAGACCTTTTCCTTCATTTGAAGGATCAAAAGGTACATTTAGCCTCCACCTTTGTTGCCATCTGTGTTGTCTGTCATAAAATTCCAAATTTAATTGTTGAAATTGATGAGATTTTGCTTGCATGTCCTGTGCTAAAATTGAGATTTGATCTTGCTTAGAATTTAGTTGTAGAGAATATTCAAATATGAAATCTAATCACTAATCTCTGCTCTGCTCAAATTCAATCTATATTATATATATAGAGAGAGATAGAGAGAGAGAGAAAAGGGAGCCTACACACAGGGGTGTAGGTAGTTACCTACACCCGAATCATTTTTTCATAAATTTTTTATTTTTTTGAAATGAAACTTTGGGGGAATTAGATCACTATATATCACCATGGTGCCATTCAAAATTCAACTTAATTTGAGACTCCTATCATCTTCATCAAGACTATCAAATTTTAACGGTCTCAGAATTGCTGAAATTGACCCCTTCTAGATTAACGTGTTAGGAATGTTTGTTTTGCATGAAACTTGAAACATATACTCCTCTTAATATATTAAGAAAATCCCCCCTATGTTTTCATTCAAAAAAACTCAAAAATCACGAAAAAAGGCCGGGTGTAGGTAGTTACCTACACCCCTGGGTGTAGGCTCCCAGCTCCCATATATATATATTTATATTTAAAGATTTTTTAAACAGTGAGATTGATGATCTCTGCTCTGCTCGTAAATCAAATTTTTGAGATGATCCCCTGACTGTAGAATGAATTTCTGCTATTGGAAACTTTAATTTAGGGGATATATTTTGGTTTTAAACTATTGATGCATAGAGGAACTAAATTCATGATGATTCTCTGATATTGAAAACTTCAAACTAGGATATATATTTCAGTTTTAAACTACTATTGTGTTTAACTATTCTCTTCTACTTAACCTAAAGTTATGGAAAATATTAGATTTTAAACTAATGTTGTGCCTAATTGTTAAATGAATTGAATTCATGCTAATTCTCTAATACCGAAAGCTCAAAATTTGGGTTGTTAATGTGAATTGATCCCAAGTTCAAATCTGATCAAAAGTTACACAATCCATGTTTTTGAAATTTTAAAAAAGAATTGGAGTTTTAGAGTGTATTGTATAAAGGATTGTAGATCTGAATTAGAGCCTCAACATCCATGTTCTTATAACAAAAATTTTGGGGGTTTTGGATGCTATTATTTCTAAAATTCAGATCTAAAATAAATCCCCAAAATTCATGATTTAAATAATTAAAAATTTGGGATTCTTAGTATTAATTTGAACTGAATTTCAAATCTGCTCAATATCTCAAAAAATCCATGTTTTAACTATTTAAATATAATTGCATTAAAATTGAATATGATCATTTTTGTTTTTGGATCATGTTTATAAACGATGAAAATTGTTAGTAGGGACCAATCGTTGAAATCTGTGAAGTTAATCAAATAAGATATGGAAAGATGATCATGAAATCAAAGAACTTGGGTGGTTAATGAGAATCAGTGACGATTGATATTGTGCCGATCATGGTGACTTTTACACCTGACCGTACGAGGGCGTAGTGACCCTCTACTGTGTGGGAGATAGGAAGCTCAGTTACGACAATGGTCGCTTAGTGTACGAGTCTAGGATGCCTATCCTTTTTACGGTTTTACGCAAGCTTGCAGTGTTTTTACGCCTCATTGGGGTCTCGACTTCTGACCAGTTCCACTGATCCTCAGTTTTAGGATACCTAGACAGAGGATTCTCGATTTTAGTTTTTTCATACGGGCACGTCTGTCCGTACCGGTCGGACTCGTCTAGAGTAATTTTTCTGAGAGTCTCTCTCACCCGTCTTAGTGGCGTAGTTTTGGAGTAGACTTATCCTTCTAGTGGACCGCATTTCCACTTAGAGGGAGAGACGGAAGGGCCTCTTAGGAGACTTCCTTGCCGCTTGAATTTTGGTTACTTTTCACCAACAAGCTTGGCGATGACTACATTTGAATCATTTACAGTTAAATTTGAAGGAATCATACTTGAGCTTGGATTAAGTTATAATAGAGTTTGGCTTAAGATAAGATCAATCACAATAGAGTTGGCTAGATTTGAAATCAACTACAGCTGAGTTGGCTACATTATAGCTTGGTATAGAATTATTTATCATCTCGAATTATCAATCATCGATCGGGTCTTAGAACTACTACTACGAGTAATAAAGATAAGCTAATGGACGTGTTGGAAACTTTGTTAGGATGCATCATACACCATCGCATGCCTACAAAGGCACCCCAACCTAAGGTACTTTTCACACCTTAGAGTCGTATTGTGAGGTCACACTCAGACCAAGACCATTGACTATCCACTAGACTTGAGAATTTATACAGAATTGAAAATCAAATCAGAAATTCATTATCCTCAATATCAAGATCTATCAACCTTACCTCCAAATGATAAACGATATAAATTTTATAGATAGATCATTAACTATAGATATATATGTAAATGTGGAAAAATTTTGGAGTGTTGGAAAATCATGGGACATTCAAAAAAGTAGCTTGAAAACCATTTTTCTTATGCACGTAGTTTTGTTAAATTTAAATGTCATTGCCTCTTTACTTGCGTTCTTTTGAACACATTAAATTCTTTTTATGATTTAAAATACTGACATCCTTTTATTCCTTGCATGTTTGGCAGGCAAACAGCCTACAACTCAGTAGCTGGCAGATGATCCCGAGCATATGCACATGTACAAGACAACACAATTGCAATTTTTGTTCAATTTATGAGGTATATGTTTTCTTTTCTCTTATGTATATTTTTGGGATATATGTACACATTGTCAACCTAGTTTGTTACATGTTGTGTGTGTGTATAGAAATTAATGAAATGAAAATTTTGGTGGCACATGTTGTTGTTGTTCTGTGGTTGTTACATTAAATATGAATGCCAAATGCAAAAGCAAAAAACTTCCCCTTAAATTCATGTTGGATAAATGAGATCTTTAGTGAATGTTATATTGCGAATGCAACGTAAATGGGTACCCGGATATTTGGGAGTTCGCAGTTAAATAATTTAAATCGATCAATAAATTGTAAATCAAAAGTCATTCGGGCGAAATCAACTCAAAATCGATCGTACCGTAACGCATGCCACAAAAAGGCCGCAACGTAAATCAGAAATCGCAAAACAAACAGAGATCACACAAAAATCTTATCGACAAAACAAGATCAACAGAACTGACCGTTCGTTAATAGGAGATCATTTGATATTTTTAAATCACAAAATCTGACTCTAAAATAAAACTGTATCTTGAAAATTTCAGAGTTGCAAACACGATCAAAATTATATGAATATTATACTCATTTTGATCGTCGTTTAGAGACGATCAAAACAAGATATTGTGCATCGAAATCCAACACTCGAGGCACGAATACGGTCATTATTAACATCTCAAATAAATGAAGAGAAAAGGTTTTTAAAAAACAAATAATAATTAAAATTATTACTAATGATGTCATAGGATGATGACAAGAGTTAAAAGAAAGAGGAAGGTTCCACGAATGGACCTCCCTTTTAAATTCTTTTTTTCCTAATATGTCCATTCTAACGAGGGAAGTTCTATCACTTTTCTCCCTTTTAATTTCCCAAATCCTCCATCCAACTTGCAGCCATGAAGGGAGTTGTTGTTCCCAGCCTGCATGCAGGTGATTTCCCTCTTTAGAAATAAAAAAAAGTTAAAATTCTATTTCCCCTATTGCTGCTGAGCATGTTCTTTCCCTTTAATCAAAATTTTCCATTTTGTTTGTTTGCTCTTGATGTTGAGAGTTATTTTTTTTTAAAAAGAATGATTTTAGGAAGTCAGATTGCTGCTTCTATAAGTAATGTAGACTAGTATATAAAAAAATGATAATGAAATTAAGTAGTCAAATTCTTTAATATACATACATACATACATACATACATATATATATATATATATATATATGAGGGGCCCTTCCAATGAAGTGGGTCTTTCCTGAAACTTAAAAAGCCATTACCAAATTTGTAAATTATGTAACAATTTTGTAAAATATAAACTGTGCGTTATAAAATAATGATGATCATAATGTTTAGTAAAATATAGCATACATATTGTAACTAACATTTTTTTGTCAAATTTAATAATATTTTCATAAATCTTTTGTGATATACATATTATGTTAATATTTATTATTAAGCTACAAATTATAAAATGAATAGGAAAAATATCTAAATTGATGCAACTTTCCATACATCCAGGAAATGTCCATCTTATTGGAAGTTTCTCATATGTGTGTGTGTGTGGAAAGAGAGACTAATGTTGTTAACACCAACATGAAGAGAATCATGGAAATCTAGATTTGGAAATTAGGGGTTTAATTTCTTTTATAGCAATATATAATAATTTTATGCTTTGCCCCTTGTATCTTTATGTCTTACCTCATTTTTGAATTAAAAATAGTAAACATCTAGTTTGGATTTTTGCTTCTGTTGCTGGTTGCATCTGGTAATGTGTCTAGCTCCTTTTTCTCTTTTATTTGGGTGAAATTGGATGAAAAGCCTTACTTTCTCATTCTCGTGCTGTAAAATTTATATTGAAGAAATGACGGGTTCACATGTTTTTCCTGTGTTGTACTAACTACGGTCTATCTTCAGATACATCCAAATGGATTATTTTGAATATGTAGTTTCTCCTAATATAACATGTAGTTTCTCTTAATATCCTAAATTCTAAATGCCCACTGGGTCATCTGATTTATAAACTTACGAAGCTTGTTAAAATAAATTTTACTTTCAATTGAATTACAAGATCTGCTTATTGTTCTGTTAACTATTGTTCTCTGATTGATACATTTACGAAGTTTAGTAAAATAATAAAAGTTACTTTCAATTGAATTATAAGATCTGCTCACCGTTCTGCTAACTGTCGTCTCTCTGATTTGTAAATTTATGAAGTTTATTAAAAGAATTAAATTTACTTTCGAATTGAATTATAAGTTTTGGTTCTGTTGTTATTCTCGATTTCCTGATTTGTTAATTTGTGATCTGGAAGAATTAAATTCTTAGATTTCTATAACTATTGTTTAGTTTATGTATATACACATTTATATAATTCATCAAAAAGTTCTAATGCCTTGACAATAAAATTTCCAAAGTGCTTACCATGTTGCACAAAGAAAAATGATAGGCTGGTTGATAGTGGTATTGCAAATTTCATATGGGATCAAAATCTCCTTTCTCAAAGGTTATTAGATTTGAATACCTTTATATATTTTCTTAAGATAACCCAATAATTAAACTTTTGGAAAATATCTCAAAAGGCAAAACATGAATGCATATGCTCAGAAGGGTTAATGTTTGGATATATAATTTTTAAGGAGTGAGTTGTCTAAGGAGTAGTAATAGACAAAATAAAGAAATTCTCATCCTATCTGGGAGATTTATGAATCATCTGAATATTGATAAGTTCTGCTCTGGATAATCATAGAAGAATTGAGGATATAGGGTTATTTGCATACAATGGATTTATAAAATTAAGTCAATCAAGAGGCCAAATCTTAGAAACCGAGAACCTAAGTTCTTTAACGTATCAAGGGACTTAAGTAATATGCACTACGGTGAAATATATGAGGTACTTGAGAGTTATGGATTAGTGATAACTGATAATTTTTATTACCGATCATGGTGATCCTTACACTTGACTGTGCGAAGGGCGCGGTGACCCTCAGCTGGGCGGAGGAAAGGAAGCCCAACTAGGGTAGCGGCTGCCAAGTGCGTGGGTCTAGGATCCCAGTCCTTTTTATTACACGAGCTCACGATATTTTTACGCTTCATTGAGATTCTGACTTTTGACCAGCTCTGATGACCCTCTGTTTTAGGATACCCATGCAGGGGATCCTCGGTTTTAGTTTTTCATACGAGCTCGTTTGCCCACACCGGCCGGGCTCGTCTAGAGTAACTTTTCAGAGAGTCTCTCTCACCCATCTCAGTGGCGTAGTTTTGGAGTAGACTTATCCCTCTAATGGACCGTACTTTCATTTAGAGTGCGAGACGGAAGGGTCTCGTATGAGACTTCCTCACCGCTTGAGTTTTGATTACTGTTCCGTCAACAGGCTTGGCGATGGATGCATCAGAATCAGTTACAGTTAAATATGAAGGACTTAAAATTGAG
Organism: Ottelia alismoides; assembly: GCA_037367405.1. Classification (NCBI taxonomy): domain Eukaryota; kingdom Viridiplantae; phylum Streptophyta; class Magnoliopsida; order Alismatales; family Hydrocharitaceae; genus Ottelia; species Ottelia alismoides. Next base: position 123,257 of record JAZKJV010003942.1, on the reverse strand, counting down.
CATTGAAGTGGATCAAAGTTGAGTTCATCTAAGAGAAGAGATAAATTACAAATGAATTGGGGTAATGTTGAGAGCAGTCACAATTGAGTTTGACTTATAGTCGAGTTTGGTATAGACTCATCAATTATCATAAATCCTCAACCATCGACAAATCATTGGATCTCAGGACTACTATAATAAGCGATATAAAATAAGCTAGTTGACGTGTTGGGAACTTAGTTAGGATGCATTACACTCCACTGCATGCCTACGGAGGCACCCCGACCCTAAGGTACTTTTCACGCCTTAGAGTCATAGTGTGAGGTCATACTCAGACCAAGACCACAGACCTTCCATTAGACTTAAGAAAATAGATAGAATCAATAATCAAATCGGAAACTTATCATTCTCATTATTAAGATCCATAATAATGATCTCTAAATAAAAAAATAACATACAATATGGATTACCATATAGTATACACACACATGTCGTATACATGAAAGGTTATGGGGCAATGGGAAATCATGGGACATACATATAGAATAGTTTGAAAAACATTCTCCGCATATGTAGTTGTTAAATTTAAATATTAAATTACTTGTTTTACTTGCTCTCTAATGCCGTTCTACTTGCTTTCTTTTGAACATACTAAAATACTTGTTAAATTTCTAAATATGTCGGATTGTACCGACATTTGTTGAAGTCTACTTGTTCCTTTCATGCTTGACAGGCAAGAAGCCTGCGACTCAAAAGCTGGTAGATGATCCTGAGCATACGTACATATACCATACGGTACAGTTCTAGTTTTTTGTTCAGATTATGAGGTATATGCTTTCTTTTGTCTTTTGTATATTTTTGGGATGTATGTACACTGTCAGCTAGTTTGTTACATATTGTATTTATGGGTAATAATGAAATGGAAATTTGGTGGTACATCTTACTGTTGTTTTGTGGTTATTACATTATTATATTGATGTGGATATCAAATGCAAAAGCGAAAAATTTTCCCTAAAATTCAAGTAGCTAATGCAATCACTTGTGAATGTTATATTGTGAATGCTACGTAAATAGGTACCCAGATCCGAGGGGGTTCACGTTTGGAATCAGAGCCATGGTCACCGCCTACACGCATTCGCATTATTACAATTCTGATCGCATAAGTTCTCGGATAGCGACAATCCTATGTCTTGTCACGAGTCCGAGAGGGAAATATGACATTCAAATCAAATAACCATAGATGTCACCAATTTCTATTAATTTTCATATAAGTATCCCAAGAAGAGAAAATCATGCGAGAAATGTCGGCGAACATTAATTATTTTATTATTAATGATTTTGGTTCTCATGCAGAACCATGATGACCAGACCAGACCAGGAGATGGATGAGTGAGTGGAGCGCACCATGACTACTCTCACCGATCTGTAGTAGCAATAGACTACTATGAGAGGCCAGTCTGACCAAATATTGGCTCAAAAGACAGAGATCGCTGACAGACCGACAGATATGGAGATGAAGTTCGAGGAGCTGTCAGATTTCACATATCATCCATATCAGGATGGAACCCGACAGAACCAACCTCAGTCAGCTGAGGTACAACAGCCTCACTTTGATGATCCACATGAGGATATACCAGAGCATGGACCCAATGATAGAGATTATGGCAGGGAGCAGGACCGTGTTTATTTTGTAGATGAGGACGCACCCGAGTACTCTACCATTCACAGGCATCAGTTGATTTTTACAACCTATCAGCATACTAATGTACCCATGTTTTAGGGCACCGGGACGTCATATCAGGTTGAGCAGTGGCTGAAGAGGGTGATGAAGGTACTATGGATGATTCACGTGCCACGAGACTCGTGGCTATCTTTCATGGAGTATTCACTGACAAATTTCGCAGAGACATTGTGGGAGACAGTAATTTCTGAGCTGGGAAGCGAGCCCACACGAGATGATTTTGAGACATGATTCAAATCCCACTTATTTTCTGCAACGTGGAAGGAGTCCCAACGTTGTTTGTTTACAGAGCTTCGACAGGGACAGATGACAACCAGAGAGTACTTTGTCTGATACATTGAGCTGTCTCGATACACACCAGCAACCTCCGTAATTCCAGATGAGAATCTGGAAATATTCATCAGATGTATAGGAGAGGAGGTGCAGGAGAAGCTGGCCGGACTACATATAACTTCTATCTTTGAGGCTACTGACACAGCGGAGAAGTTTAAGGACATTCGAGAGAGACGTTTCAGGAGCTCGTCTAGAGCAGAACCTAGGCCATAACATTCATTTGGACCGATACTTAGACCATTCCAGCAGCAAAGGTCAGCCAAGCCGTTTCGACCTACATGTTTAGTATTTTTCTGGCAGTGCTCGCTCATCTCCAATGACTACCTTAGAAGGAGAACTTGCCGGACGTGTTACGAGTTCAGCACGACCATCTGGGTCACAGAGAGTTGGCCGTCCTCCAACATGACTGACTCATAGCACATGTACGACTACTACACCTACAAGATCTGTGAGATGCTACTTGTGCAATGAGTATGGACATTGCCGAGTTCAGTGCCCATTGGCTTCTGGAGAGCCTCGACCGCAGCCACAACCTATACAGTCATGGCCACAAGCACGACATACTTGGAGTTTTCGTGACAGAAACTCCAACTTTAGGAGGCTGCCGAGACAGACACAGAATGTGGTGGGTTCCAGTACTTCACCAAAAAGGTAGGGACAATTGCATGCGGTAATCGAGGAGCATGCACGATCAGCATCCACTATAGTTGAAGGTATGGTCTCAATCTTGGGCCGACCTTTCCATGTTTTATTTGATTCAGGAGCTACACATTCTTTTATTACTTCGAGATTGCTAGTTTCAGTAGGTAGAGTTGCAGAGACTGTATCTTCTCCATATCACATTCGCGGGCCAGGTGGCCAATTGTTTGTCATTTCACAGCTAGTCAAAGACTAACCAGTGTTGATTGGTGGTCACGAGATGATTGCAGATTTTCTACTACTTCAGCTTGATGAGTTTGATTTGATTTTAGCCATGCATTGGTTGTCAGCTCATTATGCATTGATTATTGCTTTAGGAAGATGGTTGTCTTCAGGATTCTAGGCTTACTTGAGTTTACTTTTGAGGGTATGATAACTAGGGTCAAGCGAGGGTCTAAATAGTCCACACAAGGCGGGACCACAATGTCGCTGCGGCGATCGCTCACTAAACCCTAATTAATCAACAATTAACCCACAATCAAATCAAACAATGACAAGCAATAGTGGAGTTAAAATTTATTATTAACTCTACATAAAAAGGAGTATAGGTGTAAGTATGTAGAGGTCGAACACAGGGAGAAAGGCCGGATAGATCAAGCAAGTGCCAAAATGTGATGTGATGTGATTAAGTGTCTACAATATGCAAATGTTTTGTGGGTTTTTACATTTTATTTTTTTTTATTTTTTTAATTTTTAATTTTGTATTTTGATTTTTAATTTTCTGGTTTTATATTTTCTTTTTATATTTTATATTTTTTTATTTTATTTTTCAATATTGGAATATATATACTATATAAGAAAAGAGGGGATATAGTATTTATAAAAATAAGGAAAATGCTCAAAAATTCGGAAATAAAATGTTTTTGGCTTTTTTATTTTTTATATTGTTTTTGTGATTTTTGAGATTTTTTCTGAATATTTTTGGTATTTTTAAAAGTCAAAATAAGAGAAAACAGTTAATTAAATATTGGCCTAGATTAAAATGGGAATGAAAAATAGCAAACAGTAACAAAATTTTCCCAAATTAATTTTAAAATAAAGATAATAAAATAGAGAAACTACCGAACCTGAGTTTGCATTTTTAGTGATTTTCTAGGATTTTTTTAGATTTTTATGAAGTTTTTTGGTTTTTTTCTAATTTTTAAGGTTTTTGTTTTGAAATTTTTAATGATTTTTGGACAGTAATTAAAAGACACTAAAATAGACAAAGTATGATTTTTTTGGAATTTTTCAAAAAGAATTGATATTTTTTTGGTATTTTCTAATGCAAACAGTAGCTAAAATACAGGTTTTTTATTTTTAATAAATATTAAAATGCAATAAAATGCAAAATAAAAATATACACGTGGAAGTACAATGCAGCAGGAAGTTATGTGAATTTTTTGGGATTTTTTAGATATGTATGGATGCGTGAAATAAATGAAGATAACAAATAGAATCTACATGCAGGCACGGGTATTTATGTAATTAGTCAGATATCCAGGGCAATAATGCAATTTGTCCATAAAATATAATACTGCAATCAAACTTTTATGGACTAAAAGTAAATCACAAAACCCGCAGGGGTAATCTTGCAAAAACACCACCCGAGCGCGTGACTGGCACGCGCTTGGGAAGGACCCAACTGTTATTTCCAAAAACCCCAGGGGTTGTATTGCAAAATGCCAGAACTATTTTAACTGCATACGAAAGTTTAGATACTAAACGATAAATATGCAAACAAGCCCGGGGGTGTCCTACAAAATCACCAAGTCACGTGCGCGTAGCACGTGACCTGGCGGGGACTAAATGGTGATATTACAAAAAGATAGGGGTTGTTGCACAATATTTTCAAAAGTTTAAACAACAGATCAAAGTTTTAGTTTTTAATATAAAATTACAAAAATGCCAAGGCTGTAATCGCAAAATACCCAAGGCTAAGGGCGCTGGCGGACGGTCAGATCGGCTTCACTTATCCACGTGTCAAGCCCGCATGGCCTGATGCCCCTTCGGCTCAACGACTGCGATTAGATCGGCTTCGGAAGATCGAACGGCGGGGATCCGAAGGATCAGACGGCTGCTGTACCGCAGCAAGAACTTGGCGGAATCGACGGCTGGGACGCCCGATTAATGAACTGGAAAGAGCAGGTGCCTGAGCGATCTTCTCCGAGCTTGCATCTCCGCTCCCGAAGCTCCTATGTTGCACAAAAACATCCCCGACGTCCCTAGAATAATCCTCGACTCGACAGCGATGCCAAAATGGGCGGAAGAGCCCCGACGCGCTGCCGCGAGGTTAGGGAAAGAAAGTGACTCCAGGTGTCTCGTCTTCTGCAAAAATCGACCCCCAGGAGGGTCTCCTCGCTCCTGGTACCTGCAGATAAAGCAAACGATGACAGAAGGTGGTTCCAGGGCGAGAACAAGCGAGGTAGGCGGTCTATGGCGTGGAAAGGAGCTCGCCGGAGCTTGCTCCGGCGAGGTGATGGCGTGATGCTAGGTTGCATGCGAATCGAAGGGAAAAGTAATCGATTTAATCCTAAATCTAATCTAGAAAAGAAAATGCAAGAAAAACAAACGAAAAGGGTGAACCTCAATCCTAGGAAGGCGAGATAGGACCTCACGGCCAGGAGGCCGGAGATGGAGGTTGGAATCCGGCCTTCAGCCTCGCATCACCTCGACGGGGGGTTTGGGACAACTCCCCTGTCACCGGAGGTCCACTGTACCCACTCCGGAGGTTTGAAGCTTCCCCAAGGCGGTTCAAAGAGGAAGGGGGGCGACGGGGGTACTTTTGAATAGATGGTCGACGAGCGAGAAGAACGAGGCGATGGCGGTCGATTCAACGACGCAATGAACGAGGAGAACCCTGGGTGTGTATGCCCGATGATCGAGGAGCAAAAAGTCTTAAGGACAATACACGAAATAGATAATGGTTTTTCCTCGAAAAAAGGTTGAAAATCTAGTCAAAATCACGTTCTGACAAACCACAGGGGGCGGGTCAGAGAGTTGACCCACCGGTCAACCCTCAGACCCTCCTGGTTGGTCCACGTGGACCAACCAGGAAAAACCCTGGGACAATGTTTTGTAAATTCAAATAAAAATAGAAAATGACTTAATTATTTTTAGGTTATAAAAAAATGTTTATTATTTTATGAATTATTTTATTATGAATTTTTTTTATTTTTATGAGGTATAAAATTATAAGTTCTCTTATGCCCTTTATATGATATGTATCTATATATCTTATTAATTAATTTTTATTTTGTGTTTTAATTTATTTATTTTTGGCTTATTATTTTATAAAATTATATAATACTTTTATACACTTAAAAATATTTTTATTTTATTTTTCTGATGTATTTTGTACACTTAATAAAATAAAAGTGTTAATACTATAGTATGTGTACAGGTATTTTACCTATGTATTATAGACAAGTATTTTAATTTTGTATTTCTTTTGTATTTTTATTCTGATTTTAATACACACATAAATTATAAATAATATTTATAAAATTATAAAAATATAAAATTATAAAAATAATGAATAAATAATAAAATAAATATTTTAATCTGTACAAGTATACAATAGGGGTCCAAAACTCAACTTTTAAATCGTAGCTCTGCCAAATGCAAAACCACCGATATTAAATAGCTTATTTTAAATTATATACAATTAAAGGTGAGTTTGAGGCATTTGGAGTTTTCATTTGGGAGATACAGGTCTGGGAAGTTGGGATTCTGGATTTTTATTCAGACCATAACTTTTTATCTGTACATTATTTTTGAGTGAAATAAATTTTGTATTTTTGTTTATTTAATTATCTACAACTTTCATGTACAAAGTTTCTTTATTTGAAGTATAAAAAGTGGAACCAAAAATAGGTCCCAAAATGAATAAAGAATGAATAGAATCAAAGGAATTTTATTGTATTATGGCCCTTATCCCCCCCTACTTTATTCCTTGTCGACCTATTCATCAAGATGCCTAGGTCTCGGGGTTTTGGTCATAAAATATTTACAATATTTTATTCTTTTTTCTTTTCTTTTATTTATTCTATAATTTTGGCTTTAACTACAGTATTTTATACACTATTTACATGCACATGTATGAATGCTAAGATGCGGAAATTAATGATATTTACACGCATTTACTAGGGTTTTTGAGGCCAAAATGATAGAATAAAGATGATGAAATGTGGATTCATCAGGGTACATTACATAACTCCGAAATAGAGTACATTACAGTGTTGCGAGCCCAGAGACTTGTTGATCAGGGATGCGACTCATATTTAGCATTTGTTTGGGACATCCGATCATGGGCCAATGACACAAGATATTAGAGTAGTGTTAGACTACCCTGATGTGTTCTCTAATGAGTTACCATGATTACCACCTGAGAGAGAGAGAGAGTTCAAGATCACATTGCTACCAGATACACAGCCAATCTCGATTGCTCCTTACCGAATGGCACCAGCTGAGTTGAGATAGCTAAAGGTGCAGTTGTAGGAGTTACTTGACTTGGGATTCGTGAGACCGAGCACTTCACCTTGGGGTGATCCAGTTCTTTTTGTTAGGAAGAATGATGGATGCATGGGATTACACATTGATTATCAATAGTTGAACAAAAGAAAGGTGAAAAACCCTTATCTTTTTTCGCACATCGATGATTTGTTTGACCAGCTCTAGGAATCTTAGGTATTTTCGAATATCGATCTTCATTCTATCTACCATCAGCTGAGGATTCGAGAGTCTGATATTTTGAAGATAGTTTTCAGGACTCGACATGGGCATTATGAGTTTGTGATGGTGTTGTTTGGGCTCACCAATGCCCCTGCGGCCTTTATGGATATGATGAACAGGATCTTCCGTCCATACCTGGACAAATTTGTGGTGGTGTTCATTGATGATGTGATGATATATTCACGGAATGAATGTGATCATACGAATGATCTGAAGACTGTTCTGGATACTTTGCGAGAGCACAAGTTGTATGTCAAGCCGAGCAAGTGCGAGTTCTGGTTATCCCATGTCTCATTTCTTGGGCATGTCATTTCTAGAGAAGGTATCGTAGTTGATCCTGCATAGATTAAGGTAATCATGTATTGGGAGCAACCCAAGATAGTCACTCAGATTCGAAGCTTCCTTGGATTAGCGGGCTATTACATACGCTTCGTCAGTGAATTTTCACACATTGTTATTCATTTGACACGATTAACACAAAAGGGAGTTCCTTTCGTTTAGGATGATTCATGAGAACATGCCTTCAGGACAATGAAGAAAAGATCAACAATAACGCCCATTCCTGCACTTCCATCTGGCACGCAGGATTATGTAGTATACACATATGCTTTAGGTGAAGGTTTAGGAGCAATATGGATGCAGTGAGGTTAGGTGATTGCGTACGCATCACGACAGTTGAGACCACATAAATGAAATTACCCCACATGAGTGAGGTCAAGTTTAGGAGCAGTATTGATGTAGGCTTGTTCTCTGGTGATTGCATTGAGTTGGTCATTTGGAATAGGCAAGCTAGAATCCACAAAGCTTTGTGGTGGTTGTTGCGTAGGAGACGATCCTTGTGGGACCTGACCTCTACCTGGTCTTCCTCTAAGTGTTGCTCCATTGCCTGGGATGGAAGTTATATTGTTAGTTGGGGTTGGCTTGAACCCTAATCCTCTCAACCTTGGATAGTCTTTTTTGTAGTGGCCTTCTTGATGACAGTAATAACATGCATGTGTTCCTGTTTGAGTAAAAGACCCAACCACAGAGGTACTAGCTCTTGTTGTAGATTCATGAGGCTATAGTGGAGGTCTAGAGAAAACCCCTCTTCCTGATAATTCATGGCCCAAAGTCTATGGCGAGCTTATACTAGAAGCAACTGGATGATAGCGACGGTCTCTATGGTTATAGCTCGTCTTACGTTTGGATGGTCCACCAATAAAGTGGAAGCTTCTTCTTTGGCAGTTTCCATCCCTTTCCATCTCAATATGAGAAGCGATGTCCATGGCTTCATCTATGGCGGTGGCTCTAAACCCTGCAAGCTTCTCTATAAGATCTCTCTGAAGCCCACTAACAAATTTGGTAAGGCATTCCTGTGGTGAAGCTTCTAGAGCTGGGGAATAACGCATAGCTCCGTAAAGTGAATGTGATAATCTCATACATTCGTGGAACCCTGGGTTAAAGAAGCCAACTCCCTCCTTTTCAGTTCTTCCCAATTGGAGGTACAAAAGTGAGATCGAAATATCTCTTCAAAGACATCCCATGGAACGAGATTTACGAATTTCTTGGAAATGGGTCTCTACCATCGTCTTGCGTAGTTTGCTAGGGAGTAATCAGCAAGGTGCACCCAAGTGTCCACTGGTGCATGTATTATTCTCAATATCACGTTGACATCATCAAGCCATAGTTCTGCCACAACAGGTATCTCTATACCTTTGAATTGAGGAATATTTCCCTTTCGATACCTTTCTAGTAATTTTTGATGTCTAAGAATGGCCTTCTCCATTACTCCTTCAGCTGGAGTAGGAGCAGACTCAGAAGAATGATGGTAACTAGATTCTTCCTCAGAAATATGGAAAGAACCTTTAATCCTAGTATCCACAGGTATGGAAGCATCAGGTCTCTCAGCTTGTGCATTGAGACTCTCCTCTAATGCATGATGCTTTTGCCCCATATCTTGCAACATTGTCATCATAGCCGCTAATTCCCTAGACACGTCTTGATCTACCATAATCCTGGGATGAATCAAGGCCAAAGCTTAGGTCCTATACATTTTAGCATGACGTACATAAGGGACAATGATGTGTGAATGGTACTGCATTTACTTATTAAGATCAAAGGATCTTAGATAGCCTTAAATTGAAAATACCGCTCATAGTTGTCAATTAGTGAGTAAATTACCGGAGTAACTGGGCTCTGATGTCAAACTATCACGACCCCATTTCTTGGGCTGTCGGATCCTCTCATATCTGGATCTGGTTACTCATCAATAATTTATTCAGCAATCACAACTAATATTCAGGAACACCATGCAATAAAAAATACTCAGAAAGAAGTATCTAATACTTTTCCATTCACAAAATAAACTTTGCATGATACATTGTCCCACTATAACCATTTACATTTTACATCAACAGGAAAGGAAATACATAAAAGATTACCAACTACCTTATAGAGTAAAGCTATTGTGGTTGGCTGGATGGCTATTATGTTAGTTGGCTGGATTATTAAAATCCTTGCGATGGATTGTCGACACCTGTTGGATTTTCCATAAATCATATGGTAACAATTAGCGAATATTAAGTAACGAAGAAGAGAAAAGCAAAGAAATGATGTAATTTTTCAAAAGTTTTTATCACAAAAAGATCCATTCCTTCTCATTAGTTTAAGTCATATTCCTTTTAGTCCTCGTCAGGGATTAGTGTAGGAAACCCCCACCATTCATGGACTCCGAAGCTGTGGACACTTAGGAATTGGAGATTGCATTGAAATGTGAGCTTATGCCACCGCACCGCACATCGCCTCAACCAATCCTCCAATACTATCCTGACAATTTCCCTTTTCTTTTATTACCAGGGTTTCAAACCTTCAGCATGACAAACAAATGAAGACACCATCCAGGAGGATTCAGTTGCTTAAAACCTCATGCTAACTTTAATTAAATATACTAGCAGTTTGAATACATACATGTTATCGTGACCCAGCCACTATCCAACCACCCGTGCCTCCACATGGCACGACCACATCTTCAGCAGTCAATCTGCCTCATGATAGCTGAGTAACACGTATTGCAAATAATTTATTTCGCATGCTCAACATACCCAGGAAACCGTGTACTACTGATGAATCTCGTATTCATCATGCTAAAAACTTCTTATTAAAATCCTTGCTTAAACAAACCAATAAAAATCACCTCTAATTCTTTGATTTTATCATGTACTATATTGTGTATAATTAGCCTTTAAGTATTTGTATTTAATTGCCCTTTTTTTCTGTAATTATTTTATCACTCAAAAACCCCTAAAAATTAGATAGATAAGTTGTCTATAATTCACTGACCTTTAAAACCACTAAAAAATACAAAAACAACTCAAAACCACAAAATCGGTGTTTTTATCCCCTTAAAAATACCCCCCAAAAATAGCTTTTGTACAGATGACCTCTTTTGGCTTTTTGCCCAACATGAAAGTTGTAGATCTCGGCAAGACGAGCAACTTTCATGTTTTGACTTTTTCCAAATTCGGCCTCTAACTATTTCTTTTATATTTTTTTTTGTTTTTATTTCTGAATTATTCTGATTGGGCCACGTGGCGCCCCCTGGGCCGCCCACGTGGCCCGCTCTCCTTCCCGCCATCTGGCGCCCCATCTGGGCCGTCAGATCCCCTTCCAATCGCCCCCATCTCAACCGTCCACCCACGCTCTATCTCACAGCCGTCAGATCTCTCCTGAGATCCAATCCCAACCATCCACTCCCGCCTATTTCTCAGCCCTCCGATCCTACCCTCCATCCGACACCCCTCATTGCGCCACGTCTCCCTTGTACCTCGACCGTTTGATCATATCCATCATCCGACGTTCCCCAATACTCCACGTCACCCTCTTCGCCCTTGCCCTTGGATGGACCCGGCTCCTCATCTGAACCGTTCATCACCGCCTCAACGCCAACCGTGCGATCAGATCCTAAGGATCTGATCACAGCCATCTGTCCGCGCTCTACTCACAGCCGTTGATCTCACGATCCAACGGTCGTGGTTCATCGTCCACCTCCGACCGAGTCCCTCTCCAGACGTTACGATAACCGAGCCCACCGCCCCCTTTCTTTTTTGGCCGCCATCTCCGGCTACCTCTCCCTCTCATAACGCCTCTTCCTCGAAGCCTGTACCTCCGCCATCCTCGCGCCTTCATCAAGTCCCCTCGCCATCACTCCCACTCCATTAAAATCTCGCTCCAAAACGTCCCTCCATCACCGTTACCTCCGACCTCCTCCACCTATAAAACCCCTCCCCAGCCACCGGAGCCACTCGTCCACCATTCTTGGCCTCTACCCTAGCCTCCTCCGCCCCTCCGGTGACAGCGGAGGGGCGGAACGTCGAGGTAACGACAGGTACTCGCTGGTGTTGACCCTCGGTGCTCCGCCGCCGAGTAGCGGACGCCCCCAAGCTCCGCCGAGCTCGCTGGCTTGCTGACCAGCTGGGCAACGACCCCGGGGCTCCTCCGAGCCTCCTCCCAAGCAACTCCTCCGCCAAGGGTCCCCTCCCCGATGAGGTTTCTCTGCTCTCTCTTTTTCTTGATTTTTCCCGAATTTTCCCACCTTCCATGACCGCCTTCACCCCCATCCGACCATCTCCGCACTTTCGCCACGCCACCTGCAACCTCGCCGACCCCCTTCTTCTTCTCCAGAACCCCCATTCACTCCGACCACCTTCTTCTCCACCTCGCCGGAGAAGAAGAGATATGGGCTACCACTCTCGTCGCCTCACCGGCCCTCGCTCACCTCACTCGCACGCACACACTCCGCACGCTTCGGCTATGTGCTTCTAACCATTGCAGGTACAAACATCTTCACTGGCCGGACGTGGCACCGGAGCTTCAACTCCGCTCCCCGCCGCAGGTGCAGCTCCACCGTTCAGCCATGCAAGACATCTCTGGAGCTTCGCCAGCTCTCCAGCTTCATCGCGGACCGCTCAGAGCCATGGCCTGACCTCCAGGGAAGCGCTGGGAGCGCGGCGGAGCTATGGCATGGTCACCGGAACCCCGCCTCCTCCGGTGGCCCGCGGGGGTGGAGGAACGCACAGCTACCGTCCGATCACCAGGATCGGACGGCTCTGACGACGCCACGTGGTGGATCCGAGCCTACTTCCAGACCTATAGGCTCGGGTCCTCCGCGCCTAACGCTGAACGTCCAGATATAGCCATGTGGCCCAAGCCTGAGGAGGTGCCCGAGCCTAGGCGCCTCACGTGCACCGCACGTGAGGGCTTGGGCAAATTGCAAGAAAGACCCTATTATTTATGGAAATTACAGAATGGTCCCCGGGCACGTGCTCCCACGTGCGTGCCTGGGTATTTTACAGGGAAGTCCTCCAGATTCTGAAGATTTACAAATATGCCCCTGCGCGCATTGGGAAAATTGCATCTGGGCCCAGGCGGTTTTTATTATTTGCAATTAGGTCCCTCCAGGGACCTGAATGCAATATTTATCCTTTATTTTTCTTGCATTTTTATTACATTTATGCCCTTGCACTGTTTTTAGCATAACTTGAGCATCGTAGGTCCAAATTGCATGATTTTAGTGTCGTTTTGATCCTTGTTTTGTCCTCTACAATCTAGCATACTTATTTGCCTCATTTGACAATGTTTTAAATCAAGTGAATTTTTATGTCAAAAATGGGACCATGCTCTATCTGTCTTGCTGGATTTGATGACCGATTTTTAATGATGTGTTCAATTAGACTCTAACTTCGTTCTATATTGTGTTGCTCTTATTTTAGGGTATAATTGTAGCATTTGATTCATCATGCATGTTCCCTTGCATTAATTGCCCATGCATCCCTTTATTTTGCATAAAAACCGATAAAAATACATGCATCATAGCATCACTTAGCTTAGTGCTTCATAAATTGCATATGGACCTGAAATTGAGATTAATTGACATTGAACTTCAAGAATCAATATTCAAAAGCCCTAATTAAGCAGCTGTGTCCCTGTGTTCGACCTTGGTACACTTACCAAGTATAAATATTCCACAGCATTCAAAGACTGTGGTTTTTGCTGAACAAAATTCGCCTCCTATACTACGACTTTATTTATATTTATTAAAGAGGCGAATTTTAACGTTCATCAAATGGCGTCGTTGCCGGGGATACGGCTTTGCTTAATTTTTGAATTTTGATTTTTTTAATTAATTCAATAATTTCTAGGTCCTCATTCCATGCATCATTTAGTTGCATATTATTTTGCGGATTTAATTTCTCTGGCTTTCTAACGTATATCTTTTGTGGCAGGGCCCATGGTGATCGAGGACGCTTGATCCTCATGGAGGCGTGAAGTCAAATACTTCCGCTGAAGAGGCCGCGAAAGAACCTGTGAAGGATTTGGGAGATTTCAGCAGTCAAAAATTGCATTGCATTTTGTAAAAAAAAAAAGAACTTGCATCTGCATATTTCTTTTTCAGTCTTGCATCTTGTACTCAAAAAAAAAATCCCCCCCCCCCCGCACACACACACACAGCTACACTGCACATATTCACCTCCACCCGCCCCCTGTATATTTCTCTCTTTCTCTCTCTCTCTCTCTCTCTCTCTCTGTATATCTATTCTTCACGAACCCCCTCCCCCTCTCCCTTGTATCGTAGAACGCACCCCCCCCTTACGCAGACCTTACTTAGGCTATTTGTAGCCTAAGTATAGGGGGGACCTGCCTGCTCTTCCATCCCTCGTCCTGTCTTCTTGTACTTAGGCCAATTTTGGCCTAAGTATAGGGGGACCCTCCTCCTCAGTTCCGCTATATCACCCTGTACTTGAACCGAGCCTTGGCTTCATCGCACTTGTGCTACGAGGACATAGCAAATTTTAAGTATAGGGGGGTATACCGTATATTATTGTATAGTACCTTAGCCTTAGCTCGCGTTTTTAAAACTTTTTAAATTTTATTTTTTCGGGCTGGGTTTTGGTAAACTAGTGAACTGAGTAAAATCCTGTAAAAATTAAAATTTGAGGGTTTAATTTTTGTGAATATTCTTTTTTTTAAAAAAAAAATTTGAAAATCTTTCTTGGAGGTTGACTCTGACTACTAGGTTTAGTAGGCATTTTCAGTGAGGGAACCTCGGTCTCCCTTAGCAGAGTGGGTGGTTTAGAGGACATCGCATACGGCCCCGTCCTCAAGTAACACGGGCCTCGGCCCGTACTTACACCCATACTGGCTGAAAGTGTATACTTTTATTTGAGCCTGGGCCAGTCATTGTCTCTCCGAAAAAAAATTTATTAAAACCCATAAAAGTTTGCAAAAGATAAAAATCACACAAAAATTCACTAACCCGTGGAGTTGGTGTATTCCTGACACAATCACACTCACGCAAGGCTTGAGGATTTTTGAGGACACTGGATCTCTGGGATCTTGAGAGTCTGAGTTAACATGCCTTAGTCATTAGGGTTTCCTGACTTAAATATCCACACTCCTCTGGTTTGAAAGATTTGAGTGCTATATTGCACTCTTAATCTCTACTTTCAAGAAAATATGATCAGCACAGTCACTTCCACAACTGCATGATTGATGAGCTGAGATGAGATATCACTTGAGGAACTAGGACCATGGATTTAAGTTTAGACCTGATCTGATGATATTCGAGGATGGGATAAAGTTAATGAAGGCTTCAGAAAACCTGAGTGTCAGCAAAACCCTAGCCAGTATGTGAACAAGATTCATATGCTACCTCTTGATATTTACCTAAAAGTGCCAGGGTGTGATGAAACTTAAAGAAACTTGTTGATCAGTGTGCGCCAATCTCTTGGTAAAAGCAGTGGAGCTAGCCAACAAAAGAAATGAAATGTCAAAGAAAAGCTCTAAATCCAAAGTCAAAAATTCCAAATGAGCTTCCACCAATGGCGAGCGCTCCCAAACATTTTCAAGTGTCCACTTGGACCAAACGCTAATTAGGACTAAGGAGTCGGGCTGACACCACAAAAAGGGCCCTGCATCGTAAGCGATACAAGTCTGGGTGTCGAAGGTATCTTAGATACTCAGAAAAGACACACCCCGGTGTATTCCCAGAAAAACAAGTGCAGACGACTCCAACTCTCTTGACGGACACATTGATCAACAAATTAATAATTTACATGTGTTGAGTAAAAGGCACTCGAGAGGCCCCTAGTTCCAATGTGAGGGTGAGAAAATTAGACACAATCCCATGTCCCTCCATCATCTGGCCATCCATCTACATTTCAAAGTCTGACAAACTAAAGAGATGGTTGACTGAAGCAAGAGTAGACTTCTTCCCTAGTATTGAGGATTAGGTCTAGAGGAGAGTCTTTGGGACTGGAACTTTGAGTGATGCTTCGACTCGGCTCTCATGAAATGCAGTACACTAATTGTCATATCCTTATATTATATGTACAAAAAGAGAGTCTGATAATCAGAGAAGTTGGATTCCTTCTGACTAGGGCTTGGATAAACCCAGAATTTTAGGATCACTCAGGTCAAGGGTCTTCGAAAGATCAAGCCTTGAATCTTTCACATGCACTGTCAGGAATTAATCCGACTCCTTCATTCTTTAGATGCTCGAGGACGAGCATGGTTTAAGTATAGGGGTATGATGAATCTCGTATTCATCATGCTAAAAACTTCTTATTAAAATCCCTGCTTAAACAAACCAATAAAAATCACCTCTAATTCTTTGATTTTATCATGTACTATATTGTGTATAATTAGCCTTTAAGTATTTGTATTTAATTGCCCTTATTTTTCTGTAATTATTTTATCACTCAAAAACCCCTAAAAATTAGATAGATAAGTTGTCTATAATTCACTGACCTTTAAAACCACTAAAAAATACAAAAACAACTCAAAACCACAAAATCGGTGTTTTTATCCCCTTAAAAATACCCCCCAAAAATAGCTTTTGTACAGATGACCTCTTTTGGCTTTTTGCCCAACATGAAAGTTGTAGATCTCGGCAAGACGAGCAACTTTCATGTTTTGACTTTTTCCAAATTCGACCTCTAACTATTTCTTTTATATTTTTTTTAACGTTCATCAAATGGCAACGGCGCCCTATAGTATCTAGGTTTGTCTTGCCAATATGGATGTTCTTCTGACAAACCTACAAGATGCATGCCCGACCTATAGTATCTACTCCAAATCACTCTTAACGTAACACTCAATCCTTTTCAGGATCCATTTCAATATACATCAATTCTCATGGTATGATAGAATAAAATACAATATAGTTTAACTTTCGTATGGGAGGAATGGTGATTATCAAGAGGTAAGAAGTGTGAACTATGACTGACAATGACAACTCACGATAGAAACAAAGCACGTCGGTGGACGTGACTCTACCTCAAATAGTAATTGGGGAAGAGAGTAGAGCTCACTTGCATGAGGGTTGCGATGGCAATAGCAGTGGGTACTCACAAGGTCCATGAAGGGAGGAGGGCGCGAGGGAGAAGAATGCAAACATGGAGGACTGAAACCGCATAATAGGCAATAGGGAGTTAGCATGAGATCACATTGTTAACACCTCCATACATAGTCCCACATCAGAAACTCATAAAGTGTGATAATGCGTTATAAGTGGTGAGGATTACTACTTGACAACTTATGTCTAAGTATTTTGGGCGGTTGTCAACATGTCTAATTGGGCTCGAACCCAACAAGTTGTCCGGATCAATTTTCCTCTATAACGATATGGGAACCTAAGCCTAGGACATTGCAAATGATATCACAATCAATTTTCCCTCCAATAGTGGAAAGGGCTACCCGAGAGGTTGTGCCACCCATATAAAGAGATAGGAAGAAAATGATATCCAGAGTGTGCAACTGCCACTATCACCTAGAATAAGTCATGGGCCATGCCGCAACGAGGATGCTGCAAATATAAGCGAAAGAGGTTGTAATATCCGATCATAATCGCACACCAGGAAATCACAAAGTGTGAGAATGGGTTATAAGTGGCGGGGATTACTTACAGCGCCTCGTTGCTCCGGCTACTGAAACAGACAGAACAGGAACATTAGACCTACTATCCAAATACGTCTTATATTCAACAAATCGACTTGTGCACATTAGATTAAAATTTGAAATATATAACAACATGAGAAAAATACACATGTGCACGAAGCTCGAATGACCACGATCATGGTTGTGTACACGACTCATTGATCGTGGATCAACACTAGAGGTCGGTTCCATCTTGGCCCCTTGACCCTTCCTGTCACGGTCACCAATGATAGAGAGGGACTAGGGCTGGCCCTCACGTAAGTGTGGATGCAACGACAATTGATCAGATAAGGGGATTTTATTTGATGGAGTGGCGGTTGTCGGAGGTGGTATCAACCGCCTCTAGATAAGTCACGTGAAGGAGAAGGATGGCTTTGAGTAACTGGTGAGAATGAGGGTTGAACATAGCACATGGTTGGCATAGGAGGTAAGGGAGAATGACACGTGAGGTGGTTGGAGAAATAGGGGAGAAGTTGCTCGGCGAAGGGATGCAACCCTTCGCAAGGGCAACTATAGGAGGCAGGGGACGACAAAGGCACCGTTGGACCAAGCGATCCAACGGCGGAGGTTTGGGCACGAGCGGTGAAGCAGGAACCACTTTATCAATATGATCAAGCAGTCCACAAGTGGGTGGGGGTGAGATGAAATGAGGTATCTGATCTGAAGATGAAACAGTCCAGGATGCGCGCGGGCTCATATAAAGTTCCGGCTATGTAGAGAGAGGAGGTTGGGCCATGCAGACCAATTAGAAAATAAGAAAATAAACAAGAACTTGTAAAATGGAAATAAAATAATAAATGGTGTCAAATTAAAAGTGTTAAACATGAAAGTTATGTAACTTTTCAAGACCTACAACTTTCATGTATAGCTCAAAGTTAAAATACATTATATACACATACTTATTATTTCTGTAAGTATTTTTTATAAATAAAAATACTTCTTTTATTTTTTTTGTTATTTTTTGGTATTTATATAATGAATAATATACACGATATTATATATAATATGAAACTATTTTTATTTGATTTTTAATAAGAGGAAACGCATAAAATAAAGGAACTTGATACACAAATATTTGATACTTATTAATATACATTAATTAGCCGTATTTATTTCCAAGATGTTAAATGTTAAAATGAATTAATTATTGGTTAAATTAAGTGAATTGTTTAATATAAAGGGATAACAAATCTAAATAATAATAATAATGAATCAGGCTTCATCATTGCAACAATAAAGAGGATAAATCATCTCTCAACTAGATTGTGATAATGTCTCAAAATCCCGAAGTCAGTTAAGTTACATGCATGGAATGCATGTCTTAATCGATACTTGACCAATAACTTGATACATGTACATGAAGAACATCTCATAGGGCACATTTTTAGGTGTATGCTTGCAAAGCATAAAATGCAAGTGATATCACTTGAAGCCATTGATTCTAAAAAAAAATTACGTCTGAGGGAGACTTCTGTCCAATTTAGATAATGTTTTCGCCATTAATTTACACTTAAAATTGATGTTCAATAAATACAATTCATAACCTAGATCTGTCATGGAATACACTATATTGGAATATATGACAAATAACTAGTCAATCCACATGGTCGTAGCAAGCATCACGTGATTTTTTTGATGATTTTTAGGTATAATTTTGATTTTAAATGACCTAAACGAAATATTTTTTTATTTTCGGTTTCGGGTATTGGTAAATTAACTTGATGACTTCCCGCAGTTTTGTAATTTTTCAAGACTTTTGGGTGTTTTTAACGATTAAGAAATGATCAACATCTAAATTGCATATAACTTAAAACTTAGGTGTTATTTTACAGCCAAAATATATTTAACCTAATTTTAGCAAATTTTCACAAAACCATTTAAATTTTAAACCACACAGGTAACTTAGAAAATAAATTAAGTAATTACAAACAACTCTTTGGTAGGGACCAAAAAGTAAAAATTAAAACTAAAGTCATCCTTTTATAATTTTTCAGCTAATAATCAAAATAATGATGAAGAGTAAAATGTGCTCGAAATAACTAAGAAACTTAAATCATGGAACTAAAATATTTTCGATTAATCAAAACTTAACTAAGAAACGTCTGTGTTCATCACACCTGTCAACCATTAATCTATATCAGTTGAGCGAGTGTAAGTGGTTGTGCATTAGGACATGTATAGTATGAAATTTAGAGACAAACTATAACGTCCCGGTCTTAGGTCTCCGGTCCGATAATCAAGAAAAATTGGTCCTGAAAACTTGTTGAGTTCGGGGCCAGATGTACAAGAGTGTTGTTGCACACTCTCACACTTGTTGTAACACCCATACCCCCAAACACAGTCCCACATCTAAAACTCTCAAAGTGTGGGAGTGAGTTATAAGTGGTGGGGATTACTACTTGATAACTTGAGCTTGAGCATTTTGGGTGGTTGTTAATAGATCCATTTGTACCCGAGCCCAACAAGTTGTCAGGGTCAGTTTTCCTCGATAACGGATTAGGGGCCTAAGCCCGGGACGTTACAAATGGTATCATAGCCAAATTCCCTCTGATAGTGGAAGGGACTACCCGAGAGGTGGAACCACCCCTACAAAGAGATAGGAGGAAATGGATACCTGGAGCGTGCATCTGCCACTGTCACTGAGAATAAGTGATAGGTCATGTCGCAAAGAGGACGTTGCGAATATAAGTGGGGGAGGTTGTAACACCGATACCCCCAAATCATAGTCTCACATCTAAAACTCACAAAGTGTGAGAGTGGGTTATAAGTGGTGAGGACTACTACTTTACAACTTGAGCTTAAGCATTTTGGGTGGTTGTCAACGAGTCCATTTAGGCCCGAACCCAACAAGTTGCTAGGACTAGTTTTCCTCGATAACAGACTGGGAACCTAAGCTCATGACATTACAAATGGTATCAGAGCCAATTTCCCTATGATAGTGGAAAGAGCTACCCAAGAAGTGGAGCCACCTCTACAAAGAGGTAGGAGGAAATGACTACCCGAAACTTACGGCCGCCACTATCGCTGGGAATAAGTGATGGCGAATATAAGTGGGGGAGGTTGTAACGCCCATACCCCTAAACATAGTTCCACATCTAAAACTCACAAAGTGTGATAGTTGGTTATAAGTGGTGGGGATTACTACTTGACAACTTGGGCTTAAGCATTTTGGATGGTTGTTTGGACCCAAACCCAATAAGTTGTTAGGGTCAGTTTTCCTCAATAACGGACCAGAAACCTAAGGTCGGGGATGTTACATATACTTGTGCATGGGTGCACCAGACCAGTATGTTGGTACATTAGTGAGTTAGGCATGTGTGCTGGTATTTAAGACGAATGGCGCACTAGGGTTTGTACATGTGTACTAGTAAATCATGATGGTGCAACTGTACACTAGAATGTATACATGCACCAGGCATGTGTAGCATCACACTTGTGATTATACACATGAATACACTTGTGATGAACGTCAAAATCGCCTCTTTAATATTTGAAAATTATCGTAGTATAGGAGGCACATTTGATTCGTCAAAAACCACACTCTTTGAATGTTGTGGAGTATTTATACTTGGTAAGTGTACCAAGATTGAACACAGGGAACAGTGATTTCTAGTTACGTGGTTTTAAATTAAATTAAATAATTAGTTAATTTGCTAAGTTATTTTATGTGTCAGAGAATAAAGAGAAAATGTGATGGAATGCAATGCAAAGAAAATAAATAGAGAAAATAATTAGGCTCAAGATATGAGATTATGATTTTTAATCCAAACAACAATTTATCAATATCCTCTATATTAATTTACAGATCAACAGGTATCAGATCCGGAAATATTTTAAGTCCAGGTGTGCATGCTAGAGTCAAAATAGATCTATGCATAATCCTGCAATTAGTGAAATCGAACAAAGATTTTATCTCCAAATTCGCTCTAATTTAATTTACAAGTAAATCGAGTTTTAATCACATAAAATAGTGTGAATTAAATTCATTTCAGCTCAATTGAATCCCATGCACAGATTAAATCCTCAATTGACATGATCAATAATTACGAGAGGAATGAAGGAAAATTTCCTCGAAAATATCTGTGCAATTCAATAGTTCCTCCTTTATTTCCCCCTGAAAAGATTAGTTTATCAAAATAATAATAATCATGAATGGTAAGAGAATTAATCTTAACAAAATATCATCAATCAATATCCCGTGGAATCAAGAGTTTTCTCAATGAAATATGGCACAAATTAGTTAGAATTTATCCTGCAATGATCAGATTGAATCTGAAAAAATCAGCATCAATAACTATTCTCTGACCTGTCTACAATATATATAAAATGAAAGAACGCGTAATAAGCTTCAAAATGACATGTTGTATGCTAAAATAGGAGTTCAAATGAGCAGGATATGATAATTTGAAAAGTCAGGGACTCAATATAATAAAAATAATTAATTTCTTTGTAAATAGATCCTTAAAGGGGCTTATTTGCAATTTCTAAAAGTCTCTATAATTTCTTTGCAATTTACCCTGCTCTCACATGTGGAGCATGTGATCTGGGGTGATGGGGCTTGGAATTCATGGGGGCTTGGTTGCAATTTCTCCAAATCGCACGTGCTAGGCACGTGCGGTCTGGACGGACTTGGAGGCCCGGGTGCGCGATGCTGCATCTTGGGTGGATGAAGCAGAGGCTCGGGGGCAAAGGCTGAGGTGCGGACCTGAGCCTCCACATGGCATGTTATGCGAGGCTCGAATAAGGTTTGGTCGACCCGAGCCTCGAGGCTGGGGTCGAGGCTCGGGGAGGGTGCAGGTGGCGGCTGGTGGGAGGTTCGACTGCCCCGAGCTGCAAGACTGGGACTTGGCTCGAGTGATGTTGAGGTGGCAGCGGTAGAGCCATTGGATCAGGGGTTGTTTGCCCGATCCGACGACGGCTGCACGAGGCGGGTGCAGCGGCGTAGCTGCAGACGATGTGGCGGTGCCTCAGTGCGGTGGATGCGAGGCACGGAGGGGATCAGTGGTGCACAGTGCTGCTACGCTTGGGAACGAGTCGAATGGAGATGCGAGGGCAGCGTAACGAGTTCATTGGAGGCAGAGCAACTCGAAGTGGCGGAGGGCGTGCGAAGTCAAATGGCGAGTTGCAGTGGCGGAGGTCGTGCCAGAGCAACAGCTTAGCCAACACACGTCCAAGCTGCTGGCGTGTCGGCGGTGGCGAGGTGCGGGCGGAGCATCATTAGAGGTGGAGCGAATCACCTGGGAAATGCTGGAGTGACGTGCGATCTGCAGATGGTCAGTAGCGGAGGTGGTGATGTAGCTGCGGGTTGGCTAGAGTCGCTGCTCATCCAAGATCTTAGCTCATGAAGGAAGGCAACCTTCAGAGCTCGACAGCTTGTCGAAGAATCTACAATGACAAGGATTGATCGTCGGATCTCGCCTATTCTATAGGTCGTCATCGCCGTTGAGAACCTCCCCTTGTGATGTCACCACCATGATTGATTCGAAGCTTAGACCTAGAAAATTACGGATGGCTTTAGAAGGGGCTGGAGGTGCAACTTTATAGGAAGGCAGAGGCGTTATGGGAAGGAGGAGAGGCCGATTACGATGAGGGAGAACGGTCGAGGAGGAGGGGCTTGGGCGGGGGCGTTACATGCAGGTAGTGCTGGAGGTTATGGGAGAGGGAGGAGGAGACGTTGTAGGGGATAGGAGAGGGGTCACATGTTGGGCACGCGACCCAGAGAGGAGAGAGAAGAGATGAGTGGGGTGAGGTAGGGTACCACGTGGCACCCCAGGGGCTGCCACGTGGCACCCCAAAAAAATCAAAAACTAAAAGAGAGAAGAACATAGAAAAGAAATAGAGGAATACCTAGGATCAAAATTTTTCCTTCATAAAAGTTGTTTGTTTGTCTTAATGAGATCTACAACTTCCATGAAGGAACCGAGAGCAAAAGAGTTCATTTGTATAAAGTGGTATTTTCGGTGGTTTCCATGTATATAGAAAACCGGCGTTTGGGGTTTTGTAATTTTTTGATGGTTTTAAAAGAGGATAAAAATTATAGAAAAAATACGATAACATACAAGAAAATTAGTTAAACACTTATCTATTTTTTAGAATTTTAATAAATGAGAAAATAGTGAAATAAAATAAAAGTACGAAACAAGAGAATTTTGTACAGACACACAGAGGACACTCGGACACAGTCAGTTTCTTTGATTTCAGTCTTGATCTATATTTAGATTTGTATGCTGCTTAATAAAACTTTCATCAAAGAACACAAATGAAGAATGAATAAAATTAAAAGAGTTAATTATGTACATAAAAACCCAAGTAAAAAATCGCAAAAAACTAAAATGCGCAAAAGAGGCTCGAAACCCAACTTCCACATATGAGCTCCAGATTTTAAGAAATTGGACACTATTTGAGGGAGAAATGTGTGTTTTAGTCCGTAAGATGTGAAATTTGATTTTGGGTTTATTTGACACTTATTTGAGTTAGTAATTTTTTGTATTTTTTATTTAATCTTGTTAGTAATATCTACACAATGGAGGTGGTTTGGGGTCGATCAGAGTTAGGATGAATTAATTAAAAATGTAGAAAGTTGATAGCTTTTAGGCCAATTTAAACATTATGCAATCATGCATGATGAAATGTGAATATTATTTACATATGTATGAATGCTAATGATGCTCTATTAGTTATTAAATGCATATGAATTTTGGAGAACAGAGCTGAATTAATCAATTTTAGCATGATGAATATGAGATTCATCATACCCCTATACTTAAACCATGCTCGTCCCTGAGCATCAATGAATGAATGACTTAGTTGGATAAATCCCTGACTATGCGTGTGATTTTTCAAGGCTCAATTCATAGAAGCCCCTTAATTTGAGTGATCCTAAAATTCTGGGCTCAACCATGCTTTAATTAAAAGGAATCCAACTTCTCTATTTATCAGACTCTCTATTTGTACGTATAATATAAGGACATGACTTTTACTGTGCTGCATTCATGAGAGTCGAGTCGAGATGTCACCCAAAGCTCTAGTCCCAGAGACTCTCCTCTAGACCTAATCTTCAATACTAGCGAATAAGTCTATTCTTGAATTTGAAAGCCCTAACCCGCCGCCCGAGGAGAGAGAAGCTCTGGCGAAAAGGGCGATTTGGAGGCGATTTTTGAAGATTCACTTTATCCAAGTCATTTTTCTCAGATTTTATCGAGTTTTACTCCATCCATTATGGGTTAGATCTATACTGTTTCTTTGGCCTTGTGGGTACTGCTCATCTGGATTTCTATCCATTTTGGTCGATTCTGGGCTTGTTCTTGCACGTTGGATGGTGCAACTTCATCGTGCCTACCAGTTATAGATATATTGAAGCTTTTGTGCTGAGATATAACTGTGATCATACTTGTTCTCCTTTCTGTTGTGGTTTGATCTGCTACAACGATCAACCTTGGGAGAGGGAGGGAAGTAGAAGTTGGAATGGTAGCGGCCTTTTGATCGAAAAGTTTTAATTCTTTCTGTTATTCCTTGTTTGTGGTCCCAATTGTTATTGGAGGACCAATCCTTTGGGGACACCTGGCTTTTTCATTGAGATATTCTGGGAAAGCTGATTTGGGGGAACATTCTTTGCTCTGATTCATGGGAATATTCTTTTTATTCTCATATCAGTACCTTACATGTGGCTGAGGCAGATATTTTCTGGAAAGTTGTTGGTTGGTTTATTTTCAAAAAGGCCCTCCTATCTGGTACTGATAAGTGGATTGCTGCTACATGGACTTATATGTGGTTTTCTTGGTGATCATGGAGGAAGTTGTTAATGGGAAAATATTCAATGCTGAGGAATTTCCTCCTATCCTATTGGGAAAAAAGCCGAGCTGATGAAGAAAAATGATGATCCTGAGCAGTTGAAATCGTATGCTTCTGCTACAAAAAAATCTCATTTTATTCTTTCATATGGAGAATGTCTCCCTACTAGAGAAACATATTTTATTGATGGATAATACATGATTAAAGTAACTGAAGAGGAAGTTTACGTTTTATAGAATCCTTTCTCTAGAACTCTGATTGCTAGATTTTCAAAATCGAGAGCAGAGATGCTGGGTTTTCAGATTTTTTTGAAAGGAAGATTTAAACATTCCGGAGAAATTTACTTAGGATCTATTCATGCCAGGCATATTTTGATAAGGTTTGAAGAGGAGAAAGATTTTATTACTTCATATGCTTTGGGAGATATGAAGTATCAAAATGAGTGGGTTTCTTTGTTAAGTTGGTCTCCTTATTTTCGGCCTTATTTAAGGAGTACCCAATGCCATGTTTGGATTGGTCTGCAAGGACTAAATGTCCACCTTCATAATCCTGTGATAATAAAGTTCATTGCACAAGTGATAGGGAAATACATTTGTGTGGACAAGTCTGTTATCGAATTTACAAGGCCAAGTTATGTCAGGGTGTATGTTGAGATAGATCTTGCCAAGCCTCGAGTTGAGCATGTAATAATTGCAAATGGTGCTCAGTCCTTTAAGCAGAAAATAATTTACGAGAAAATTCCCAAATTTTACCCTGATTGTTGCATGATAGGGCATAATTCGAAAATTTACAATAAAACCAAAGTAAAAGGAGGGAATACATAGGGAGAGAAGGAAGAGAATGCAAGAGAAATTCCCGAAAAAATTTGGAAGCCTGTTGGTGCTACCATTCCACAGCAGGAAGGAGATCAAAGACAAACTGAAAAGCAACAAAGCTCCTTATCAGAGCAGAAGAAAGATTAAGGAATACAATCAACCCCTCTGATTAGGGGAGAAGAGATGTTCTCCGGTCAGATGCAGAAAATTCATCTCTTGGAATAGGAATTGCAGCAAGATGAGATGAAGACCATTCCTAAACAGCAGCTGGTGAAAACCCAGACTCATATCATCGATTTGGAGCAGCAACAACATACTGAATTAAATGATAGTATACATCTTCAACAGTTGATGCCACTGACTCTGGATAAGGAAAATAGAATCTTTGTGGAGGGGATTGAACCTCCTGCAAGGACTGTGCGAAGAGATGGAGCTTTAGTGATAAATGATGGGGAGGGAAGAGTGATGTCTAAAGAAGTGGTTGCACCTTATCCTTCCAAACCCCAGTTCTTTAAGCCTCAAGAACATGCCGATGATGGTTGGAAGAAAATGGTATCTAAAAAGAAAGGAAAAAAAGTGATGCTGCAAAGACTACAAGCAACACTCTTCTACAGTCAAGTCAAGAAGTAAAGGATCAATTACAGGAAGATGAAGAGGAATCAAATGAAAAACAGGAAAAAAATGATGCTGAGACAAAGGAAGAGGAGGACCACTCCTCGGATGCTTTCATGGTAAAGAATTCTGAAGACTTCAGGTTGAAGAAAGGTTTGGAGAAACCAATGTTGAAGAAAGGTTTTCTATCTGGGAAGGCTACTCCATATTCTCCAACAACGCATCAACATTAAAAGGATGGAAAAACTACTAAAGAGAAGCAAGATCCCATGGAAGTTGAAGAAGCAAGATTCATTGGAAATGATGAGGTTATTATAACTATTCCAGAAATAATAGAAGGGATATGCAGTGCAGAACAACTTCGTTTTGATGATTATATCAAGGAAGGATGATCAAAGGTGAAAAAACTTTTGAATAGTGCTAAACTTTTGGACTGAGGTCTGATCCAAATGGAAATATCTCTCCCATTCCTTTTAAGTTAAAGAAGCAGCAATCCATGTAGCAAATGTAGGAGAAAGACATTGGAGAACCTACTGCAGAGCTTGATGATCCATTGAAGCTTCAATGCTTTGTGAACACTGAAGATATTATGATTCCTTCTAATGATCCGGAGTTCCTGAAAGATGATAGAGCAAAAAGAATGCAATATAACGAAGAAGATGATGGTAGTGAAGAGGAAGAGTCAGATGTATTTCTTAGTGAGCCAGACTCAAGGTATAATGATTTTTCTTTTCCTGCTAAGAAGAAGCTTTTGGAATCGGTGAAAAAAAGGACTCCAAAATATAGAAATGCCAAAGAGAAGGCACTGAGAAAGTATCTAGATAGTGATTAGTTTTTCTTGAAGGCCATGTTGGCCATTTTAAGTTGTCATGTAAGAGGCTATCGGTGTCATGTAAGAGGCATCATGCTTCATATGTGTGTCATTGTATTATCTTTCTCTGATCAATAAGAGGGGATACCCGGACCCCCAAAATTACCAGGCTTGGAAGGAAAAAAGTCTATTCTTGCTTCAGTCAAAACCGTCTCTTTAGTTTGTCAGGCTTAAAATGTAGATGGATGGCCAGATGATGGAGGGCATAGGATTGTGTCTATTTTTCTCCCCTCACATTGGAACAAGGGTCTCTCGAGTGCCTTATTACTCGACACATGTATTTTTTTTAGTTTATTGATCAATGTGTCCTTCAAGAGAATTCGGAGTCGTCTGCACTTGTTTTTCTGGGAGTACATCGGGGTGTGTCTCTTTTGAGCATCTAAGATACCTTCAACACCCAAACTTGTACCACTATACGATGCAGAGCCCTTTTATGGTGCTAGCCCGACTCCTTGGTCCTAACAACACTTGGTCCAGTGGACACTTTGAAAATGTTTGGGAGTGCTCGCTTTTGGTGGAAGCTCTTTGTAAATTGACTTTGAAGAATAAAGCTTTTCTTTGAATATGTTTCTTTCTTTTCTTTTCTTTTCTTTTTGGCTAGCTCCACAGCTTTTACCAAAAGTTGGTGCACTGTGATCAACAATTATTTATGTTTCATCACACCCTGGTACATAGGTAAATATCAACGATAGCATATGAACTTGTTCACATACTGGCTAGGGTTTTGCTGACACTCAGGTTTCTTGAAGTCCTAGACCGGGTCTAGACTCAATCTCTAGTTCTAGTTCCTCAAGTGATAACTCAGCTCATTTCATCAATCATGTAGTTGTGATTGTGTTGTGTTGATCATATTATTTAGAGGGTAGAGATGAAGAGTGCAATATAGCGTTCAAATCTTCCGAACTAGGGAAGTGTGGATTATTAAGTTCAAAAACCCTAATGATTAAGGCTAATTAACTCAGTCTCTCAAGATCTCAGAAATCAAGTGTCTTTAAATCCTCAAGCCTTGATTGATAGTGAATGTGTCAGGAATATATCAGCCAAGGAATGCATGGATGCATGAGATGCTTAATGAAATGCAAGACCATGAGTGATTTTTTCATGCAAAAAGATTTTTTTAAAATCATGTGTTATTTACAGAAAGACTTTAGTATAATATACATAATATGCACTACTTGTACCCATCCCCGATGATAGATGAAAACAATTAAAGTACGAGATATGGATAAAGTAAGTAGAATATATACAAACACCCCCTATACTTAGCTTGTGCTATATCCTCATGGCACAAAGTGAAATGTAGACATAACTCGTACTAAGTATAGATGAGCTAAAAAGAAAAAGAAGTCGGCATGCCCTCCTATACTTAGACTTTTGAGGGACTAAGCATAGCAAAAAAGCATGAAATGAGGCAGTCGACAGTGAGGGGAAAAGGATAGAAGTGAAATATACACAATGGTACCGATCCCCCTATACTTAGGCTCAGGTCAGCCTAAGTATGATCAGATAAATACAAGTGGGGAATTGGGTAGATTTACGGATGTACAAGGTCAAGGAGGTTTGCGACGAACCTTCTTGCAGACATGGAGAGGGAGATAATATGGAGATGTGGAGGGCGGTGAAGAGGGGGCGGATGAAGAAGAACATCCATCATCAGAGTCGTCCTCAGGATAATTTTAGTCGTACGCAGAGGATCTCTAACTATTGTCAATCAGAGGTAAATGCCCTTGGATCAGAGCTGTACTTATTGCACTTACCTGATGAACCACATCAGGACTGGATGAGGACTCTTCTGAAATCATCTGGTATCTAAGGTCAAAGGTGACTTTCTTGGTCGGTTTATTCCTTGAGAAGTATTGGGAGGAAGATGGACAGTCTTCTTCTCCCTTTCTTGAGTAACCGGTGTGGCATTTATGAGTTCCTCATCAGATGAATCTCTGTAAAAGTCGACCAATTCTTGTAGGATCATATGATGTTTTGGGCGAGGGAGCATGTTCTTGTGGGCTTTGTTGGTGTTGGTTGGGGATGTTGATGTCACCTCCTGATATTCGTCAATTTTGGTGACGTCAGAGGTAGGGATGGGCATGGACCGGGCTGGGCCGGGCCCCGAAGGGCCCAGTCCCAAGCTCATCTTAATAGTTAGGGCCTTGAGCCGGGCCTAGCCCCGCAGTTTTTTTGTCCTTCGGCCCAAGCCCAGGCCCGACCTAATTTTTTCGGACCGAGCTTGGGCCGGGCCGGCCCATCTCCAGCTTGGGCTGTGGTTGGTAATTTCGTCCAACCAATGTAATCTTTTTAATAGTGATCTTGCCTACGGTTTAGAAAGCGGATCAAGGACTTGAATTGTTACATTTGATAGATGAGGACCTGTTTTGAGATCGGATCCATTACATAGGCCAAATATGTAAATTACCCTATTAAGTTGACAATCTTCGCATTAAATAAATGCGTTTCCCCACACGGTATACAAAACCTGCAAATTCCCCCTCCCAAACCAATAATTGTATACATGGTGGTCCCCCTCATTACCCTCATTTTCTGATAATATCCCCATCGCATAAATTCCCCTCCAAATTCCTGAACATGAATTCTAAGCTTCCCATCATAGAGTTGCAACCAAATCATATATTTTTTGGCAACGTCGGTGGAGCCATGCTTGACGCAATGCTCATGAACATGAATTCTAAGCTCTAGCATGAAAATAATGTTTCCATGTATTATAGGTGTAGTACCAAATAAATGTTTAAATTCTAGGCTCTAGCATGGAAATCACTTGTTGAATGGAAAGATGTCTGCGTAATTAAACATAAAACCTATTGCACCATGAGTTTGCCAAGGCTACAACAATTTAATACGATTCAAGTCGTTCAACTATCAAACCAAAAATATCTAAGAAAAGTATATTCATAAGGACACAACATAATTTCCAAAGGACCCAAAAAAGAAATATTGTTCCATGGACGTGATTATCTTTCCCTAGCAGTTTCAAGACATGGAAATGCAGCCAGCAGTAACATCCCATCTGTCAAACAGTGCAGGCATTGTTTAAGAGACATCAAATTAGATTTGTTGCGGATTAAAATGAAGATAAGAACTAAATTTACTTACCGTAGATTCAAGATATATTTCATTGTGATAACTAGTGATTATGTTTGGCGGTTGCTTGGACCTACAAAGAAGATGAAGTTTAAATTAGGCTAACAAAGGAATTAGATATGCAATATAATAATGTGCATTGGATTTGATTATTTAAACTAACCAAGTAGCTTCTCATTCTCCTCCATCTCTTCCTCTTCATCTCCATCATCAAAAATGAAATCCTCTTGATCATCCTCACGAATCCAATCCCCAGCACAAACCAATGCCTCCACTGTTGTTGGAAGAAGTCTACTTCTATACAAATCTACAACTCGCCCCCCAGTGTTAAATGCACTTTCAGATGCAACAGTGGAGATAGGAATTGCCAGCATATCTCGTGCTATTATCGATAACACTCGATACTTGCTAGAATTCACATCCCACCATTTCAAAATATCAAACTTGGGATCCTCTTCATTGTATGCAGAAGTATCTTGTAAATACAATTCAATCTCATATTTTCCAACTTCGGTGGAACCAGCTTCCTTCTTTTTCTTGAAGAATTTGCTTCGAGTATCTTCTTTTCTCTTTGAGGGACACATGTTGTCCCGGTCAAAGCCACAAGATGCAGAAGTCTCTCTAGGAAATTCTGGCTTGTACTTGTAAGAGTATTCATCAAACATTTTGTATAATGTACTTTGAACATGTTCGATGTATTCTTCAACTTCAATGATAAAGTTCATAATAAGAAAACTTGAGAAACTCATGCTTGAAACGGGGATCTAAAGTTGTTGCAATCGCCAATGGCATCATGACATCTTTTTCTCTCTAGTACTTATCAAACTTGGCAAACATCTTTACACCCATATCTCTGAAGGAGGAGTCCTCATGCCTCATGAGAGAATGCAAATCCTTCTTTATATCAAAAAGCAAACTAAAAAACAAGTTCGCAGTTGAATATTTTGTCCAGAAAAACTTTTGTGGCATCATAGAAGTTCTCTAAAATTCCACAAATCATCTCAACTTTTTTCCACTTCACTGCAGATGGTACATCAGACAATTGGAAATCACGTCCCTTCAAACGATTGAAGACTTTTTGGTATAAGATAACAGATTGAAGCATCAAATAGGTGGAGTTCCACCATGTACTTACATCCAGTCTCAATCCTTTTGTCACCTGAATGCACTCTTGCTGAGCAATTTCAATGAAATCCTTAAATCTTCTGGTCGAGTACTTCACATATTTTATAAGATTTCAGATTTTGCAAGTTATGTCTTTAAATTCAGACAATCCATCCTGGACAACAAGATTTAATATGTGTGCCCAACAACAGACATGGAAAAATTTACCGTCCAACAACAAAGCACCTTTTGAAGAAAAATGATCAACAAGATTCCGTACAACAACATCATTTGTGGATGCATTATCAACTGTAATAGTGCACAAGCTTTGTACATTCCAATCACTCAAACGGCTGACAATCATATCAGCAATGTTCTCACATGTGTGACGCGAATGAAGAAAACAAAAAGAAATAATCTTCTTGTTCAACAGTGATAGAACTGTAGCCCATATTTTGATTTGATGTCTACATGTCCGTAGTAATAGACAATCTACCAATAGATTTTAACAACTCCATTAGTTTCTCCTTCCCCACTTCGTATAATTTCAAACAATCCCTTTTTATGGTATACCTTGAGAGAACCTTATACTTAGGTTGCAAATTTGAGATAAATGTTTGATATCTGGGATTATCTACAATCTTAAAGGACAATTCGCTGGAGACAATCCATCTTGTAAAATCATCCCTACTCCGCTCTTATTCAAATTTCCAAGTCGCAATCATGCTTCATTGGTCAAGATTAGAAAATTTCAAAAGGCTCTGAGACTTTGCTTGTTTATTGTAAAATGGACAAAGTGTTTAAGTGTCGATCAAGGTGACTAGTCCTACCTTTTGTACCGCAGGTGAGATGTGTCTTGCAGTGATTGCATTTGCACATCTCTTTTCCATCAACAATCACTCTGATTCTTGTCATGTGCTCCCAAACCCATGACTTAAATTACCTTTCTCTCTTCTTTGAAACATGCATATCAGCATCTAAATATACATCATCCGGAATAACAAGATTGTCGATAGTAGGATGTGGAAGCGTGGATTGCTCTTGTTGTCATGCTTCTGACATCTAAACATATATTATTCAAAAATAATAAATTTAATGAAAACATGATAAACACAATCACATATTTATGCACGATTTTGGAATGTTTAATCCATACAAACACTATTTAATCCATACAAACACATATTTAATCCTGAATTCCCCCTATTTTTTGTAGTTGGAAATACACAATTATCATCCTCCATACCCATCAAATATTGAGTATATCATTAGTACTTTTCTTTAGGTCTGTTAACTTTTGTTGAAAGCCAACTAGTAATATGTTAATCAATTGTTTGTACATTCTTAGTCTTTCACAATGATAGGGATGATTTGACCATGGTATGTTTATTTCATACAGAATCCCAAAATTGCAGGTAGATATGCATCAAAACTTTGATCCCTCAATCGGATCTTTCCAGAAAGAAGAGGCTTCACTATTTTTGCAAATGTTTTGGCAAAATAGGAATCAAGTGACATGCCCCCAGTAAGTGAACCTTCCAAAGAGGCGACTAGTTGGGTTTCAGTTTAGGGCACAAATTTATAGGTTCCTCTCTGTAAGAACAAGCCTTAATCAAATTGGACATCCACAATTTTGTGTTCTACGATCTTGATCAACGATTTTCTTCCAAGCCCCCTTTGACATATTTTTGCTATTTGAAGATCCATTCCAAAGAAAATGCCTTTTAATTTTATCAATCTTCGTAGTTATACCACACAGTAATTTTATGCAGGGCATCATATGGGTTGTAAGAGGCGTGAGTCAGCTATTCAACAGTAAATCTTATCACCTATTTAATCCATACAAAGAACTACAGAAAATCAGGGGAAATCAACTTTAAGATTCGAGATCCATGCTTTCCAAAATTCCAATGGATGTCTAAATAAAGGTACACCAATCTTTCCTAATAAAATATAAGTCATCACGCCGCGTGCCCTCGTTCGGTTGCAGCCGAGGAGAGCGTTGGTGATTGGTGATGGATGTGGCACAGTGGGGGACCGGGGGTTCAATGGAGGTGGGGTTGAGGTGGAGCGGCAATGGCGTTGTAGTCCTGTGGAGGAGAGGCGATGGTGCTGTGGAGGAGCTCGAGAGGAGAAGGAGCGACGGGCCGCCGACTATGCTAGGGCAGCATACGAACGGACGACGATTAAGGAAGGGGAGGGATCGGGGTGTGTTGCGTTTGCGTGAGGGAATGGGAAGGGTTTCAGTTTGGGAAGTAAGTGGAGGAGGGATGCAGGCCTCTCTCGGGCTCAATCTCGGACCTTGTTTCAGGTCGGGCCTTCGGGTCGGGCCTTCGGGCCAGGCCGTGCTGGGCTGAGGAAAGCCCAGGCCCGGCCCAAATATAAATTGGGCCTATATTTTCAGCCCAAGCCCAACCCATCGTTCATTTGGGCTTGAGTCGGGATTTTTGGGTCGGGCTTCAGGTTGGGCCGGGCTGGCCCTGCCCAATGCCCGTCCCTAATCGGAGGTTTCCTGAGTCAGTTCTTTGTATGGTTCAAGTATCTCATGAATCACTACCAACTCGAAAAGTGGACAAGTCAAATAATCGTGACCTTCATCAGAAACATGGTCCAATTCATCATAAGCTCCAAAATAATATTCCCTCGAGGGAGCTGTATTAGGGTGACAATCAGAGGTTTGTCCAACAGTCAATCTTTCAGGTGACTCTCCTAGGGTTTGTATCTGTATTTCGTGAGGAGAGGTCTGATCATGTGAACTGTTTGTCTCTTGATTACAACTGACAGTTTCAAGTCAGGTTTCCTCAGAGTAGGTCATGTCATTGAGGCTTTGTGCATTGTGGTCTAAATTTGGAAACTTGATATTCTGAGTCTCACAATCGACAATCGCCTTAGCGGAGGCTAAGAACGGCTTTCCTAAAATGATAGGTGACTCAGACACTTATTTGAGTTAGTAAATTTTTCGTATTTTTTATTTAATCTTGTTAGTAACATCTACACAATGGAGGTGGTTTGGGGTCAATCGAAGTTAGGATGAATTAATTAAAATGAAGAAAGTTAGCATCTTTTTTAGGCCAATTTAAACATTATGCAATCATGCATGATGAAATGCGAATATTATTTACAGCTGTATGAATGCTAATGATGGCCTATTAATTATTAAATGCATATGAATTTTGAGGAACGAAGCCTAATTGATCAATTTTAGCATGATGAATGCGAGATTCATCAACTTGATAAAATGGATGTTTCTAACAGTATT
The DNA here is from genome assembly GCA_037367405.1 of Ottelia alismoides. Classification (NCBI taxonomy): domain Eukaryota; kingdom Viridiplantae; phylum Streptophyta; class Magnoliopsida; order Alismatales; family Hydrocharitaceae; genus Ottelia; species Ottelia alismoides. The sequence goes on along the minus strand of JAZKJV010003942.1, from coordinate 88,275 downwards.
TTATCACGGGTCGAATCGGGTCCTATTATGAAATGATTAATAATACATATGCATATGAATTAATGCGTTTAAGGAACCTAATAGATTAGAATAAACTAGGGTGGTATGAACGACGTGAATATCTCTGTGTGTCATGTTCGAACTCCCCAACAAGTTGCAAGAGGTTGTTATCATGATAGTAATGGTTATGGAATTCTAGTTGTGTAGTGGGTGAAATTTGATGGTGGTTGGTAGTGTAGAGTTAGGTACCTCAAGGGATTAGACATGCAACCTTAGGCTTGAGGTAGGATTCTCAAAGGTCATGACCTCAACAGACGAGTTGGGTGATGTGATGCACCAAGATGTCCAGTGATGTGGCGCTTTTACCTTGTTTAAGTCATTGAATTGTTGGAGTGCAGATGGAAAGCGACCTACAAAACTGCACAAAAATCAGAAATCAATTAGTGTAGCAATTTGTTTATTTTACTCCCTCAAGTCTTGAGGTCGAACTCAAAGAGGTAAAAATGTGAGTTTAATCTTACGTTAGACACTAAATATTGTGCATAAAAATTCATTGAATTATTAAAGTGTGGCTCCCATATATATTCCCTACCATGTTGTAACAACCACATATTCAATGTTCGGTGGAAGTTTAATTATTTCGAGAGTGCCACCACATCCGAGGTGATTACGTACAAATATCAAATCCATAGTTCACATAATCACAATTATGAGCATAAAAGAAAATAAATCCTATTGCTTATATAAAAGTCACAACTGACTTAAAGTGTAGTACACTTAACTAGTAACAACGAGAACTTGTATTACCACATATAACGATATATTTAAGTTGTGCTCTTCTGCTTAAACAACTTTTCCTGTCATAATCCTTAGGTCTATCTGCGACAGGACAAACCACACGAGCATCAAATTGCTCGTAAACAAAATAGTTTAGTACGACAAATACGTATAATAAAATTAAATAGATAACTTGATATGATTTAGAAGAATGACATGAATATAACATCTATAACTTATCAGAGTTTCATGTACTTTTAACAATTGTACTTTGATATTATAATAATTCACTCAATCTTTTATCCATATTTAAATATGATCTATGTTACTTACCACTGATATCGTGGCCGATCAATCACTTCAAAACACATGATGACAACAATGCCAAGTCAATGGTGAACTTTTCACCAGGTTTGATTGAGTCCGACATCTCTGGAAGGTGTTACCCTTTAGGCTCATAATGTCCGTAGGACCTGACAAAATGGATTCTAGAAGTGGCTCCTATCTTGTCATAGTACTTACTTCCATATATCGCTAATGTGTCATTATTCATTGTACTTTTATTCATTTTCGTTTCTTGAACCATGGTCATAGTTGACAACAAGAGGATTCATACTATACATATTCAATACCATAACCTCAATTTCATAGGTATGAATAAAATTGATACTTTTCCTTTTCTATTGTACGTTCTTATGAATATACTACATTGTGTCATGTATACTATTCCGTAGTTTAATATTACAATAGTAATACCTCCGTAGCATTTTCATACGTTTATGTGTGTAGTAAAAGTGGCATTTCTATATTAGTCCTGTTTTTTATCATTAAAATTCATATGGGTACTTATAGGAGTGTACACGGATCGGATAAAATCTATAATCCGATTCGATCCAATATTGTTGGATTGGATTGGTTTAATCATTCAAATGGATTGGATCGGATTGAAAATTTTCAAATCCATTAAACTATGGATTTGATCGGATCATCACCAAGTTCCGATCTGATCCAATCCATTAATATCTTGATATATAGGTAAATAGATACACAAAACCATATCTATTTGCATCCAATCCCATTTGCACATTAGGCAATAACCAAACATTTATCTATGCTTTTTCATATTAACAAACCACCTCCTGTCTACACCCTCTTTTCTCTCTAGCTAAGTGATCCCTATATTATCACTGTGCTAAACCCTACTAGGTTACTTCTTAGATCATTTCTCAATCCCCTCTCCCTCTCATTTCATTCCTAAGCGACTATCTTGTCAGTTCTCCAACACCGCCACCGACGCTTCTTATTTTGTTGCCACACATATCTCGTGAGTGACGTCACTGATGTCCCTTCCTCATATAAGTTACACTGCCATTGCATCTCTCTCGCAACTCGTGGAACTACCATCTTTTCTTCGCACGACTCATACCACGACTCCATTATCGTACCTCTCTCACGAGTCATGGTACTACAGTAATTCCCTTGCACGAATCATGTTACCTTTGCATGTCCGACACAACATCAACCCCTCCAATGTGACATGATCCATCGATACCCTAAGCGTGCCACTAGTCGATGAGTGCCATTTCCTCTCCCTTACCTTGGTATACACAATTTCCTCTTCTGTTTAATAACTTTCTTACTCTTATTTGGAAAATATCCTTAGTTCTCAAGTACATGCTTTTTTGCTTGAGAAAGGACAACGATTTTTCTTCCTTTGGAGCGAGGAAGATTGGTCTTTGGACCTTTGGCAATAATGAAATGTTTGATGGATGTTTGTTCTTCCAAGAAATGCACAACTGTAATTTTTATATGATTTCTTTTATCGTATTTGATTACATCTCTCTTTTTGTATAATTATGTGCTAGCATCGTTTTCCTCTTGTCCTTTTGTATATGTCATAATTTGATTCTTTTGAAATCAACTAAATGAACCATTTGTTGGAAACCTTTTTATAAAAAAACCATCTTAATGGAGTCGTTGATATTTTTTTAAATACATATATTCCAAGGTCCCTATAATCATTTAATTTGATCTCGTGGCCTTCAAATTTTCAATTTTTTATTGCACATTTCTGTAGTCCTCAAGTGCTAATCATTTGATTACGATGTGGTTCTTAAAGTTAGACAGATAACTACAAACAATTTACATTTTGATGCATATTTTTTATACAGTCTTTCAATTATTTTTATGTGTATTGTGTATTACTTAGAAATTGTGTCGGTTACTAAAAATATTATCAGAAATGACCAATATACATTACAAAGAGCACCAATGGAGAATATGTAAGTCTTAAAATATGATCAAATCCGTAATCTGATGGATTGGGTTGGTTTGGATTTAAATATTTGATGGATTGGATTGTATTGGGAAATGTTAGAAATCTGTTAAGGTTGGATTGGACATAATTACGCTAAAATCTATCTAATCTGATATGTGTACACCCCTATGTAAGTATGCCATATTTGATACAAAGATGTCGGAATTTTCAACAATATGAAACGGGGTGTCTTCAAGGACGATGTTTAAGAGTTCACATTTATTTGAAATTAAGCAATTACGTGCATACTAAGTTCAATTTATTCTAATGTTGTAAAATATCTTGTAGAGTTTACATAACTATATTGTCAGATTAGGTAAAATAATTGTATGATTAACAAATAAAATTAAAAAAAACTGGGAATAATGGAAGTATCCATAAATAGATAACCATACCAATCCGAGCAGCATTTCTCTATCATGTCTTTTCTATCTATATTTTTCTCTCTTTGTATATCCTTCTTACTCCCTCCCTCCCTCCCTCCCTCTTTTATCGATCTAAATACATCGAGTTATCGAGAAAGCATGCACAAGTAGGATGATGAATTAAATTCTCAAAATTGCAAATCTCGTACAACGAGTGCATGGGAGATGAGACAACTCGTGGAACCTTAACGTGGTCTTAGGTATGTTGACGAGCCTATTCATTATGTATCTAAGCTAGAATGAAGACTATTAGACATGCATATTTTCTATTATATCCGACACGAGTGAAACTCATAATTCAAAAGTAGAGGTTGCTCAAATGGTTTATGGAATGTCCAAATGTGAAAAAGAGGAGCACAAAAAGAGGAAAATCCAAACGAGTGGAGATTGAGTTCATGATGAGATGAGTGTTCATGTAAAAGAAGATGATTGATGGATAAACTTAACATATCATATATACTTATACGGCCAAATATAATTTTTTAAACGGGTTCCACATTGGTCACAATGCATGAGTTAGCAACTTTAGATGGGTCAGGATGTGACCCAATCGGAGCAACAATCGGGTCGAACCCGACCCGTTAAACTCGCAATTGAAAACCCAAGAACCCTACCGCCGTTCGCATCATTCGTTCTCAAGCGGCGTTGTTGCTCAGGTGAGATTAGGGTTTCCATCTCTGCGGAACAGGATTTCAACTCGCCGTGCGGCGTGGTTCAGATGGGAAGCAAGGAGGAGATGCGGATCTTCGTCGGAGGTCTCTCGTGGGACACCACTGAGCGACATCTCGAAGATGCCTTCAGCCGATTCGGCAAAGTTCTCGAGGCGCAGGTCTAACATGATCATACCTATCAAATCTCTCTCTTTATTCAAACGGTCAGAACGGATAGATTCATGACTTTTCCGTCTGTTTTTGTGAGATCTGTAAGGTTAAACATATTTTTGAACTCTGGAAACACTTCAATTAGTTTTTGCGTGATCTGGAAGGTTTAACATATTTTTGAACTATAAGTTTCACTGAAAGTCGTTTTTCTATGGGAAGTATGTTATTGCATCGGAATTTGTTAGATTCGGAGAAAACGAAATCCCTTTTTGCTGTACTTTATTGATTTAAACCCACTGGGTGGAAGTAATTATTTACATGCTCAAAATATAATTATTAAAATTGTTTAGTGACGTTTTTCGAATTACATATCTATTTGACTGGATCTCATTGTCTTCTGTCTGTGTTTTGTATGGTTTTCCTGTCTGGAAAAGGATGAGATGCTTGGTCTAATGTTCTATTTTCTTGTCTGGGCTGCATTAATTGTGGTATTCAGCGGAAGATTCCTCTCATACAATGATACACTGAATTTCGGATGTGTAGTTTGGCAGTTGGTAAGTAAGTTTGTGCAATAGATATGGTAAATGGTTTAGTATGTGATTCAGATACTTGTTTGATGCCTCATTTTGATTGTCGACCTCAATTCTGGTAAGGCCGAGGTGCGTTGGAATTTTATCAGCAAAGTTGACTTTGCAGTAAGCAAGGGAACATTCTTCAGCTAGTTAGAACTCCGTGCCAACGTGGAAGTGACACTGCTGATAAGCGTAGATCGAATGTAGACTTATACCCGCAGTTGGTCCATGAAACATTTGGTTAACGTGCTTGCAGTAGTTCACAGTGATAGATATTCCGTGACTGCTGATAGTATCGAGTTTATCTCCTATCCTCATAGATAGGAAGCTTCTGGATTATTCTTGAGGATGGACTTGCCAGCAGGTTCAGTCTGTACTTAAGAGCTTCTAAGATCTCAGCAATGGAAATCAGAGAAGCGTGTCGTGAATTAATTTTTCAAGCTAGGCTACAGTGGTTTGAAAGCATGCAGCTGTCAAATTGGTTTAGAAAAATATCAGAATTACCATTTAAGCTCAAAAGTTAATCGGTATGAAGCGATAGTATTTGAGGAGGCTGACCTATTGCGTTGACATTATTTTACAAGACAACCTCTATAGGATGTAGTTGTCACTCTCAACTACCCGAGCTGCATGGTTTCCATTGATAGATCAACTTTGCATCTTTTATCACACTGTGGGCGTCAGTGACTGCTGAAATTTTGAATAGGATGGAGAATACAGTTTTCAGGGTAGTCATTTGGGATGGTGACGTCGATTAGTTGGTTGAAAATGCGCAAAACAACATTCATATGTTCTAAGTTGTTCTTATATATACTAACACTGATGTGCTGGCATCAATAGAGATACAATGACAAGGGACTGGCCTGTGCTCTGTTCCTGAAACATGGAAGAACTCTGCGAATGGAAACTGTATTATATTTCCCTTTTTCTGTTGATAACATGGGGTATCAGTGAAGTGAATGTAACATGCAATTATTTGAGGGAGATTTTCATCCAACTGCTTGCTCTTGGGGCACGACTGTGTTCAAGTTGGCCAGTTTTGTTTGGATATGCATTAAATCCAGGACAATCAATCTGCTCATCTTCAAATGTGGATAATTGTTGAAAGCACTCAGAGGAGATTGGTTATGCATTACTGGTGTTGACTTCACACGTGCAATTTGATATAATCTCTTGATATTATTTTTAAAATGCCTATTTGCTTGTTTGAGGTAATAGTAAGAATGCTTCGTTCACAGATGACGTAAGTGCTATGCAAAAGTTGGGAATTTAGGTACACACATCGAAACTTGTGTCTCTGTTTAGCTGGATAAGGTAGCATAATCCTCAGATTTTTTGGGAATAACTGGTTGATATTACCCCGGTCAGTTTTATAGCTGTCATCCATTTTATCCCAATCAGTGACAAGACAAACAACAGAGATGCATCTGCACATGCCACTAAGAAGCTACTTTTGTTTTTTTGTTGGATGTTGATAGTTCTTCCTTGACCATGCTTTAGTGGATATTATTTTAGCTCAAAAGCTTGAAACTGTAGAAGAGTTTTCCGATGGGCAGAAGGCTGTGAATGTAGAGACAACTGCTATGTCCCCTTCACAAGAATTAAAGCCAATGCCGCGGTCAGTCAAGCTCGATTTCTGGCCGAGTGAGCTGGACTAATGTTTGGTAAAACTTTTTAAGAGCTTTTATGTGATTCGGAAGTGGAATCAATTAGGAGTTAGTAAGGTTTAGTGCATGTGAGTATATTCCTAAAATTTTAGCTTTCTGATTTAAGTTTAGTTATGACCACACGATTTGCATAAATTCAGTATTCACATTCTGTTCGATATGTGTCTATTAATGAAGTGTGCTCTCATTTTGATCATGAATAAATTGGTGGTTTATCATCGCGATGTCATGGAGATTCTAGGTGTTGCGATTATCTTTTTGGGACCCTTAAATGGATTTCATGAAGTGTCATTTTTCCTGGCTGTGATTTTTGATTGTACCATGGTAGATGATTGGCAGCGTAGTTCTTGGTATATGTTTGGCTATGTATTTTCATACTGCACAGCCAGTTGAAAGATTGTTGAGATGTGTGTATGCAAGTTTTACAACCATATAAAAGAGGGAAATGGTGAGAAGATGTTCGAGCTTCATATGGTTATATACAGAGGATATTTATCCACGTTGATTTAGAGAACAGAGGCCTATTCTTATTAACTAATCAAAGCGAGGTACATTATCTTTTGGAGAACCTCAATGATGCAGAAGGCTTTGTTGGTATGTTTTTTCCGAGAAGATAGCCTTACTGCTGGCCATCATTCAAATGGTTGGGGCTCTTTCTTTGCGCTATACCTTTACAGGTAATATATCTAGGAACTCTTCATTTTGTTTGATGGCAAATATTACATCTTGCTTGGTGCCTGCATATCTTATTGGTAATGCCAATGCTGTTTTCTCCTTTGTGTATACCTAAACCAGATCCTTATTTTGGGATTATCTTGCTTGCATCTTTTTTATGTCATATTATTGGTTCCTTTCAAAAAAATCCAAGTCAAGCTTAATAATTTACATGTGTTTTGTTATTTACTATTTTGGTGAAGAGATATGCCCTTGTTGAAATGACGCAACATTGACTTATTGGTCACTCGCTTAGTTCAACTGCATGTTCGTTTTAATCCTATTTGAATGTTTTTGAAAGGTTAAATATCTTTATGATAGTTCTAGGTAGAGTATGAATCATGACTACAATTTGCCTACTACTTAAAAGACCATGGTTCAAACCCCTCCTTGACGGGCTGCATTAGGTAGCTGATAGCCAACGTAAAATTTAGTCGGATGTTTCGACATGGATTTGAGCAAGAATCCATATAGCCATCCTACTTAAAGTGGGAGAAGGCTTCACCATTTTTGTCTTATTCAGTGAATTAGCATGACAAAGGTGCTCTCAAAAGCAAAAAGATTGTGTGTTTTAGTGTTTCGAATAGAATGTTTGAATAATATGTGTATAATTCAATGGTTTCACTTGAATAAAATTATTCTCCACCAGAGTGAATAACATCAATGATTGAGGATTTTCAGATCATGAAGTCAACAGCAGCCTTTTTTGTAAATACTATATGGCAGGAAGGACTTTTGTTACTTAGACATCCTTTTTGTAAAAAATGGGACACAATCGATATGTAATTGCCTATTTTGGTGTAATATGTCTTGAGCAATGATCTGAAATTTTCCATGGACTTTGTCGTGGAGTATATCACTTTTTGTACAAGAACAATTTCATCATAATATCTCAGGCTATGCCAAAGGACAACCAAGCGCATCTTTTAGATAGCATCTTGAAATTGTTTTTTTCTTTTAAACTGTGCTAGTTACTTTGGTCAAGGAATTTCCCTCGATCAATCTTTCTATCGATCTCTCTTTTTATATATTATCATTGTTGGTTCTATGAATTCTCGTTCCATTTCATTGCAAAAAAACATTTGTGATCATGTGTAGTCACCGGGTATCTCTATTCTGTCCATATATTTCTTGTCAAACTTGTTTCTAATCTTAATTTCATATGTTGTTTTTAATAGTGACTGCTTAAATTGTGTCTTAAAGCTATTGGTCACTTGCTCTCTGTGCAGATCATGCTGGAAAGGGACACAGGTCGCCCTCGTGGTTTTGGGTTTGTGACGTTTGCTGACCAACGGGGAATGGAGGCTGCTATAAGTGAGATGCATGGGAGGGAGCTGGATGGTCGAGTAATTTCTGTGAACAAGGCTGAGCCTAAGATTGGGTCTGATGGTCCAGGGTATGGCTACAGTGGAGGCGGTGGTAGAGGAGGCTATCCATCGGGGGGCAGGGGAGAATATGGAGGTGGTGGACCTGACAGGTCTCTACCTCCTGGTAAATCTGAATGTTTCAAGTGTGGTCGTGCTGGTCATTGGGCCAGGGAATGCCCGTCTCCTGGAGGAGGCGGAGGCGGTGGCAAATTCTCCTCTAGGTCGAGATTCAGTGGGCCAAGTGGTGGCGGGGGTGCACGTGGTGATCGTTTTGGGGGCTCAGATCGTTATAACGATCGGTACGCAGATGATCGCTACGAGGGGGGTCGTTATGAAAGCGGCGGCCGCTACGAGGGGGGTCGTTATGAAGCCGGCGGCCGCTATGAAGGGGGTCGTTATGGTGACAGGGACAGGGACCGTGTTGACAGCAGGGATGGCCGATATGGTGCTGGTCGTGACCGCTATGCCAATGACAGGTATGCTCCAGGTGCTGCTGCTGACAGGTATTCTGGTGACAAGTACGGCGGTTCAGATCGATATCCCCAGAATGGTTATGGCCGGGATCGTGGATACGATAGGGATGGCAGTGCCAGAGGTGGCAGTGACAGATATGCTGGTGGCGGCGGCACCGGGGGTCCTGCGCGCTACGAAGGTGGTGGTGGTTACAGAGACAGGCCTGGACCATACGATCGCCCAAGCAGGGCTGCTCGCCCTTCATCCTACGAGGAGCGCTACTGACTGTGTCTTTCTTGTGCTGTGCAAGACTGGTTGTGCCAGGCTGGGCTGAACTTTGAACTATTTAGAATTTTGAACTGCGGGACAATATTGTAAGGGTTTTAGCTGAATTGTTATTTTTGTCATGTTGCATTATGCCATTTCTCTACAGGTAGGCCTTACAAGCATTGTTATTTGAGGTTTACGTTATTCTCTACAGGTTATCAATGTAAGTGATAATGGCTTGAGCTTAAGTTGGGAATGTTGAAATATGATACGAATAAGGTTGGTGGGCAGTTGGAGGATGAAACGCACATAGGCTATTTCAATCTTCCCGTATGTTTAGGATCAATTGCAAACAATGTACATGTCGTTGGCATGCTACTGTTTATGCAACTGTAGCATGTCTAAGGGATCGTTTCGTGTATATTGGCATACCCCTTGTTCCAATCTTCTCAACTTGGGTTGCGATTACTTGTATTGACTAGGGCTGCTAATCGAATCGAACTGTAACGAACGGACTTATGTTCGAGTTTGGTTCGATAAGGAAGTTCGAGTTCGGTTCGATAAATGTCTGATAGGATATGTTTGATTTTGTTTAGAAATCGAACGTTCGAGTTCGGTTCGATAATGGTTCGTTAACAATTTAATTTAACTAAAACTTGTTTATATGAACAAGTTTGAAACTGAAGTTCGATAACAATGTTCGATAAGCAATAAAAATAAGAAATTGACCAAATTAAAGTAGTAAAAAATCCAATAAATACCACAATTTCTTTAACTTTAAAATTTATTAAGTATATAAATACTAAGTTACACATACAAATACACACATATACATATATCGAACTTGAACTTTTATCGAACGAACATATGTTATGTTCATGTTCGGTCTGTTAAGTTATCGAATTAAAATTTGAAGTTCGTGTTCAGTACGTTTAGAAATGAATGAACATTTTTCGAACTATTATCGAACGAACTCTGATCGAATACGAACATGTTCAGTTCGATTAGAAGCCTTACTATTAACCCTATAATTTCTTTGGTATGATGTTTTTTTTAATTATATTAAATAAATTTATTAACATAAAAAACATATTATAGTCATTAAAGAAACTTAATATAACACAATCAATGTCACATCACATCACAGTTATCATTCTAACCCTTCAAACAGCTACCATTCACATGGTACTTCAACCCAACCCAGTTAACAAACATGCCCTAACATTCATCATTCATTAATTGGCCACAGGGAAGTGCATGCGCCTGATGTGGCTCGAATGTTGCATGAATGCATTCCTAATAGATATGTTCTAATAAGATAAGATGAGACGGTGGTGCTCATATATGCTCGGATATGCTCACAAGGAATGGTGGCCCTCGATAAACGTGTGTGGCGTTTGGAAAGATAAGTCTGATTTCTTCTCCAAATCCGTAAATAATCACGTTTGCCATTGGATCCGTACGAATTGCCCTCACCCGCTTAGGTGTCGCCCTTACCTCTCTCTCCATGTCGTCGTCTTCCTCACCTTCGTCTCTCTCAACGACCTCGCATGCGTCTCCCGCACCCTCGCTCGTTGTGGCGTCCCCTCTAGTTCTCCACAGGTATCGGGGATGTCGAGACGAGCACAAAAGTGTTATATGGATAGTAAAGACATGTTGTAATGGATTAAGTGCCATGTTGCTGCAACAAATTCACAGCAAAAACAATTCACAATAAAAAACTATCTCATCTCAACTCTATATCAAAGCTCAAGGGGACAGTTGATTGATGACTGTCCCCTTCAACCATACTCAAAGGCTGGTTTGTTTGTATTGATTATTATCATTCATGCATATGCAAATAAGATTCATATCATTCAGATTTGCATTAATAAGGAGCCAAAAACTTATGTATATTCTCACATGTATATTAGCCTAACTTTTCATGTTTAGTTAATTTACACTAATTCCATATCAAATAAAATCAACTCTATTGTGTAAGTATCACTAATACTAACGAAAAAAATACCAAAAATACTAACTTGTATATGTGTCAAATAAAACCAACCCTAATTTGAGACCAAAAAGGCAAAAAGTCAAATATTTCTCACATACAGTCTCCTATAAACACGTATTCAATTTTGAAATAATGTACATTCGATTATTTACAAATGAGATCAAATTCAAAAGAATCGGAGTTTACAAGTGAAACTTGAGTTTTGGGATCACATTGTATATTGCACATATTTACTAACTATGACTTATGTACAGAATTAACTCATTTAATTTATCTATTTATTTATTATTTATATTCTTTAATTTATTTTTAATAAAGTATACAAAAATCAAAATCTAAAACAATCTAAAAATCACAGAAAAAGAATTGTTTTGAGTCGGTAGGTATATGGAGTATGTACATAAGTCTATTCTATTTTATTTCTTTAATTTTCAATTACTAAAAATCTCAAAAAATAGATTAACTTGTGAATATTTTTATTCTGATTTATTTTGATTTCTTTTCTTTTTTAAAAATCACATAAATATAAAATATAAAATATGGTATTTTATATACATAAAATAGCACACAAAAATTAGTTGGTATAAATGATATTGTTTGGCATTGGTCTCTTCATGAAAAAGTTGGAGAACTCATCAAAACAAATAATTTCATCCAGAATTTTTTAAATTTGATTTTAGTTGATTTTTTATATTACTTTGATTTTTATATCTGAATTTTGTGATGGCTAATGGAGCCGCCATGTGGCGGCTAATGGCGCTGCCACGTCCCCCTCCCTCCACTTATTCCTGCAGCACCCCCTATCTATTGGCCATGTGAGCCTGAGGCGAACCATTTCTACAGTAAATGTTATTATAATATTTGAAAAGTTATTGGTTATTTCACTCCCTATCTGAAATTAAATGATTGAATGCACTATAATGTCCCTCTATACAATTAGGGTTATGGAACATGACAATCTTAATGATCATACAACTGTTGATTCAATAGTTGAATCATAGAGGTTGGTGCTTGAATGAATATCTAAGGAGTTAGATTGAGGACCCATCAAGCACCGTCAAATGATTGTTAAGAGATGATCTCCAACATGATTAGAAGATGGCAATCCTTTCTCATTAGGTCGATATCTGACCGACCTCTTGATGCGCGTTCTCTGCATGGGAATAGAGATTCGAAGGTGTCAGATTAATTAGGTCAGAGAGTTGACTTAACGAGATCAAGATAACTAAAGTCCTATGTTGTATCACGATCTAGGCACAAATCCTCTGACCGGAGACAAATGTGCAACTATATGTCTACGTATGTGCATTTGGCAGACCAATAGATTGATGACCTAACCAAGGTCTATCCACCGGCGAGCTGATGTGCATATGAGGGCATATGAGTAATACAATCTCTCAAAGGGATCATACAGGTTCATTTGTGAACCAGAAGGCATGAACTCACTCATGAGGTATTGGGACCGATCAAATTCCATGCATGGTCCTCATGCTTTGGAAGCATAACAAGAGTTTATAGGTATGATATATGTTTTTGAAAAGCATGTAATTGATACCATTTCTTAATGACCAAGAATGAGAAACTTAATAATGAAACCCAAAAGATGACAGTGTAATATATATATATAGGGTAAAATGGGGCTGCCCCCAGGGAGTAGCCAACTTGGCTACTCCCACCCCTATTTTTCCCTCATTTTTTATTTTTTTTGGAAAATAAAAATTTGTATATTCATCATTATATCCCTCCCACATTCTATTAAAATTTCATCAGAAACAGAGACTCCTAAGCCCTCCATCCAGACGTCATTTTTTTAACGGTCGCATGATTTTTTAAATCGACCATGTTTGGATGGAGGCCGTAGGAGTCTCTGTTTCTGACGAAATTTTAATAGAATGTGAGAGGGATATAATGATGAATATACAAATTTTTATTTTCCAAAAAAATAAAAAAATGAAGGAAAATAGGGGTGGGAGTAGCCAAGTTGGCTACTCCCTGGGGGCAGCCCCATTTACCTCATATATATATATATATATATATATATATAATATTCATGTTTATCATAGATCTCCCCGCGTGCAGGATGTATAGGTATTAGAAATACCTAAGGGTGATGTGATCATAAACGATTGTATAACCATGACGCTTCCATTCCGAGGGAGTGATGAAGTAGGTCTGCATTTTAGAGACTCCTCTTGGTAGAGAATTAATCTGATCTTGGTTCAAATGTTGTACATTGATCTGAATGAGATTCAGATGCAATGAGAAGATTAGATTTACGTTCTTGATTTAATCAAGCATCTATGAGAGGGTCCATGAAATCTGGATTTGAGATATGATCTCAATATCTAACTCACTATACGTAGAACGTACAATCGCCATGTCCTTATCTCCGTGAGATTACTTAGAGATTGCCACCTTCCTTCTTGAGAGATGGACGGTCACCAACTCCTATTGGGATAGGGTGGTCCTCCCCCCTCTTTATGGAAGGAGGCTAGCCACCTTCCTATTATCTCCATGCTTGATTGATTTAATTTTGGAATTAATTTATATTAATTATTCAATATATATCTAATTTAAATTAAATTAATTTGTTGTTGTGTTTTTACAACAAAATCATGGTCATTGAAAGAAGAGCTCCCAAAATACTATATAAGAAGAGGCACTCCTTGCTCTTCAAGTTACAACAACAACAACATCATCAATAGCTCTCTCTCTCTCTCTCTCTCATTCTCACACCACCTCTCTCTCCCTTGAGTGGTCGTCCACTCTAACCCTACAGAGAAGGTCATAGTCGTCGTCGCATCGTCGTTGTGTTGTCGCCTCGACTGCTCTTGGCTATCCATATTCTTTGGGGTGCTTCGCTCATGAAGAAGATATTTGATCTCGTGAGACGAGATCATGAAATCAATTGCTTGGATCAACTACTTGGATTGCGAGAAACATGCGATTCATCTCCGCGCTCGTAGATGTCTCCTCCGACAGGTTGGACTTGAGACAGGATGTCTCTTCTCTTAGAGACTCGATCACAACCACGCTACAAGAGGTATTCCTTTATATAGCATGTGGTTTAGATGAAATGATCTGAGAAGTGTTCTTGGATCATGTGGTTTCATCGATTAAAAAATTTAAATTCCGTTGTACCGAGCAACTAGTGTGACTAGTCGCTCTCGATCGTATATGATGTGATCCTCACGCTTCCATGATGCGCTTAAAGATTCTCTCATATCCTTCAAGTGGTTTCAAAGCCTTGGTTAGGTCGTGGATGTGATCCAAAATCCTAGGCGATCATGGTTCTTGTTTTGGTTGCGCGGGAATCACTATTTTTTGCATTGGATGCAAGAATTGAAACGGTTTTTGATGAAATAAAAACCTAATGTTTGTGTACTTTTTGGACATATATCTTAGTTAAAAAATGTATTTAGAATGTTTAAATATGTTACCAAAACAGTAATCTTTGATTGGTACTAAAAGTGCACGAAATTTATTTGAATAGTACCCGCTATGAGAATTATTTTGCATGTATTCATGGATCTTTTGCTTACTATTTTTCTGACATGAAATATGAAATAAACACTTGAATTAAGTAGTCAATCAAAGCAGCAAATCACACGGTTTTATTTCGTGCAATTCCCACTCTATTTGCCCTAGATATTCCATATCTAGTGGAGATGGGTTGGATGATGATTGGATCATCAAGATCTCTTTCTTAATTTGTTTATTATTCAATGTCAACCAAGGAAAATAAGAATTTAGCATGATTAATTGATGATTAATATTTATTTATGGAAATAATTTATTAAACATCAATCATCGTTGAATGAGTGTTTCATGAAGACCCTAGGATATCCTACAATAGTTGTAGGACAATCTCTACTTCAAAACTTGATTACTTGAATAGAATTGGGAATTTGTTAAAAAAATCTCCTTATAATATTAATCAAAATGGTTTTTATTATTATATGTATAACTTTGGTTGAAAGATCGATTATCATCTCAAGTACAAAATGATCAATTCGCATTGTCCTGGCCTGAGGCGGATATGGTATCTAGTCGGGGAGCGTTGGGGTAACAGGTTGCTCCGTGAGCGGTCTATCCCACTCCCGTCGGTACTGACCATGACAACGGGTAAGGAAGGGATAATGTTTGAAGGGATCATGATGTTTTTTCTAATTATTAAAATTCGAATAATATATATTTTTAAGATGATACTATCCTTCAAGTAACAATCAAGTTTGTTGGTTGATTAAATTGGATTGATAATTGATTTAATATGATTAAATTAATTATATCCAATTAAAACACTCTATTATGAATAGATGTGTATTTCCCTTTAAAAAATTAATTTTATGAATGTGATTCATGAAAATTAATTATAATTTGAATATGAGGTGGAGGATCACATAAGTGACATCCATGGTCTCCCGTCAAGGCGAAGGGTTCCGTCGTCAGGGATTGTGTGTAGGAGACGCTTGTCCGAAGTGACAGCTCTTGCATACAAGCATATCTGGATCAGGATCTTTGCTTCTTGAAAGAGGAAGGACATATATGTAGTGACCCCAATATCGAGCACTCATATATTAGGGTGATATTGGATTACGTATATAGAGTTGTAATCATGTTGACTGTTGGTTAAATTAATGACAGGTCAACATTACCTTATGAGTGGTGGGATCGGATATTAAAGACCGAATTGAGAAATGCAAGCTGGACTTGCAAGGTGGAATGTGTTCCCGCTTTTTTTTATCTGAGTTGCAAGTTCTCATATTATTGGGATGTAACAAAGGTAAAGAGGATATTCCGATTCTTGCTAGAGATATAACAATAAGTATATCTCTTACTTTGAAAGTGATTGAGGGAATGAACTTTTCAAAGTTGAAAAGGCAAGGCTAATTTGATTGAAAATTCTTTAATCAAAGAACTTCAATTAAATATATAATTATTTATATGTTCTTGAACAGTGCATTCTTAATTTCAGAAAATGGAAGTCCATGAACCTATTTAACAGGCTCCTGGAGGTCAATCAGTTGACAATACCAAATTATTCGGATTGGATCCAAAATTTGTATCTTGTCCTTTCTGTAGAGCGCATTGATGAATACCCATTCATCACTCTTTATTCTTATATTTTAGCTACAAAAACCTTTGCAAATACATGTAGATATGTGTAAATAGGAATAATTATCAAAAGCATGCATTGTGTAAAAACCTATAATTAGCATGTTTTTGTGCAAAAATAAAAGAATAAAGATTAAAAAGAAAAAGAGGGAAATATTTAGAATAAATATTGAGCAATCTAACCCAAGGGAGGGCTCAGCATGGGCCTGACCGCATAAAAGCCAAAGTAGAGGGAGATAGGGGCTCACGAGTGTAAATATTTATGTAAATAAAATAAAGATCTTTTCCTCACCAAAAATACTTGTAAATACTTATATATATTTAGAAGTATAAAAACAAAAGAAAAAGATAAAAATAAAAAAGAACAAAAATACTCCTTTCACCATGTACATAAACCACTCCCATATATTTATTTAACCTTATAAATAAATTTAATTTCCAAACTTTTTGTAAATATTTTATGTTATATATTGTAAATAAATAAAATAAAAACAATTAAAACAAAAACAAAATAAAAATAACAAAATTAAAAATACAAAAATACATTGTACATATACCATGTATATAGATGTACATATATATTTATTTTACCTATGTTTATAAATAATAAAAATGAAGTAAAAATACCCTTTTATTCCTTATTTTATAATGAAAATAAATAAAATATAAAATAGGAATAAAATTGCATAAAAATAAGAACTAAAAATCAAAAAAATCAAAAACCCTAATTGTGTACATATACCTATATAGTACATACTATGTATATAGCTTATTTTTATTTCCAAAAATTAATTAAAAATCACTAAAAAATAGAAAAAAAATAAAATAAAAATATTTTGTGTTCTAAATTTTTGCAAATTCGACCCCTAGCTACCCTTAATTTGCCTTTCAAGATCCAGCCACGTGGCCGAATTCCATTGGGTCCTGGGGATGTTGACCGCCCGGTCAACTACCCCCCCAGGACAACCTTTCGCGGATACAAGCGCCCGACCTGATTTCTCGCAATTATACCCGCTTGATCCGACACTCATTTCCCTAAACCCCGGGTCCGAATCCTTAATCGTTCATCCGACATCCTCGCTGGAGCCGCTCCCTCGGGATCCGCGCGCTCCTGAGCTTGCCCGGACCCATCTTTCTCGGACCCCTAGCCGTATAAAGCTGTAGCTCCGCCACCCATTTGCTCGATCTTTGGCCATTCACCTTCTTCTCCTGTGAGCTCCATAGAGACCGCAAGAGTGACAGCAGCGCCTCGTCCTGTCGAAGCGAGGAAAGGAGGAGGACCCATCGATCCGGCGACGTAGCCGCCGTAGCTCCGCCACCAGCGTGAGCTCCGAGCCTCGGACCGAGACGATCCTCGAGGCGACGACCAGGAGCATCCCCAGCTCCTCCCCAGTCTCTTCGACCACCCAGGTAACCCCTTAGCCTTCCCGTTTCCTTCAATTTCCATTTACGCCTAATTCGCTCTTCCGCCGTATTTCTCCGATTCATCCCGGTTCCGACCACTATCCGATCATCGGAATCGACCATCACGTTCACCTCTCCCCGACGCACCTTCTTCACCCATTCACCCAACCCAGCTCGCACAGGAGCTAGGGAACCGAGCTTCTCCGTCCACCACCTTCGCCGGAGCTCGCCGCTTCGACCCACCGTTCACCCCCACCTCGCCTAACCGGGTCGAGGCAATTTGCCCTCGACCCGTGAGTCTTCTGGTTCGCTTTTCAGGTCAAAACGAGGGCCATCTGAGGCCCTTCGCCATCTAGCCAGGAGGCCCAGCTCCGCCGACCTTGCCCGAGCTCCTCGGAGCTCGGCTCGATCATCGGAGCATCGTAACAGACGCAGGAGCAGTCCAGCTTTCTTCTCCGACCATCAGAGTGCTCCAAGGAGGAGCACCGCGCACGCACGAGCCCGGCGAGTCTCGCCGGGGACCTGTTCTTCGAGGACCCTCCTCTGCCGTTGATCGTTCCCCTCCGCTCCAGACTTCATCCGGGCCGTCCGTCCCTGGAGCCACCAGCACCGCTTGATCTGAGGAGACGTCATCTGGAGCGCCCACCCGTAGCCGTCGTCCGATCTCCACGTGGCGCGCAACCAGCCCATCCGCTTAATAAAGGGTAATTTACCCTTAGGCCCTGTCTTTATTTTTATTTCATTTTAGTCTTGTAAATATTAAAGTCAGTTGTTTAGTTTTAGGGTAATTTACATAGTGGCCCATGTGCTTTAGTTTATTTGCATTCATACCCCTGCCAGTTGTGGACACGTGCTTCGACACGTGATATTTTGGGTTATTTGCAGTAGATACCCCTGTAGTTCTGGATGTTAATGAATGAATGAAATCTTTTACTTATTTGCATTTATACCCCTGTGCGTGATTTATTTCCACATGTGCGATATATTTTGGGTAATTTGCAGGTAAGCCCCCTGGACTTTTGGTACATGTTACCAATAAGTCCTCGGGACTTATTTTTCTTATATTTGGGTCCCTGAGTGCCCCAGGCATGCGCATGGTGCGTGTTTTGCTGAGTATTTTGCACCAGACCCCCCAGAACTTTGGGTATTTGCACTTTGGTCCCTGTGCACAGTGCCCATCCTTTATTTTTGAATAAAATATCAAAACACCTCCAATTCCAACGAAAATTTGACACATGGCTCCTGCCATGGTGTAGGATTTTTGTGGATTTTTGAGGACATTTTTGATTTCGTTTGTTATTTTTAAAAATTCAAAAACCTTCATTTTTTTCATTGTCTAGCGAGAAAAATCATAAAAAAATATTAAATAGTGTTTAAAAATTACAAAAAAATTGTTTATTGTGTGTTTTGATGTGTTTGATTTTCCAGCCAATTTTGGCTATTTTTCATTATCTAAAACACCTAAAAACTTAAAAACACTCAAAAACCTATAAAAATTCTAGTAAATAAAATAAAAATCCAAAAATAATAAACTTGGTACCTAAATTTTCTTTGTTTCACCATCTTTACAAAAAAATTACCTCCAGGCCATTTTAAGGCCCTTAGATATTTTATCTAGGGCTTTTTGGCTCGGCTGGACAATACCACTGATTTTAGCTACTGTTTGATTTTTAGAAAATTAAATAAACCTTAGGAAATTCTCAAAAATTCACCAAAAACACAAAAAAATATAAAATACATAAAAACGTTTTTGTTTTAATTTTTGGTTGATTTTTGATGCTTTGAATAAATTGTTGAAGTGTGCTTTTCCTTGTTTTTCTTATTTTCTTAATACATTAAAAATCCGAAAAAATATAAAATAAATTAAAAACCACTAAAAATATTTTCCTCTTTCATTTTATTTCTTTTTACTACTTCGTAGGCCCTCGGGCCATCCCGTGCTCCTTGAGTTCGACCCTGGGTGCTATACCAGGTTAATCCCATAGCAGGACCGCTTTCGTGATTTATCTGATTTTATTGATTTTAGTGGTTCATTTTTCTTGATCAACATCGTCTGATCGCTTGGGTTGCAACGACCTATTTTTAGTACCTTATACCCGAGTGTTCAGACCCAGTTATCAGAATGGTGCCGTTGCCGGGGAGCACGGCTTAGTAGTTTTGTTTTTATCTTCGTTTTTGTTTTCGCGGCTTTTCGCGGCTTTTGTCTATATTTTAATTGTGTTTTATTCTGCTTTATTTTCTTTTTCATTTATTTTTGTTTTTGTTTTATTTTGAGTGTTCATTTTATTTTGCATTTTTGCATATATATCCTTATTTTCATTTCCATTTCTTTTTCCTTTTTATTATTTGATTATCTGGTTCTGACCACTCTGCTTTTTCTTGCGAGGGCCCGAGGACCGAGGCGGCTGCTTTCGAGAAGCCGACGCAACCGTGGGATTCGGAGGCGGCTCTTTTCTTCGTAGAGCCGCAGGAGAGAGTGAGAGAGAGTTGAGTGGGAGAGGAATTTTCTTTTTATTTTTCATTATTATTGTAATAATACAGGGACTCTCAGGACTTGGACATTTGTGGACTTGTGACTTAGCGGGTTTGTTTCGCCGAGCACCGGTGTGCTCGGGGGACCCTTAGGACTTTCGCGGCTTTTTACGCGGTTTTGGTTTCCTTTTGTTTTCTTACTGCCTTTGCTGGTGTTTACGCGGTTTTTGCTCGAGCCCCTAGACTTAGGAATTTCTCTTGCTTGTGCCGTAATTAGTAGGATCCCCACACCTAACTGCTTGCCTGTTCCTATAGAACGCTAATTGGACCTACTAAAAATCATTAATAAAAATAACCGACTCATCTCCTTCGTAGCCTACGTGCCACAGCCCGTCCTGTAAAGCGCTTTCTCCTACCCCCGATTTGTCGGACAGAGGAGGGACGGGCCAAGACCGGACTCTTTGGCTTGGAGGTCGGTGACCGGTTAGACGGTTCTTGCGATAGAAATTGCTCGTTTAGGACTCGGCTTTCCCGTTGCATCATATAGGTAGTTTATTTTCAGTCATTTAATTTTGCGCGGATCACTTGCATGTAGAGTGCTGGAGACAAGGTATGCATTTCTTACTCAGCATGCATCATTGATTTCATCGCGCATCAGCTTTTTCGTCTTCTCCCCCCTGTTTTGGATTAAATAACCAGGAGAACCGAAAAATTCGTTAGGCCGTTTGTTTTCTATTTGAAAAAGATTAAAAAGAGAAACCATAAAATTGGGGCTGGTTAACACTATTGATCTTAAAAGACGCTCACCCTAAAAATTTTCTCTTGGGGAGAGCAACCCCCTCATTGTATGGTTTGGATGCGCGAGAGAGTGACCCGCACCCTAGGTAGAGCCCTCCGGTGCTAGTCCCGACTGATTACCAACTTTTCCGTGCGGGCCAGTCGGTTGGGGTAGCATCGGGTATCCTAACAGGTCACGTAAGCGCTCTGATATTTTGTGTGTTCACCTAATAAAATTGACAAGATAATTTGACCGAACTTTCACGGTCTTCAGCTCGCGTCGCGTTGGTGAACCGGGGGTTTGTTTTGTGATCATAGTTTCTCCAGATCTCATACGCACTACTCGCCAGATCAAGATGATGGGTAGACGCTCTCTTAGGCAGCCTCTGGCTGCACCGCTTTCGGGCACGTCTGCCCAATCATCTAGGTTGGCCCGCGAGAGCCAAGACCAGCTCTCCGAGCCCGAGTACGACTCCGCCCTGTTCCCCCTCGACCCCCTTTCTTTCGGACCTGAGAGACATGAGCCCGAGGAGAGATTGATAGATTTGACAGCACCTGAGTTGGGATCATTTGATTTTGCAGCAGACGTCATGGCCGACAGTTCCGAGGATCGCTCCAGGACCGAGCACACAGTTATGGACCAGGGAGCGATCAACTCCACCCTGATCGCCTCGTTGGAGACAGTGCAGCAGCAGCTTAGGGATCATGGAGCGTTTATGATTGAGATGAGGAGAGAGTTGGAGCGCCTCAGAGCAGAGAGAGATCAGAGCGAGCCTGAGGACGGACCAGATGCAGAGGCACGAGCCGCAGCAGCAGCAGCAACAGTCGCATCCGCCGCCGCCGCGGCAGCCGCCGCGGCAGGAGGACCACCGAGACTGATGCGGGAGTTGCACAACCCCGGATCTACACTGATGCACCATTGGGTGGTGGTACCTGCTATCGTGGGGGACTTCAAGTTCCCCCCGAACACCCTGCAGATGCTTCCCCGTTTTCACGGACTTGCCACCGAGGAGCCCCACCTCCACCTCCAGGAGTTTCTGATGATTTGCAGTACTGTCCACGACCGTCACGTGGACCAAGACACAATAAGGATGATCGCCTTCCCCTTCTCCCTAGTAGACAGAGCAGCCACCTGGCTGAAATATTTGGGGAAGTTCGTCTACACCTGGGAGCAGCTCCGCACCGAGTACTTGAACAAGTACTATCCACTTGGGCGGACGAATGCAGCGAGGGCCCTGATCAGCAACTTCTCCATGCTCCCCAACGAGCAATTTCACGAGGCATGGGAGAGGTTTAGAGAGCTCACGGATAGATGCCCGCACCACGACATCACGAAGCCGAACCTTGTGCAGAGCTTCTTCAGCGGGTTGACACCAGAGCTCCAGGGCCTGGTGAATGCTTCTTGCGGCGGGTCCTACTTTGCCAAGGACCACGACCAGGTCTGGGCCATCTTCGAGGAGATGGCTGAGAATTATATGGTGATGTCCCAGACCCGGTTGTACACTCAGGGGAGACCCCAGCAGCAGCCAGGACCCGTGCAGTACCAGAGGATAGCACGGGTCGATGCAGGTCCATCCAGTTCATCCGCAGTTGCAGCAGCACAGGCAGAGTCGTCCGCTGCGGATATGGGTATTATCAGCGAGAAGTTGGACCGCATGGAACTGATAGAGAAGAAGCAGTGCCAGAGCATCGCGTAGATGGATCAGATGGCACAGACTCTGAGCAACATGAAGACCCAGCTCATGTGTCTCCAGGAGGCACAGACGGCTTCACAACCCCGTCTTCAGTCGCGAGGCGACTCCGGCAGCAGCAGCAGCTCGTCCCAGCGCTCCAGCTCCCTACAGCAGCCTAGACAGGTTCATCTTGTACAGGCGGAGCCGTACCAGCAGCCGCAGCCCACCTACCAGTCCCCACCATCTCCAGACATGCAGATGGTGGTCTACCAGCCGGATCAGCCTCTGGCAGTACTCCCGCCAGCCCCCTATGATGCAGAGCCGTTGATGGATGTCAACGGGATTTGGTATGACCGCCCCCAGCCTGGAATACGACGAGACCATCCCGGATTCAGGTGGGGGAGTGGAGGTACCCAGCCCCAACAGCAGCCAACCGGTCAGGGAGGGCAATATGGCCAGCAGAGAGATCACCAGCAGCAGCAGCAGCCCCCAGCCCACCAGCCATTTCAGCAGTCATCTTTCGTTCCTCGTCCCTATCAGCAGCAGGGACAGTCTTGGAGACGTGAGCAGCAGGCTCACCCAGCATATCAGCAGCATCCCTCTTCCTACCCCTCTCAGCAGCACCACCAGCAGTTCCAGCAGCCTCAGCACCAGAGAGGCTACCCGTCGGGCTCCCACGAGAGCCCCGCCTTGGATGACATCGCCCGCCTCCTCACGGATCAGCAGGCCACATTTAGACGGGAGATGGACGAGTTCCGCCAGAAGATGCGGGACTTGGTGAGAGGGAAGGCCGCCATCCCTGCACAGATCGAGCCGAACCCCAATAGCCTCAAAAGGAAGTCTGAGCAGGTAGTACACACTGAGCTTGCCACTCCTAGTGACCCATTTGATGATATGTCTTCGGATCTATTTGATGCTGATTTTGTTACACTTAGGAGCGGTAGAGAACCAGCAGGCGGCGCCTCATCTGAGCGACGACGCGAGGATCCACCTAGGGCTCCAGATGAGGAGGAGGAGAGCGGTACTGAGGCCGCACATGATGATGGTGGTGGTACTGACGCCACCAAGGATGCTGATTCCACCGGCGGTACTGAGGCCGTCGCTTCACCAGTCCGAGGAGGTGGTACTGACGCCACCAGTTTAGCCGAGCCAGCCCGCGGTACTGATGCCGCGAGACGTCCAGCAGCAGCAGCAGCAGAGCCAGCCCGTGGTGGTACTGAGGCCACCGGTGTTTGTTTTGATAGAGATGTTGTCTTTCCTCGTGTTGATGTATCTCCGAACACTGTTGTGAATAAAGGAAAAGGTTTAGTTTCTTCTGGTCCCACTGTGGTGAGTGATGCATATGTGGATCCGGCCGTCGAGCCGTCTAGGCCTTTTCCTGGTCCTTCATCTGTGAAGGACCCTGTGATCCCCTTCCCTAGAGCCCTTCAGATGGGGAAGGGGAAGAAAAAAGAAAAAGACCCAAAAAAGAGAGAGCAGGAGGAATTCAGCCAGAGCATGATCGACAGATTTCACATCCAGCTGACCCTCCAGGAGGCTTTGCAGCACATCCCCCTTCTTCAGCGATCTTTGAGAGACAGGACAACAGTCATGAGGAGGAGGAGGAACCACACTTCAGAGATTCATGTGCTGACGAAAGCCACGTGTTTTGCGATCCAGAACCGTCTGCCAGCCAAGAGGCCAGATTCAGGGGCCCCGTATGTCAGATGCCAGATTAGTGAGCAGAGGTTCGACCGGACTCTATTGGATAGCGGATCGTCGATCAACCTACTTCCGGCAGCCCTTCTCGACCGCTTCGAGTTGGGCACTCTTCGACAGAGCAGGACAGTCCTTCAGTTTGCCGATCGATCTGTCAAGAAGCCGAAGGGGTTGTTACGAGACGTTATTGTCACGATTCAGGGCCTGAAATTCCCCGTGGACTTTGTAGTGTTGGACATGGAGATCCCTGATTCAGTGACCGATACCCCCATCATCCTCGGTCGTCCGTTCTTGGCCACAGCCAAGGCGGTGACTGATCATGATAGCGGGAAGGTATACTTTCGTGTCGAGGGCGAGAGTGTACAAATAGAGACGGTCGAGAACTACAGAGCCAGAGAGAGAGCACGCTCAGAGGCTAGCACAGATTCAGAGCAGCTGACAGACGCAGAGCCAGACATCCACCAGGACTGTGATTTTGTGATCACAGATGATGAGGCAGCATGGGCAGATCCTACAGCACAGGCCATCCTCTCATTTCCAGACACCACGGATGCAGAGATGACAGCAGAGGAGAGCTTGGAGAGCACAGCCCTGGTCCATGATACGATAGAGGCAGCAGAACCGGTTCTCTACCGCGACATGGATTTCGGTGATGGTGGTGCTGAGGCCACCTTGCTTTACGGTGGTACTGATGCCACCGCGATTGATACAGATCCCTCGGATTCAGAGTCTGATTGGGCAGATTGCGATGATCAGATGCCAGACTTGAGTCCACCTGAGCCAACAGATGAGGAGGAGGTTGGTACAGAGCAGATCAGAGACAACACAGTTGAGCAGCCTTCTCCAGATCCAGTTTGCGAGAGTTCGCTTTCTTTCTCCCAGGCAGATTTGGCAGACTTAGCAGCATTCACTCATTTCCTTCCGCGGCCATATTTGCCAGCACCCAGCCTTCCAGAGCTGAAGCCGCTCCCTACTTCGCTGAAGTATCGGTTCCTTGCGGGCGAGCCTGAGATGTACCCAGTCATCATCTCCGCCGATCTGACTGGAGAGCAGGAATCCCGTTTGATGGGGGTTCTTGAAAAGAACCGCAAGGCAATCGGATGGAGCGTAGCAGATCTCCATGGGATTAGTCCATCGGTGTGCTCCCACCATATCTATCTCGAGGAGGGGGCGAAGCCGTCGCGGGAGTTCCAGCGGCGATTGAACCCCAACCTGAGAGAGGTCGTGATGAAGGAAATATCAAAATGGTGGAGTGCAGATTTCATTTATCCCATTTCCGACTCCAAGTGGGTTAGCCCCTTGCATGTGGTGCCCAAGAAGACGGGCATCACAACTGTGATCAGTGAGTCGGGAGAGGAGATCGCTACACGAGTACCCACCTCTTGGAGGGCCTGTGTTGACTACAGGAGACTCAACCAGGCCACCAAGAAGGACCATTTCCCCTGCCTTTTATTGACCATATCATTGAGAGACTGGCAGGGAAGAGCCATTATTGCTTTCCGGATGGGTACTCGGGCTACAACTAGGTGGCCATCGCTCCTAAGGATCAGGAGAAGACCACCTTTACCTGTCCCTTTGGTACATATGCCTTTCGACGCATGCCATTTGGGCTATGCAACGCCCCTGCAACTTTTCAGAGGTGCATGATGTCGATCTTTTCGGACATGGTAGGGGAGTGTTTGGAGGTCTTCATGGACGATTTCTCGGTCTACGGCGACGGATTCGACTCCTGTCTTGACTGCCTAGACCGAGTACTCCAGCGATGTATTGAGTTCCATTTGGTTCTATCTTGGGAGAAGAGTCACTTCATGGTGACTCAAGGGACGGTGCTTGGCCACATCATCTCCAACAGGGGCATGGAGGTTGATCCGGCCAAGGTTGATGTCATTAGAAAACTCGCACCGCCGTCCAATTAGAGGCAGCTTCGGTCATTCCTGGGGCACGTTGGATTTTATAGGAGATTTATTCAGGGTTTCAGCAGGATTGCCCGGCCGTTGACTGACCTCTTGACGAAAGACACCGAGTTCCTTGTTGATGACAAGTGTCTTTCGTCCTTTGCGACTCTCCAGCAGTGTGTTATCGAGGCTCCTGTCCTCCAGCCGCCTGATTGGTCTCTCCCATTCGAGATCATGACGGACGCCTCCGATTTTGCCGTAGGGGCAGTGCTGGGACAGAGGAGGAATGGAGTTCCATTTGCTATCCACTACGCTAGCCGCACATTGGATTCCGCCCAACGGAATTACACGGTCACAGAGAAGGAGATGCTAGCCGTAGTGTTCGCCCTAGATAAGTTCAGATCGTATATCATTGGATCTAGAGTGACTTTGTACACAGATCACACCGCCATCAGGTACCTCATGGCAAAGAAGGATGCCAAGGCCAGATTGACTAGATGGATCCTTCTACTCCAGGAGTTCGATATTGAGATCAAGGATAAGCCTGGAGTCAAGAATGTGGTGGCGGATCATCTCTCCCGTTTAGAGCAGCCTGAGGAGTCTGAGCAGATTGATCCTATTCGAGATACCTTCCCAGACGAGGCGATCCTTGCTATCGCCTCACTTCCGTGGTACGCCGATATTGTGAACTTTCTCGTTGCTGGGAAGGTCCCGCAAGATTGGCCCAGGCAGAGGCTTGAGACCTTCCTTGCGAAGGCCAAGTCCTACCATTGGGAGGATCCCATCCTTTACCACGAAGGAGGGGATAGCGTCTGGCGTCGGTGTATTCCTCAGGAGGAACACCATAGCGTCCTCACTTACTGCCACAAGCTTGAGGCAGGAGGACATCATTTTGGGAGGAGAACGGCACAGAAAGTGCTCCAATCCGGCTTGTGGTGGCCTACCCTCTTCAAGGACTCAGATGAGTTCGTGAAGAGGTGTACTGACTGTCAGATGATGGGCACTTGTGGACAGCGTGATATGATGCCGATGCAGCCCATTCACTTCTGTGAGGTTTTTGATGCATGGGGCATCGATTTCATGGGTCCATTCCCTAAGAGTCAGGGATTCGAGTACATTCTGTTGGTCGTTGATTATGTTAGTCGTTGGGTGGAGGCTATCCCCGCCCGAGCCGCTGATGCGAGGACAGTTTGTAGATTTTTGAGGAAGCACATCATCACGCGGTTCGGGGTTCCACGAGTTCTGATTTTTGATGGGGGATCTCACTTCATCAACGACCAGGTGAAGGCACTTGCTAGCGAGTTCGGCATAGACCATCGTGTTGCTACACCTTATCATCCACAGACGAATGGCCTAGCCGAGGTGTCGAATAGGGAGATCAAAACTATATTGCAGAAAGTCGTCCGCCCTGACCGAAAGGATTGGTCACAGCTATTGGACTCGGTTTTGTGGGCATATAGGACGTCTTTCAAGACACCTTTGGGCACATCTCCCTTTCGCCTCGTATATGGCAAGCCGTGCCATTTACCTGTTGAGCTGAGGCACAAGTCACTTTGGGCAGTCACAGATATTCTTATGGATCCAGATGGTATGGGAGACCAGAGGAGGGCAGAGTTAGCCGCCCTGGAGGAGCTTAGAGATAGAGCTTTCTCAAACAGCCTACATTATAAGGAGAAAGTAAAGGAGTGGCATGATTCTCATATCAACCACAAGCATTTTGAGATTGGACAGAGAGTATGGCTGTTTGATGCGAGGCTACGATTATTTCCAGGGAAGCTACAGAGCAAATGGAAGGGACCCTACTTGGTCAGAAAGGTACACGACAACGGTAGCATTGATATATCTGAGTTGTCTTCTGAGAGTACCTTTCGAGTGAACGGCCAGCGGCTCAAACCATTTCTAGATCATGAGCCGCGGGTCGCTGATCTTGCCCCTATTCATTTTGCGTGAGATGTGGTCTTTGACTCACATCTAATGCATCTCACGCCTGAGTTTCACAGTTCCTCCGCCTTGTATAGATCCATATGTCCATATCACTACATTCTTTAGTCCCACATCCCTTTCTTCATCTTGTGATTATGCTATACTTAGGGTGCACTTTACCCTAAGTATAGGGGGGATGTGAGACCTTTTGGGTATTTCTTCTGTTTCTGTCTACCCCTGTTTTTGCTGCCTATACTTAGGGATATTTCACCCTAAGTATAGGGGGGGTAGACCCTGTACATTCTCCACTCGATTTTTCCCTTAGTATACAGCCTGCTATACTTAGGATTACTTAATCCTAAGTATAGGGGGGAAGAACCGAGACCCTCTTGATTTTCCTATTTTCATCTCTTCTTCCTTGTATATTGCCTTTCTTTTCACTTCCCTATACCTAGCACGAGTTATGTCTTCTTCATCGCTCTTGACTCTGAGGACATCGTTCGAGCTAAGTATAGGGGGGTGTGTATATATTTCATATATACTTTAGCCATAACTCGTACTTTGTGTGAGTGTGTTAATAAATAAAATGGCTAAAAACCACAAAAAAAATTAAAAATTAAAAATTGTTCATGTACATAAACTTCTTTTATTTGCACATAAATAGCTAGAGTACAAATTATTTTTGTAAAAATGATTTCAAAAAACTTTTGTGTAAAGCTTGTGTAAATATTTTCTTATCAAAATTATGTATATAGTACAAAATTTTTCCAAAATATTTTGAAAATCAAAAGTTTGCAAAAATCTTGTGTAAATGTGTGTAAATATCTTTTTGCAAAACTTGCACTTCATGCATCATCCATTCATGATTTCAAAACATTTTTCAAAAATTTTGCATGTTTGTAAAATTTGTGTAAATAAGCATCTTTTGTACATATGTATATAGTTTTTCTGGATGATAGTTGACACTTAAACTAGCCTGGAATCAAATTGAGAAATGGAGCTTGATTAAGATCTTAATCCACCTAACTTCCAAGAAGAACCTTATAGGGCTTACGTTTAAGGCTTTTCAGGTCCATGGTGACTTAATTCTTTGAGTCCACTAGGCTATGATCACATGTCATCTCAATGAGCCTAAGTAGAGCACTTAACAACAACACATGACTCATATAGATTATGGCTTTACTTGGACACCAGCACTATGCACCGAGCTCTCTACGGATGAGGTGGTGAGGAGGCAGTCTTCCTTGACTTGGGGTAGCATATGAGGGTAGTACTTCTAGGCGGAACCTCTCTTCTTCTTTTAGTGAAGGAAGTGCGTCTCAACTTGGTCCGGTTGCCATGAGGTCTAACGACGGGAGTTGTGGGTTGCAATAAAGCTTCAAAAGAGGGATAGTCTACGGGCTCAAGAGGAAAAACTCTTTGTATATATGCTGCACATGTATATGTTGTACAGATGCACTCGAAAAAAATGTGCAAAAAGAAAAGAACTCCAAAAAAGTGGTGGGTCTGATAGAAAATGATAATCCCACCGGAGTATGTATATAGAGTGCAATAAGCAAAGCTTGGTTTCATGTTCCACCTGTTGTAGCTTGCAGCAGGGAGGCTTGGCTACACTGGTCAAGCTCCCAAGGGTACTTGGCTACACTGGCCTTGACCCATTCTCTTCTTCCTCCTCTTCTTGAGTCGGTTGAACTTGAACTTAGAAGGGAATACCCCGCTCCTCGAGGAAAGAGTGGCCAGATTGAGGTCATAGAGTTACCTTGTAGGGGAGGGTTGTCAAGTTGCCATTTCTGAGGTGGAGAGCTTAGACCTCACTTTCACAGGACAAGAAAAGATTCATGGTCTTCAGGGTTTGTGATTGATGACTTGTTCTGATCTGGAAGCATTGAGGAGTCTTGGTTATAGATTAGTGGAACTTAGAGGCTGTTGAGTTTTAGACTTAAGTCCAAATAAGGTTCCGACACATTAATAATCCAAAGATCTGATCGAGCTCCATACCCCAATTTAATAAAGGCAAGTTTAATAATCAACCTTGATCCATGTACATCCTCTTTTTCTTTTCTTTCTTTCTTTTTCACTTCTTTTTCAAATAAGTGTTTGCTAAGGGACTAGCAAAGTTAAGTATAGGGGGGTGATGAATACCCATTCATCACTCTTTATTCTTATATTTTAGCTACAAAAACCTTTGCAAATACATGTAGATATGTGTAAATAGGAATAATTACCAAAAGCATGCATTGTGTAAAAACCTATAATTAGCATGTTTTTGTGCAAAAATAAAAGAATAAAGATTAAAAAGAAAAAGAGGGAAATATTTAGAATAAATATTGAGCAACCTAACCCAAGGGAGGGCTCAGCATGGGCCTGACCGCATAAAAGTCAAAGTAGAGGGAGATAGGGGCTCACGAGTGTAAATATTTATGTAAATAAAATAAAGATATTTTCCTCACCAAAAATACTTGTAAATACTTATATATATTTAGAAGTATAAAAACAAAAGAAAAAGATAAAAATCAAAAAGAACAAAAATACTCCTTTCACCATGTACACAAACCACTCCCATATATTTATTTAACCTTATAAATAAATTTAATTTCCAAACTTTTTGTAAATATTTTATGTTATATATTGTAAATAAATAAAATAAAAATAATTAAAACAAAAACAAAATAAAAATAACAAAATTAAAAATACAAAAATACATTGTACATATACCATGTATATAGATGTACATATATATTTATTTGGGTTTATCAGTTGTGCCCCTCCGAGATATCGCAATATCAGTTATGCCCCTATCTTTTTGGTAATATCAGTTGTGCCCCCGACTTCTTGCCAATATTTCACTTGTGCCCCTCAGAGGGGCATAACTGATAAAAGATTTTTATCAGTTATGCCCCTCTGAGGGGCACAAGTGAAATATTGACAAGAAGTCGGGGGCACAACTGATATTACCAAAAAGATAGGGGCATAACTGATATTGCGATATCTCAGAGGGGCACAAATGATAAAATCCCTATTTATTTTACCTATGTTTATAAATAATAAAAATGAAGTAAAAATACCCTTTTATTCCTTATTTTATAATGAAAATAAATAAAATATAAAATAGGAATAAAATTGCATAAAAATAAGAACTAAAAATAAAAAAAATCAAAAACCCTAATTGTGTACATATACCTATATAGTACATACTATGTATATAGCTTATGTTTATTTCCAAAAATTAATTAAAAATCACTAAAAAATAGAAAAAAATAAAATAAAAATATTTTGTGTTCTGAATTTTTGCAAATTCGGTCCCTAGCTACCCTTAATTTGCCTTTCAAGATCCAGCCACGTGGTCGAATTCCATTGGGTCCTGGGGATGTTGACCGCCCGGTCAACTACCCCCCCTAGGACCACCTTCCGCGGATACAAGCGCCCGACCCGATTTCTCGCAATTATACCCGCTTGATCCGACACCCATTTCCCTAAACCCCGGGTCCGAATCCTTAATCGTTCATCCGACATCCTCGCCGGAGCCGCTCCCTCGGGATCCGCACGCTCCTGAGCTTGCCCGGACCCATCTTTCTCGGACCCCTAGCCGTATAAAGCTGTAGCTCCGCCACCCATTTGCTCGATCTTTGGCCATTCACCTTCTTCTCCTGTGAGCTCCAGAGAGACCGCAAGAGTGACAGCTAGCGCCTCGTCCTGTCGAAGCGAGGAAAGGAGGAGGACCCATCGATCCGGCGACGTAGCCGCCGTAGCTCCGCCACCAGCGTGAGCTCCGAGCCTCGGACCGAGACGATCCTCGAGGCGACGACCAGGAGCATCCCCAGCTCCTCCCCAGTCTCTTCGACCACCCAGGTAACCCCTTAGCCTTCCTGTTTCCTTCAATTTCCATTTACGCCTAATTCGCTCTTCCGCCGTATTTCTCCGATTCATCCCGGTTCCGACCACTATCCGATCATCGGAATCGACCATCACGTTCACCTCTCCCCGACGCACCTTCTTCACCCATTCGCCCAACCCAGCTCGCACAGGAGCTAGGGAACCGAGCTTCTCCGTCCACCACCTTCGCCGAAGCTCGCCGCTTCGACCCACCGTTCACCCCCACCTCGCCTAACCGGGTCGAGGCAATTTGCCCTCGACCCGTGAGTCTTATGGTTCGCTTTTCAGGTCAAAACGAGGGCCATCTGAGGCCCTTCGCCATCTAGCCAGGAGGCCCAGCTCCGCCAACCTTGCCTGAGCTCCTCGGAGCTCGGCTCGATCATCGGAGCATCGTAACAGACGCAGGAGCACTCCAGCTTTCTTCTCCGACCATCAGAGTGCTCCAAGGAGGAGCACCGCGCACGCACGAGCCCGGCGAGTCTCACCGGGGACCTGTTCTTCGAGGACCCTCCTCTGCCGTTGATCGTTCCCCTCCGCTCCAGACTTCATCTGGGCCGTCCGTCCCTGGAGCCACCAGCACCGCTTGATCTGAGGCGATGTCATCTGGAGCGCCCACCCGTAGCCGTCGTCCGATCTCCACGTGGCGCGCATCCAACCCATCCGCTTAATAAAGGGTAATTTACCCTTAGGCCCTGTATTTATTTTTATTTTATTTTAGTCCTGTAAATATTAAAGTCAGTTGTTTAGTTTTAGGGTAATTTACATAGTGGCCCCTGTGCTTTAGTTTATTTGCATTCATACCCCTGCCAGCTGTGGACACGTGCTTCGACACGTGATATTTTGGGTTATTTGCAGTAGATACCCCTGTAGTTCTGGATGTTAATGAATGAATGAAATCTTTTACTTATTTGCATTTATACCCCTGTGCGTGATTTATTTCCACATGTGCGATATATTTTGGGTAATTTGCAGGTAAGCCCCCTGGACTTTTGGTACCTGTTACCAATAAATCCTCGGGACTTATTTTTCTTACATTTGGGTCCCTGAGTGCCCCAGGCACGCACGTGGCACGTGTTTTGCTGGGTATTTTGCACCAGACCCCCCAGAACTTTGGGTATTTGCACTTTGGTCCCTATGCACAGTGCCCATCCTTTATTTTTGAATAAAATATCAAAACACCTCCAAATCCAACGAAAATTTGACACATGGCTCCTGCCATGGTGTAGGTTTTTTGTGGATTTTTGAGGACATTTTTGATTTCGTTTGTTATTTTTAAAAATTCAAAAACCTTCCTTTTCTTCATTGTCCAACGAGAAAAATCATAAAAAAATATTAAATAGTGTTTAAAAATTACAAAAAAATTGTCTGTTGTGTGTTTTGATGTGTTTGATTTTCTAGCCAATTTTGGCTATTTTTCATTATTAAAACACCTAAAAACTTAAAAACACTCAAAAACCTATAAAAATTCTAGTAAATAAATTAAAAATCCAAAAATAATAAACTTGGTACCTAAATTTTCCTTGTTTCATCATCTTTACAGGAAAATTACCTTCAGGCCATTTTAAGGCCCTTAGATATTTTATCTAGGGCTTTTTGTCTCGGCTGGACAGTACCACTGATTTTATCTACTGTTTGATTTTTAGAAAATTAAATAACCTTAGAAAATTCTCAAAAATTTACCAAAAACACAAAAAAATATAAAATACATAAAAACATTTTTGTTTTAATTTTTGGTTGATTTTTGATGCTTTGAATAAATTGTTGAAGTGTGCTTTTCCTTGTTTTTCTTATTTTCTTAATACATTAAAAATCCGAAAAAATATAAAATAAATTAAAAACCACTAAAAATATTTTCCTCTTTCATTTTATTTCTTTTTACTACTTCGTAGGCCCTCGGGCCATCCCGTGCTCCTTGAGTTCGACCCTGGGTGCTATACCAGGTTAATCCCATAGCAGAACCGCTTTCGTGATTTATCTGATTTTATTGATATTAGTGGTTCATTTTTCTTGATCGACATCGTCTGATCGCTTGGGTCGCAACGACCTGTTTTTAATACCTTATACCCGAGTGTTCAGACCCAGTTATCACGCATCTCTTATGTATTGTCCAAGGACAAGTACATTAACCCAAAGACTACTTAAAAAATTAAATTCAATAAAAAATATGATGAAAATCATAACTTGGCAAGATGTTACATTCTTGGTTCATTGTCCAATGTGCTTCCGAAGCAACATGTGGAGATGAACACTTGCCATGATATTATGGTGAATCTGAGAGAAATGTTCATTGATGTAAACCGCACGCAATGTTGTAATATCATTAAAGAACTTATTCGCTGCAAGATACATGAGGGGACCTCTGTCAGAGATTATGTACTCAAAATGGTTGGGTACTTTTTGGAGCTGGAAATCCTGGGAGCTGACATGGATGCAGATATGAAAGTTGACTTCATTTTGTTGTCGCTCCCTAAGTCTTTCAACAACTTTGTAGTCACATACCACATGTGTAAAGTTGATCATACTAATGATGGGTTGTTGGCTACATTGAAGTCTACAAAAGATGTAATAAAGAATGATGGCCCCTCTAGCAATGCAATGATTGCACAAGTCAAAGGAAAGTGCGGTCGGAAGCATGATTCTCGGAAGGGCCCGATCCAGAAGTGAAATAAGAAGAATCAAGGTGTTGGCTCATCTTCCAATGCATCCACTTTGATAACATCGAAGAAAATCGATGTATGTCATAATTGCAAAAAGACGGGGTACTGGAGGCATAATTTGTTGTATTACCTAAAGTCTGTCGACAAAGGTAAAGCCCCAACATGTATGAAATCTACTTTCATCGTTGAAACTAATTTGTCATTGGATAAAAAAGAAGTTGGGTCATAGATTCTAGTGCTTCTGTTCATATATGTAATTGGTTGCATCTATTTCGGATAATTAGAGATCTTGATCAAGGGGAGATAATCATCCAGATGGGATCTAATGCAATTGTTGAAGCAGTCGCCATTGGGATATGCCGACTATCATTATCTAGTGGAAGAGTCCTAGTACTTAAAGAGTATCTTTATGTACCAGATGTCAGAAAGAACCTTATATATGTATCTAAGCTTGTTAGAAGCGAATATTTATGTCGTTTCTGTAATAAACTAGTCATAAATTGTTATGATAAGCATATTGCATATGATGCTTTGACTTCTGGTGGACTCTATGAATCATGCATTGATGAAAATGTCATGAATGTTACTACCACTTATAAGAATCCTAAAAGATCCAGGGAGGATGGAAATCATTCAAACATGATTTGGCATCAAAGGCTTGGTCATTTATCCATTGATAGGATTAATAAATTGATAAAAAAAAATGAACCCTTAGATTTTCTACAAGTTCAATCTTTGCCTACCTGCGAACATTATGTTCGAGGTAAAATGACTAGATGCCTTTTCGTAACAAGGTTACACGATATAAGGGTATTCTTAACCTAATACATACGGATGTATGTGGTCCCTTTAGTACCGTGACCCGAAATGAATATCGATATTATTTGACATTTGCTGATAACCATTCACGATACGGGTTTATCTTCCTACTACGTCATAAATCCGAAACCTTTGAAAAGCTCAAAGATTTCAAGGATTTGGTTGAGGACCAAACTGATAGGAAGATTAAACGGATTTGATCTGACTGAGGTGACGAGTACCTCTCAGATGAATTCGAGGAATACCTTAAAGAAGATGAAATTGTCTCCAATCTCACTCCTCTTGGAACCCCCTAACTTAATGGTGTTGCTGAAATATACAATAGGACCATCATGTATATGGTCCATTCAATGATGAGTAAAACATATTTACTTCTTAGTTTCTGGGGATATGCAGCATAGACTGCCATATATATCATGAACAAGATTCGTAGCAATTCCATACCTAAAACTCCTCGTGAGATTTGGTATGGAACCAAACCCAATGTTAAACACTTGAGAGTTTGGGGTTGCTTAGTCTATGTGAATAACGTGGATACAAGTAAGTTGGAATCTCGCACTCGTGGGTGTTGCTTCATTGGGTATGTCAAGGTGGTATTGGATACTAGCTTTATGACCCTGAGATCCATAAGCTTTTCATCTCTAGAGATGTGAAAATTCTGGAGGATGATTTTCTTAAAAGTCAAGATAAAATGAAGTAGAGGAACTTATTGAGTCCCCTGAGGATTGTGAGATTCATGAACCAGAAACTAAAGATATAAATAAAGATGAAACCCACGTACCTCTTCGAAAGAGTTCGTGGTGGTTGCACCACCTGAAAGGTATGGATTCCATGTGTCAGGTGAAACTGGCAATGATCCAGCTTCATTTGATGAAGCACTCGAAGATCGTGACATGGATATATCGATGCTAGCAATAAAGTTAGAGGTTGACTCCATGCATAAGAATGGAGTATGGACCCTAGAGGATCCACCTAAAGGGGTAAAATCCATTGGATGTAAATGGATCTTCAAGGGAAAGAGGGGACCTGATGGGAAAGTAGTGATTTTCAAGGCACAGCTCGTAACCAAGGGTTACACACAGAAATAAATCATCTACTATGATAAGACATTCTCTCATGAGACTATGCTTAAGTCCACCAGGACACTGGTAGCTATAGCTACATCTCTCGACTACGACACATGGCAAATAAACTTCGAGATGGCTTTCCTCAATGGATGCCTCGAGGAGGATATCTATTTGGAGCAGCCCTAGGGCTTCATAACTGAGGAAGGTAAAGTGTACGAGCTAAAGAGATCCATCTATGGGCTCAAACAAGCTTCTCGTAGCTAGAACATCAGATTTGACGAGACCATGAAGAATTGTGATTGCATAATCCTAATAAACCTTGTATGTACATGAAGCTTAGTGGAAGCGCCATTATGTTCATCGTGCTTTAAGTAGATGACATCCTTATCATTGGGAATGATACAAGGATGATGATCAGTGTTAAGATTTGGCTATCCCATACCTTCGAGATGAAAGATATTGGAGAAGCCTCTTACATCTTGGGTCTGAAGCTGTTAAAGAACCGAGAAAAGAGGATATTAGGACTATCACAACATGGGTACATAATACATTAAGAAAATTTTGGAACGTTTTCCATATGGAGAGTTCCGAGAAAGGTTTCCTTCCCTTAAGATATGTTATCCGCTTATTTAAAGGGGTAGCTCCTCAAAGTGTAACATGGGTACATAATACATTAAGAAAATTTTGGAAGTTTTCCGTATGGAGAGTTCCAAGAAAGGTTTCCTTCCCTTAAGACATGTTATCCACTTATTTAAAAGGATGGCTCCTCGAGGAAAAGAAAGCCATGGTTGGATGCCCCTGCACATCAGTTGTAGGAAGCTTAATGTACATCATAATATGTACAAGTCTAGATATCTGTCATGCAGTGGGAGTGGTAAAGTCTTTACCAATCCTGCTATAAAGAACAACACTGGGATGCGGTGAAGAACATTCTCAAGTATATAAGACAGACGCACGACTATATCTTGGTCTATGGAGTTGGTGATCTCCAAGTCTTGGGATACACAGATTCAAACTTCCAGTCGGATATTGATGATCGAAAGTCAACATTAGGGTATGTGTTCTTGTTGGACAGTGGTGTTGTGAGCTGGACAAGCAAGAAGCAGGACATTGCAACAGATTCAACAACAAAAGCCGAATACATTACCGCATCGGATGCTGTAAAGGATGCGGTGTGGTTGTGCAAGTTCATCCTGGAACTTGGCGTAGTTTCCTCTAGTACTCCCATCCCGCTACTCTGCGATAACACGGAGTCATTGCCTAAGTGAAGGAACCCAGATGGCATCAAAAGAGCAAGCACGTGGAAAGGAAATACCACATCATTCGGGAGATTCAAAAGTGTGGTGACATCATCATCACCAAGGTGGAATCTGCCGACAACGTTGCCCATCCTTTTACCAAACCTTTGACACAGAAGGTTTTCGACCAACATGTAATGAATATGGGTTTAAGGATTGTACCTGAATGGTTCTGAGGGCTAGTGGGAGATTATTGTCCATGTGAGGCTGAGGCAAACCATTCCTACAATAAATGTCATTGTAATATTTGATTTATCAATAAAAGTTATTAGTTATCTCACTCTCTACCCGAGATTAAATGATTGAATGCATTATGAGGTCCCTTTGTATAATTAGAGATATGTACCATGACCATCTTAATGATGATACATCTATTGTTTCAATATTTGAATCATAGAGGCTGGTGCTTGGATGAATATATAAGGAGTTCGATTGAGGACTCATCAAGCACCGTCAAATGATTGTTAAGAGATGATCTCCAGTCTGAGTAAGAGATGACAATCTTTTCTCATTTGGCTGATATCTGATCGACCTCTTGATGCAGATCCTCTGCATGGGAATAGAGGTTCGAAGGTGTCAGATTAGTTAGGTCAAAGAGTTGACTTAAGGAGATCGAGATAACCAAAGTCCCTTATCGTATACTGTTACGATATAGGCACACATCCTATGGTCGGAGACGGATGTGTTACTATATGTCTAAGTATATACATTTGGCAGACCAATAGGTTGATACCTAACCAAGGTCTATGCACGACGAGCTGATGTGCATATGAGGGCATATGAGTAATACGATCTCTCAAAGGGATCATACAGGTTCACTTATGAACCGGAACACATAGGCTCACTCATGAGGTATTGGGACCGATCAAATTCCACTCATGGTCGTCGTGCTTTGGAAGCATGACAATAATTTGTAGGTATGATATATATTTGTGGAAAGCATATGATCGATATCAACTCCCAATGACCAATAATGATAAACTTAATTGTAACACCCTAAAGATGACAGTGTAAAATTGATCTATATATTCGGGTTTATCATAGGTCTTTTAGTATGCAGGATGTATATGTATTAGGAATACACGAGGATGATGTGATCATAATGATTGTATAACCATGACACTTCCATTCTGAGGGAGTGATGAAATAGATCTGAATTTCAGTGACTCCTCTCAGTAGAGAAGTAATCTGATCTTGGTCCAAATGTTGGACATTGATCTGCATAAGATTCAGATGCAATGAGAAGATTAGATTTATGGACATGATTTAATCAAGCATCTATGAGAGGTCCATGAGATTTGGATTTGAGATGTGATCTCGATATCCAAGACACTGTATGTGGAACGTACAATCGCCATATACTTATCTCCAAGTATCAATGGAGAAAGCATGTTATTCTTGAAAGAGTTCAAGAATAATTCCACTGTTGAATTATATCTAAGCATTGAGAAATAGATAATTAAATAAGATTTAATTATCATGAAGAGTGTGAATTTGATTCATATTTTTTGATCCACGAGAATGATGATCTAGTATAAATAAATGTGATTTAATTATTATTATGGATGAGAATAATTTGGATAGCATTATCCAAATTATTCATATATATTATAATTTTTATTTATAATGTATTAGAGAGAGTATGTTGTGATCTATATTTGTTGATTAATTATTGATGTGAATTGGATTCACATTGGATAATTAATTAAAATATAATTTACATTTTATTTTGAGATGGGAATGTGATTCACAAATCTCCGATGACATTATTACAATGTTCACAAAATAATTGTGAATTATTTTTGTGGAATAATTTACAAGAAGTGTTGTTGTAAGTATTGGAGATCTCCATGGAATAATGTAATCTCATGAGATTACATGGAGATTGCCACCTTCCTTCTTGAGAGGTGGACGACCACCGACTCCTATTAGGAGAGGGTGGCCGTCCCCCCTTCTTTATGGAAGGAGGCGAGCCTCCTTCCTATTATATCCATGCTTGATTGATTTAATTTTAGAATTAATTTTTAGGGATTTTTACCCATCAAACCCTATAAAACATTTTAAAATGCCTCTACGAACTTCTGCACAACGTAATTACCCCCATCGACCCTGTAAATTACCCCAAGAACCTCCAAGGGCTTAAAACATATTACCCGGAGGGTTCATGGGGTAAGAGTTGACAAGTTTACGGGGTCGAGGGGGGAATTAGGTTGTTTCAAAGGTCGTGGAGGTGATTGTCAAAGTTTATAGGGTATGCCGGCTAAAAATCCCTATTTTTTATTGATTATTCAATATATATTTAAATTAAATAATTTAATTTAGGTATTTTTACCCAGAAAACTATAAAGCATTTTCAAATTACCTCTACGACTTTGAAATAACCTAATTCCCCCTCGATCGCGTAAACTTGCTAACCCTTACCCTACTGACCTTATGGTTAACCCCATCTATTTACCCGTTAAAACTAACCAGATTCGTTATCTGCCTTTACATTATACCCATTTTGTTTGTCAAATTTATATTGATTGCAACTCCCCCTCACCCTACTCCTCATCTCCCTTTCCCCACCCCGTACCCTGGATCTCGCCCCCATTTGGAAACAAGGTCTATCTATCTATCTATCTATCTATCTATCTATCAATGAGTGATACGAGCAAGACCACCAAGCTCCAGCACGTCAACAACACCAAGTTCATGGCCGCATCGTCGAAGCTCCTCTTCCGAGCAACCATCCTCACAATAGTGGTCCTCATCCTCTTCTTCACGCTCAACTACCATCCCATGTCGTCCTCCACCGATTCCTCGCACGCACACTCCCGCAGCCTCATCTCCTTCTCCTCCTCCCCCTCCTCTTCCTTTAGCGCTGAGTGGGAGCAGCAGGTGCGGCACTCCTCCACCCCGCACCATATCGGTGGTATCTCCGTCCTCGTCACCGGCGCGGTAGGCTTTACGGGTTCCCATTGCTCGCTCGCCCTCAAGAAGCGTGGTGATGGTGTCCTCGGACTCGACAACTTCACCTCCTACTACGACCCCTCCCTCAAGCGATCATGCCAGGATCTCCTCCTCAAGAACTACGTCTTCATTGTGGAGGGTGACATCAACGACGTGCAGCTCCTCGCTAAGCTCTTCGATGTTGTTCCCTTCATGGACATCCTGCTCAGGTTGGCGTCCATTACGTCATGAAGAACACGCAATCGTACATCCACTCCAACATCGTCGGCTTCGTCAATCTCCTTGATATTGTTGCCAAGAAGGTCGACCCGTAGTCTACAATCGTTCGGGCTTCCTCATCCTCAGTCTACGACCTCAACACTGTCAATCCCTTCTCGGAGAACCACTGTACCAACCTCCCCACGAGCCTCTACGTTGTCACCGAGAAGGTCGGGGAGGAGATCGCTCACATGTACAACCACATCTACGAGCTCTCCCTCATGTCCCTCCGCTTCTTCACAGTGTACGGGCCCTTCGGGCACCCCGACATGACCTACTTCTCATTCACGAAGGACATCCTCAACAACAAGCCCATAACGGTGTACCAATCCCCAGGAGGGGAGAAGGAGATCGCCAGAGATTTCATGTACATCGACGATGTGGTGAAAGGCTGCCTGAGAGCCCTCGACACCGCCTAGAAGAGCACGGGGACGCCCGATGGTGGGAAGAAGATGGGTTCTGCGTAGCTCAGAGTCTACAACTTGGGCAACACCTCACTGGTTCTCGTAAGCAGGTTGGCCTCTATACTTGAAGTGTTGTTCGGGGTGAAGGCCAAAAAGAAGGTGGTGAGGATGACCGACGATAATATTTAGTTATAGCAAGAAGTTCCCGATCCTAGGCATTGAAGAAGAAGATGAAGGAGGAGGATAAGAAAGGAGAGAGGGAGATTGAAGATCCACCGTTCATTTTCTTTTGTTTGATTAACCCAAGTTTAACTCAAGTTTTTTACTCCAATAAAATTAAATATGACGATAGGGTCTGTAGGGTAAGACGGAGCAATTTTACGAGGTCGAGGGGGGAATTAGGTTGTTTCAAAGGTCGCGGAGGTAATTGACAAAGATTATAGGGTCTGTTGGATAAAATCCCATTAATTTGTTGTTTTTATAACAAAATCATGGTCATTGAAAGAAGCACAAATCAATATCATCCATTGATTTTGTATTGTCCTTGGATTGAGATCCATAGAGTCCCAAAAATACTATATAAGAAGAGGCACACCTCTCTTCAAGTTACAGCAACAACAACAACATCAATAGCTCTCCCTCTCTCTCATTCTCATGCCCCCCTCTCCCTTGAGTGGCCGTCCACTCTAACCCTAGAGAGAAGGTTGTCTCCGTCATCGCATCGTCGTTGTGTTGTTGCCTTGACTGCTCTTGGCTCTCCGTCTTCTTTGGTGCGCTTCACTCGTGAAGAAGACTTTTCGATCTCGTGAGACGAGATCAGGAGATCAATTACTTGGATCAACTACTTGGATTGAGAGAAACACGTGATTCATCTCCACGCTCGCAAGCATCACCTCCAACGGATTGGACTCGAAACAGGGGGTCTCTTCTCTTGGAGACTCGATCACAACCATGCTACAAGAAGTATTACTTTATCTAGCATGTGGTTTAGATGAAATGACCCGAGAAGTATTCTTGGACCATGTGGTTTCATCGATTAAAAATTTAAATTCTGCTGCACTAAGCGACTAGTGCGACTAGTCGCTCTCGATCGTATATGATGCGATCCTCATGTTTTCGTGATGCGCTTAAGGATTCTCCCATATCCTCCACTATCAACCATTAGATCTCTTTAAGATCCAACGGGAGATCCGGTGGCTGCTGAAAATCCCTTTTTATTTCCCTTCTTCCATTTGTTTTTCCACGTGTCACATGGATGGTCGTCTGATCTCGGCCGATCAAATGACCATGTCCATGTATGCATCCCCGCTTCTCTCATTCAACCAATGATGCCCAACTTTGCTTCCTCCACCCAAGCCACCCACGACCCCAACTACCTCTGCCTTGCTTCACCTCTCGCCAGCCCTAACCCCTCCTGAAAAGTTATGTAAATCCTAGGGCTCCCATCAAAACCTCCTCCTCTGTCATCAATCGACGGTATCTGCCCCTTCAAGAGAAGCGAGGTCGAGCTCCTACAACCCTCATGTGACAACTGAAGAAGACGAGGTGAGCGATGATAACCTTACAAGTGAGAACCATGAGAAGATACGCCCTTTTGCTGCAGCTGCTCCCGGTAGTAGTCGAGCTCCAGCCAAGACATGTTGTTCAGTGATAATCATCGAGCTCCTCCGAGCTCAACACTCCCAAGCTAATTTATTCCATGTAAAGTCCTTCATTCTTTTTTCTCTTCTTATTTTTCTTCTTCTTCATTCTTCTGATTTTTTATGTTCTGCAATTATATCTTATTCCCCTAGTTTTCTTCCCCAATCTTTTATTCTTAATCAAACTAAAATCGATGTCGTCCACAATATCATCCCTATCTTCAAACCACCTCCTTCCCCTTCTATATATCATCATAAAATCCTTCACCTCCAGCTAAGAGTGTAGCTGGAGCTTTAGGCTCAGATTTATCGCCAATAGGGAGCCTCCAACCCTTTTCTTCTACATACATTTCCAAGTCGAAGCCATAAGCTTGGAGTGCTTCTTTCTACTGCATGACCCATATCAACGCAAGAAGAAACATTCAACTGACCCTGATAGATCTTTCAGTGAGGAAAACCACACCAAGCATTAGGATCTGTTCTCAGACATCTATCATGGCAGTCCTTGAAAGCCACCACTTATGCTTGACCTTGGTCAGTCGAGGGGTCTCCATCATTAGCAATAAGATCCTTTAGGGGAACACCTACATGGATTCAAAGATACTCGAGATCCTTGCAAGAGCTTCGTCACAGTAAGAGCTTCTACTCCACCTCCTTCCTTGCTGATAGAAGCATCTTCATCGAGTTCCACAAATATCTTCATGGCCGTCCAACTTAAATCGGATCAACTTC
This sequence comes from Ottelia alismoides, assembly GCA_037367405.1. Taxonomy (NCBI): domain Eukaryota; kingdom Viridiplantae; phylum Streptophyta; class Magnoliopsida; order Alismatales; family Hydrocharitaceae; genus Ottelia; species Ottelia alismoides. The sequence continues at coordinate 44,242 of JAZKJV010003942.1, read as the reverse complement.
AAAACGTAGGAGCGTGATACTATTTTATCCGTGATTCAGAGTAGAGCAGACATCCTTATGCGTGCGAAGACGGAGGAGTACCAAGAGCATCACCGATTCGCAAACCGAAGCTTCCCCTCCACCGGAATTCATCGGAGCTCAGTCGAACCTTTTGCTGAAACCAGGAACATGAGTAGAGAAGAAACCAAAGGGAACTTATCCCAGATCTATGGTTGACACGTACGTCGCACATGTCCATGGGTGAATTACAAGCTACCCCTCATCCATTTGGTAATTAAAAGAAGCGAAACACGTTATTTTCTAATTTTGAATTTGCTTCCATTTTTACAAACTGGCTCTTTTGTTTGAGATATTGTCAGGATCATCATATTTCGTCTACTTCCAGAAAAAAATTACATGATATTGAACATTTAACTCTCTACATCGTGGTCATTTATTTGTATTTTTCAGAGCTTGAGTTGATTTATTAAAATTATCTTCTTGAAAACTTATCACGGTTTATCCATTCCATGATTTGAAATTCATATCAAATCAACATGAGCTCTAGAAATTCTCTAAAAAATCATATATTGTAGGATTGATTGTTTTTGAATTTATGCCCAAAACCTCTCATTGGATGCATCATTTTCTTTAAATAATTAGCTTAGATACATTTGTGATTGCTTTTTAACTAGACCAACACTTAGTTTTTTTAGGATTTTAAAGTTGTTATGGATTCCTCTTAATTTGAGACCTTTAGGGTAATTTTGATTCCGCAAATGATTCTGCAAATAAGCAGCGTTTGTTGTTTATCAATATTTTAATTACTCATAATCATCAATATTGCATTTAATACATCATTATAAACTTATAATGCATCAGAAAAATACCAAAATATCACGGTAGAATGAGTTTGCATGATTTGACACTCTAGCAAAGTTTAATAATTTTTGAATTGATTTGATCGAAAAATTGTGAAGACACCCATGTATTTGGTCACATTTACAAATCATCATTTAATTTCTTAAAAAAATAAAAAAAACTTCTCTGAGAAATATAACAATAAATTTATATAAATTAAATCTCGAGCATATAATTGCTTTCTTGTGTTCGACATTGGGCTTACTCCAAGGAAAAAATTGAAGTTTTTCACATTTATTTCATATTAATTATTAAAATGGTTTTTGTTCGAATCGCAAATTACCCGACCACAGCGTATAATTTACACCAAATAATTTGGGCAAATTTAGGATTTGTCAAAGATTCTTTTAGATACTTGTGATCTATTTTGCAACATGATAGAGAAATTGATGGAGATGTTACTAACATAACAAATGCATGTTGGCTAAAGCGGAGAGGGGCCTCTACTATTCTTTGTGATAAGAAAATCCTTTGAAAATCAAATGAAAGTTTTACAAAGCAGCCGTGCGACCTGCTTTGCTCTATGGATCTGAATGTTGGCCTGTGAACCATAGACATGCGCGGAGAATGGTAGTGGCATAAATGAAAAAGCTAAGGCAGATGTATGGACATGCACGTAAAGATCGTATTCGGAATATGCAATCGAAAGGAAAGTTGGTGTAGCTTCGATTGAGGATAAGATGTGAGAAAATCGCTTAAGGTGGTTTGGCTATTTGCAAAGAAGGTCAATTGATGCACATGTGAGGAGATGCAAGTTTTGGGATGTTAAGCCAGCTAAGAGAGGGTGGGGAAGGTCCAAGAAGTGTTGGAATGAGACTATACGAGTGGATCTTAGTGTTTTGGATCTAAGTCTAAGAATGGACTAAGATAGATCTGAATGGAGGCAAAGAATCCACGCAAGTGACCATACTTAATGTGGGAAAATGCTTTGTTGTTATTGTTGTAGTTAGCTCTTTCCCAGGTCCTTATGATAGAGATTCTGCGAACCCTATCTACCAAGTTATCAGAGAGGTGAGGTGGACTGATAATTCTTTTTTTCGTAAAATGACATGATTGGAGATTTTTTGTGCCCTCATCCCGGGCTGCCAGAATCTTCCTTCGACCTCGATCTCGTAAACCAAATTGGTTATAAACATATATGGGACACCACCTTCAATAAAAAGCAAGATAATGGAATCTTGAAATTAGATAATAATTCAAGTTGTTGGTGATAAAATGATCGTGAGCTGAATATAGAGGAATTTGTCGATGGACGTGACAACGATTTAGTGTAATATTAGACTGAGCAATGTAACAAGCCTACTACATACTACAAATAAAAATTCCTCGTCAATTGTCTGCAAAGTGTGATTTTCATTTCTCTTACGCATTTAAACATAGATTGATGCTTTGATATACCTTTTTTTTGGGGGGGGGGGATTAATTGTGGGTGGACATCCATCAATGCAAAAGCAAATATATCTTAACATGAGGATATGTCATGCAAGAGTTAGCATGTTTACAGGAGTCCTTCAATGAATATGAAGTACATATCGATTTTTAGATAATTGACAAAGTTTATGAGGCTCGTGGTATAAAAATCGCAAAGATTTATTGTTGAGCAAGAAGGTATTCATGCACGTCGAACTTAAAATTGAAGCATTTTTTTCCGGATGGTAATATCAATATTTAAATGATAGGAAAATCTTTATTCATTGAGATTGCTGAGATTGTTTAACAATCATTTGATGTAAGATTTCTAACTTATATAATTGCATCCATAATGAAATTTTGCAATGTAACTTTTCATTATAAACGATTCTTTAAATTGTCAACATGATGCACACATCCTTTTACGTTTACAATGTGGTGTGGACTTATTGTATATCTTTTTCCACCGGCAAATACATGTGCACTTGCATAGGTATTATTTGTAAGAAAATCGTCACATATATTTCATAGGATATATAACTCAAAAATACTATATATGGAATGAACTTCACAGTCGTCTGCCTCTTGGAGCAGCCAACATGGTTGCCCCCGCCTCATTTTCGGTATTTTTTAATTTTTTTGAAAAAATATTACCATGTATATTCATCTATATATCCCTCCCATACGTAGTTCGAATTTCATCAAACAGAGGCTCATATGCCCTTCATCTAGAACAAGTCGATTACATCAATGTTCAAATCATTAAAGTTACATGTTCTAGATGGAGGGCATAAGAGTCTCTATTTCTGACGAAATTCGAATGGCATGTTGGAGGGATATATAGATGAATATACATAGTGATATTTTTCAAAAAAATACTGCGGAAAAATGGGGGCGGGAGCAGCCCCATTTTTCCTATATGTGTGTGCGTGCGTGCGTATGTGTATGAGGAAAGGGATCGTACTCCATGAAGTATATAACTTACCTATTCTATTCTCATTTTTTGTCACTTTTTTTTTATTTTTTTTGAAAAATGCTTCCATGGATTTTCATAACTATGTCCCTCTAATATGTCATTCAAATCTTGTCAGAAACGGAGACTTCTATGCCCTCCATCCAGAACATGTCGATTACAGCAAATCTACGATTGTTAAAATTACATGTTATGGATGTAGTGCATATGAGTCTCTGTTTTTGACGAGATTTGAATAACATATTAGAGGGATATAGTTATCAAAATCCATGAAAGTATTTTTTCAAAAAAAAAGAAGTGACAAAAATGAGAATGGAGTAGGTAAGTTGCATACTCCATAGAGTAGGATCCCTTTCCTATTTCGTTCTCTCTGTGCACACGCATGTATGAGGAAAGGAAGCATACTTCATGAAGCAGATAACCTTACCTACTTCATGCCCAGTTGGTGTTATTTTTTTGAGAAATACCACAATGTATTTTAATAATCATATCCCTCTAATATGACATTCCAATTTTATCAGAAAAAGAGACTCATATGCCATCCATCCAGAACAGGTCGATTACAACAATACTAAGACCGTTAAAATTACATATTCTAGATGGATGTCATATGAGTCTCTATTTATGCCAAAATTGGAATATCATACTAGAAGGATACAACGATGAAAATACATGGTGGTATTTAAAAAAAGAAAACGTGATAAAAAAATGTACTTAAAGTTAACCACTTCATGAAGCATGCTCTCTTTTCTCTCTTTATATATTCACAAAAAGAAATAGTGAAGTTATAAACTTCAACCTCTTGCACAAGTCAAGATCAATGTATCTTTAATCTTTATATATATATTGTATCTTGTACCTAATGATTACAATAGATTACAACGAGATCATAAAAGTGTCCACGGTATGAGATAACGGATGAATAAAATATCAATATTATTTACATTCTCATCAAAAGTGAAAAGTTATTCAATATATAAAGATGTACAACGAAGGGTGCAATCAAATCAAGTCAACAATGTTGGTATTTTATTATATTTCAAATACTTTTATTACTTTGTTAAAAACATAAAGGTGTACTTATTTTATATTTAGTGGTGCATGAACTTTATTTGGTTAGCATCAATGAGCATGTGATTTATGACATACGTTTTTTGCATGATAATTTATTAGTGATATTATATCACTATCATGTTTTCTAACGTCTTTACATGGATATGATTTATTGTCAATATATTCATAATAATATCATTAATATATTACTTAAATCTTTTGTGTAACACATGCATGTTGCATGTTACACATATTACCTTATAATACTAATTATGGATGTTGTGCACATTATGAGAATATTGAATCTTCTTTATTGTATTTTTAATACGTTATTTTATGAATGATTAATATTCAAATTGAATGGAGGATTTAATTGATTGTTTTGAATGTGTAGCGTTCTCTTATTCTATATCTATATAAAGGAGTCTATAGCATTGCTTTGATAACACACAACACACAATCATTCTATCCCTATTCTCCTCTTCTCTCATTTGAGTGAGCTTATTCCGAATGAATGATCTATTGTTGCTCAATAGATCTCGATGTTGGTACGTGCATACCCATTGAGATCTCACCGTTGTATCCTGGAGAATAGTCGTAGAATAAAGATTGTACCATCAGAATCTTCGTGGGGGTACGAATCTATTCTTAAGGTCGGTGCATTTTGCACGCCTCGGCAAGTTGGTTCGTCTCATCAAATTCGGTATTATCTAACCCTCCTTATATTTATATATTTTTATCTTATTATTTACCTACAAACAAACACACATTTATACATGAACATCATTTAAAAAATTAATTATAATTAAAGAAGCATTATGATCTATCAATTGGGATTCAAAATCTCGAATAGACATGTTGTATAGATTCATTATCCGCTTCATTTACAACCAATGATGTTCCTTTTTTTGCGGAAAACTCAATTTAGTCATTGATAATAAAAATCGGAAGAGAGATTATATAGCTCTTCTTTTACAGTAAATAATAATTAATACTGATTTTTTAATCCATATCCTTTTTATAGTTTAAAAATCTATGTGATAATGTTTCGTAAAAAACAATTTGAAGCATCCACATACTTTTTAAACATAACAATGTGATCCTTTATATGAGAATATATTTTTGTGATAATTTATTAATAATGTTAAGATTGTTAAGATATAAAAATATACTTTGATTGTAATTTGAGTATATGAATGTGTTTTTTTAATGGAAGAAGTTTTATATGCCAATAATATCTAAGATATTTCTCAACAATAATAATCAATCGGTTAATGTGGAATTATACGTTTTATAAATAATAATTAATAATGGAAAATTTTTCAGTCCATGTCAGTTTTGAACTTTTAAATATGTATGGATAATGTTTCATAAAAAAATCATATTGAAGCATCAATATTTTTGTTCTCGTTATTTTTTAAACACCTCAATACATGACCTTCGATGTGAGGACATATTTTTCTGATATTTTTCTATACGTTAAGATTGTTGAGATGTAAAATTATACTTTGTGTACAGTTTCAACCATACCTATATCTTTTTAAAATGGAAGAACTTCCATGTAAATAATTTCTAAGATATGTTGTGATACTAATTATTGTTATTATACATCAGTTGTGTTAACTACTATGATATATAAATAATAGTTAATAGTACAAAAAATTCAATACATATCATTTTCACAATTTAAATATGTATATGCAGAATGTTTCATAAAAAAATCAATTTGACGCGCTGATATATTTATTTTCAATGTTTTTAAGCACCCAATTTTTTCTTGATGTCTCATTGTTTCATTTTCACCTATCGTATTCCAAAAATGTTGTTAAAAAATTACAATTATAATATTTTTTTACGCAGCGAAGCGCGGATATGCATCCTAGTGAACAACTAAAGCAACGAGAAAAAGGATGCAACGATAGGTAGTCATTGTGATTGGCAGATGATAGGGGACACGAAGCCGGGATAATTCATTATGGATACATACTTCATACATGAACATATTACTGGATGATGAAATTATTTCGTGACCTTTAACTTGGATATATTATCTGGAGCAAAGGGGACATTTTTTCTCTCTCATAAGCCCAGTAATTTTGGGGGTTCGGATATCCCCTTTTATTGAAAAAAGGAAAGGAAAATACAAGGTAGAGCAATTGAAGCATATAATGACTTCCAAAAAACACAAGCATCACTTAAGCTACCTTTGAACTTTCTTAAAGCTTTCTCTTTAGCCTTCCTAAGTTTTGGAGATCTTCTCGTGGGCAGTACACATTTGTGATGAAGGCTCAACATATAGTTGTCGCTATGGGTATCATCCTCCTCAACATCGGGTACATAATCTTCAACATCCTCATCTTCATTCTCATAGTGGAGAATTCCAACTTCAACAATATGTGCAGATCTTCGCTTACACAGGAGTTCGACACAAACTGGATATGAGGTGCAGAACAAAAGCTCTTGTCTTTTTCTGTATTCTTCTGCCATAATGGAGACAAAGAAATGGGCTGAAGTGGAGCAAACCCACCTGGTAAAATAGCGTTGCCACCCTTCTTATTCTTAAAAGGAATTGGAGAAATAAATCAACAGTGACCAGTCTTTAAGCCCGGGTATTTCTCTCTTTTAGAGGGTTTTTTAACCTGAGTAATTCCCTCCTTGATGTAATCATCGAAAGGTTGTTGTTCATGACTGCATATTCCTTCTTGAACTTCTGGTGAATAAGTGATTATTCCACCATCATCTGTCCCGCCATCAACATCCATATTTGCCAGAGGTTGATCCATTTGAGTAGGCTTGCTAGGGCCGAGTTTAAAAAAACTTTTTTCAAGAGCGAATGATGGCTCTGGGAAAGTTCTAACTTGTCAATTAAACCCTCACCCCTCTTGCCCTTCTTTTTAGAGGTAACCCTGATCCACCCATCATCACTCTCCTTCCCCGTTTGGTGGAAAAAACGATGAGAAGTAGGATAGGGAGTAGCAAATTCCCTTGAAAGGCAAACTTCATCCTCATCCCTTATAGTTCAGGCTTCATTTATTCTAACTTTTCCTGCAGGCGGCTCAATTCCACCCTGTGAAGATACTCTTGCCCTTCTTTTCCTTCAAAGTCAAGCTTTCAGCATGTGGAATAATCTGATCTTGAAGATCCCCACTTAAAATCAGAACATCATCATGTATCTGATGATCTGGTTCCCGAGTAAGGGAAAGTTGTCGAAAAGGACCATGTTGCGACTGTAGAGGGTTCAAATTGTTCGAACCCTCTTCTTCAAGAGGAGAATCTTGTTGAGTCTTACTCCGAATTTGTTCTTCAGGAATCATACCAAGTTCCCGTTGCTCCTTCTGTAAATCCTTGAACACTGTATCTGCTTGCTGCTACTGTTGGGAGGGTGAGCCTGTAACAAGAGGAATGGTTTCACCCGTATGTGGAAAAGATGCTCCCATGGATTTCCAGTTTTGTGGAGGAACTCCTCCAGAGCCTATGTTCTTCCCCAACCTACCTTCTCCTCCAACATTCTTTTATTGCAATTCGATTCATTGTGCTCAATAAAACAACAATACAAACAAAACTTGGACAACCTTTCATACCCGATTTTTTGTCTGAAAGTTCGGGCTCCATTCTTTATGATCACATATTCTTTTAAGGGGGCAAGGAGATCAATCTCGATATAAACGCTGACATAGCCGTGCTTTGTAAATTCATTCTCATTCTTATTAACACATATGTATTTCCCCACGACGTGAGCAATAGATTTAATGATGCCAGGATTCTGTAAGTGCACGTTTAGTTCGGGAAGCCCAATCCATATTGGGCATTGAGTACTTCTCATATTTGGTATGAAATAAGGAGATCACATGATAATAGAGACCCATTCACTCTTGAATTTGAAATCTCCCAAGACATAAGAGAATACAATATCCTTTTCCTCGTCATATATAATCAAAATATGTCTCGAGTCAAGAGCTCCCAAGGAGACTTCGCCCATATGCTGGAATCTGTTTTTCAAGAAATCCCTGAACTCTGATAGCATAGCTATTGCTTTAGTAAACCTCGCTACTGGGGATTTTGAGAATTGTTTCTGGAGAATTAACACTTCTTCTTTAGTGATCACAATAACACTTTCTCCATCCACCTCGGAGGATTCCATAACGGGGAGAGCATCACTGATAACGAGGAGGAAGTGAGAAGACTTCCTCATGGAGGCGTAGGAGATTTTGGATGGAATCTACGGTGCTTCAGGAGCTTTTTCAACATCTTTTCTGAAATTTGATTTCTTACCAAATATAATTGGAGTAAATCGTCAGCATTGAAGAACCTTCCTTCTCCATCCCTTTTCTTTCCATCATACCACAGTTGGCCAAATCCAGATCCCCCATTATAGGGAAATCCAAAACGCCCGCGGTCCACGTGTCAAAACACGTGCACCCTACGCGTCCCACGACCCCACTTCTTGCAAAAAATATAAATTCTGAGTAGGGAGAGAACTCTAGCTATACCACTCAGGATTCTTGGCTGCCACGGAAAGCAGAGGAGCACCATATCTTCGCCAAGATGGAAATTAGAGCAACATTGACTTCATGAGGACGCCGCTCAACCAGATCTTGAACGCAAAGCCTTAACGATCCTCAAAGACTCGATGAATGGCTTCACGCACAAAAAGCCAAACCTAGATCGAACAAACCAATCCAAAAACCGCTCCAAAAACATAGAACGAAACCAAATCGAAGATCTAACCCTTAGGAGATGGTTAAAAAATTGCTAGAACGAAGGAAATGACATGGAGAAAGGAGAAAAACAAGATCTCCCAACCCCCCCTTTTTTCCAGAGCTTCTCTATCCTCCCAACGACGGGTGGGTTTTTGGGTTTTTTTTCCACGGGGACCTTATCGGATAAAAACAAAAAAAGGACTTAGACAGGGTTGGCTATCGAGTCACGACTCGATGAGCCAAGATCGGACTCGGGTCGATAAGGGCTCGTGAGCCTGGTCATTAAGATATGGAGTCGAGCTGGAGCCAGAATGTTGGGCTCGATAGCTTAATGAGCCGAGCCCGGTTCAACTTGATAACTCGATAAGGAGCTCGATAAGAGGCTGGGCTCGATAACTCGATAAGGGGTTCGATAAGAGCTCAACTCGATAATTTGATAAGGGCTCGATAAGAGGCTTTACTTTAGTCCCACATCATGTAAAGCTGAATTCAGACGAAGCGTGGAGTCTATATAAGTAGAGAGAGTGTCCGATCTACATGCATACTTGCCTTAACTCATCTTCAATCTAATCGTGCTGGTTCGAAAAGAAGCTCGAGCTCCTCGAGCCTTAGCCCGGCTGGACTTATCGAGCCCGAGCCGAACCAGGACCTGGCTCGGCTCGCTGGGCTCGATAGCCAGCCTAGACTTAAATAACATTAGAATTAAATTACTTCGTTAATTCATTGCCCTAAAAAACACAGCTCAAATAGGTAGAAAACTTTGCACCAGGACGGGGGCGGTACGACCAGGCCATCCCACCGCACCTCCACTATACATACACCATCACCGCATCACGCATCCCCGATCTCTCTCTTTCTCTCTCCACTCCCACCAACTCGCCTCCACCCACATTTCCGTTCTCCGCTCTCTTCAATTCCCACTCCGCTCCTCGCCGCTACAAAAAATGGCGGCGAAGAAGGGTAAAGACGTCGCCTCCCCCGCCGCGGGCAAGGTCCCGCGGCCACCTGCGCCCTCCACCTCCGCCGCGGCCTCCTCCTCCAAGCGCAAGAAGGCCATCGCCTCCAGGCCCTCCAAGCGGCGGCGTTCTGCCGCCTCCGTCTTCGTGGACGATGCTGCCGCTGAGGCCGGCGATGACGACGGCTCCGACAGCCTTAGCATTAGCTTCAGTGACGAGGACGATGATGGCGGTGCAAACGTCGCCGCGACCGCCAAAGGTATATGCTCGGGAGTCGATCATGCCTTTTATGGTTTTTCTTCGGGGCTTAGATTGCTTTAGGGTTTAGGATCCATACATGCATGTTGAGTCTGTTGACATGCCTTTCGTGGATTTGATCAAGTTATTTTTTTTGCTAATCCGAAGAATGTGGTGTGTAATAGATTAGCTCTGATCAATACAGTAGCCTGCAATGTGCCACCCCGGTCGATATATCTATCAGATAGTTTAATATGTGTTAGATGCGATGTTTTTTTATATACGAATGGAAGTTTTCCCGTTAATTCATTGAACGTCATTTTTACCACGGTTGCTCTGGTAGCTGTTTTCTGCCTAGAAAGTCTACAAATGACGCTGAAACGCCCAGTTAATATGCTTATGTCATCTAACATGTAATTTCACAGCGGATTATTACATTCTTTGTGTGACGTGCTGTTGTTTTTCCAAACTTCAGTAAGTGCCTTTTCCGACATCAATGAACTCTGATAGCTATATATTGGCTAGAGTTTTTAGATTGTCCACAAGCACATTGTGTTGGCTTCACCAGTTTACAATGATATTCCAGTTGATGTCTCTATGTATTCTGCTGTCATATGCTTATACTGCGAGTCTCCTATGAAACAGTTTCCTCCAGCAACGCGAACCCGAAAACTGCCAATGCAAAGGGCTATGGGAGATCGGCTCATGTTCCTTTTTTTGTGAAAGAGGAGGACTTGAGCGGTGATGAACTCGAGGAACTTATCAAACAGCGATATGGACATGGTTCTGCTTATGTTGATGACGATACCAAGGAGTTTGATGCTGGAAGCTCCTTTACGCATCCCATGCAAGACCCTGTAATATGGAAGGTCAAATGCATGGTATTACTTTTGCCCCTCCATGCAGTAAAATTTATTGGTTTTGTATGCGCTGGAATTGATTATGTTGGATTACTTAGGCGTATTTTCTGTTGGAATTTGTTAGATCGACCATGGTTTATCTGGAAACCGATTTTCTCGATTTTATGGCACAATGTATTGAGTTAGTGACATAAGCAACTCCAAGCATGACTTGTTTCTATTACCTGTCAATATTTACAAAGGTGGACATTCTTTTTATTTTTTGTATATGCTTGCTTCGGTATTTGCATGTTTTTACGATTGCATGCTTGTATGGCTAAGTATATGTAATGAAATAATTGCTAATGAACTGAATCAAACTGTTTACAGATAGGACGTGAACGCCATATTGCTCTATGCCTCCTTCAAAAGTTTGTTGATACACATAGTATGGGAAACAAACTTCCCGTGCTTTCATCATTTTCAGTTGACCATGTCAAAGGGTATGTCTTCATTGAAGCAAACAATGAAACCGATGTAATGGAGGTATATCTTTGGCTAAGTATGCTTTCTCGTCATCTATTGTAACTTTTACTTAATGTGGCACACGATAGTTTATTTGCAAAAATCAAAGACGATATATTTTTGTTGTTTGTTTTTACAAACATTTTATCTTTCAAAGTAAGTTTCTTATTTTTAAGCTGAAGTATTTCCCTTTAGGTTATCACATGTCAATTGTTTCTCTTTTTGCTTTGTTTCTTTGTTTAAAAAGCTAAAGTATCCACAGTTTAATCATTTTGATATTCTAGAAATCGGATATGAACTAATCTAGATGACATACATCACGGTAGCTTGCTGTCACAGTCCCAAAATCAAGATAACAAATATCCAATCTCGACAATTTTGAAAAAGGAAAAAGGACGACCACCGTATAGGTGCCCATCCAAAAACTTCATCATTAATTCACAAGTTTTAGAGGTACACGACTTTTTAAAAAAACCAAAAAATTACATGATCCAAGCCAAAAAATTACATGATCCAACTGTTAGCGCTTTTGCATGCCCAATTGCATTTTCATCATAAATTCAATCATGCCAGAAGACAACCCCATTTCTTGCAAGCCAAAGGGCCCAAACAACAGTTACGACCCTCATTTTGTCCTCTTATGGGCCCTCTACTCTGTCTCGATAGATTCCCAGAAAGTTGCTGCACCGCCAGTCTTAATCGCAATGTTAGCAAAGTTCGCCTAAACATTTGCAGAGCTTACACAATTCGAAAACAAATGATCCACATCTTTAGTAGCATGCAAAAAATGCACAAAAGCTGGATTCCTACCTATTAAAAAACGTGAAAGCTTGTCGCCTGTCATCGGACGACCTTTTCGTTAGTCAGATAAATACCTTGCTCCTCGCGGGCACCTTCCATCACCAAATTCTCCCACAATCCACATTGCATCCTTCTGGGTCAAAAGACATCGGTTCCTTCAAAGACTTGTAAGCCTTTCATACAAAAAACCACCATCACACCAACTCCAACCGTCATGCCCATGCGTATGCTTGTCCTGTCCTCCCAAGCTCTCCAACAAATAAAGTTCTCCAATACTTTGGTCTGAGAGTTTTGATTGTAAAGTTGGGAAGAACGAGGATCCATCCCAAGCATCTGCCACATACATATTTGAATCCTGTGCCAACACCAATAACTGATGGAATCTATCCCTAAGACCCCATCCTTCAGTCCAATCGTCTTGCCAGAAACGAAAACCACTCCCATCACTGGTTTCAGGAATGGGCGGACCTCTTGCACCATCAAACAGATCCCTTCCAGAAATGAGAACGACCAACGCTACGCTCCCTAGGATTCAACGGAGATGAAGATGCCCCATAGATTTTCCAAAGCAATGAGCACACCAAACTATCACAATCACCCCAAATGCGAACAATCCACTTGCACAACAATGCTTTGTTCATCTCAACCAAGCTAAGAACACCCTGGCCTATATTACTCTTAGCTAGCGTAACCATCATCCAATCAACCGGTGGAGTCTCCAGAACCAGACCAGAAGAGGCGTGTCATGATGGTTTTCAGTCTCTTTCGGACATCGGTTGGAATAATACTAGAAGAGAGGAAAAAGCCGGGAATAGCTGAAAGGATTGACTTCAATAGCACAAATCTACCACTTCTAGACAGGGAAGCGGATTTCCTACCAGAAAGTTGCTTCTCCAACTTCTCAATCAAAGGGATCCACTCAGATTGGCGCAACCTCCCTCCAACCAAAGGCATGCCTTGGTGTTATGTAGGTAAATTTACAGGGGGATCTCAACCAGACTGCACAAGCTTTTATTTCACCTTCATTTAATCCAAAAGGAACAAACTCTAACTTAGCCCTGTTTACTCTTACTCCATAGACGTCACCAAACAAGTCCAACACCATAGACATGCCTTCACAACTATCCATACCATATTCTGCAAAAACAACAGTGTCATCAACATACCGAAGAATAAGCAATGATATTTCATCCTTCAAATATCTTGAGCAAAAACTGTCAGACAGTGCACGATCCATCATAATCAATAAAGCATCAACAACCATGACAAATGGTAATGGTACTAAAGGGCAACTCGATCGAATCCTGTGCCGAGGTTGGAAGAACCCCCCTCTAAACTGGCCATTTATTAGCACTGCAAGAAAAGCACTCGTGATACATCTCTTCATCCACACAATCTAGGTATCTGGGAAGACTCTCCAGTGCAGTGATGCCCATAGAAAGCGCCAGCCAACATAATAATAAGTCTTGGAGAAGTCTACCTTCCATATGATTCCCCTCATCTTATGTCTCCTCCAACCTGTCACCATCTAAGAAGCTAGATCTATACCATCCATCATCTGCCTTCTCGGCAAAAGGTACTTGGAACATGCAAAATAACACCCTCTAGTACTCTACACAATCAGTTTACCAAAACCTTTACAACAATCTTGTACACTGCATTAGACGATGTAATAGGTCGAAAGTCATCCACTTTCGGAACAACCTCCTTCTTGGGTAGAAAAGACATAAATGTATGGTTCAAATGGTTGAAACCGGAATTACCAGCTGCAGACTCAGAAGTCATGTCCATTACCTCCTCAGCAATAAGATCTCATAACTCCCTGAAAAAGAAAACATGAAGACCATTTGGCCTGGGACAATCATCATGGTTGAAAGCAAAGTCTGTCTTTCGAACCTCCTGAACAACAAACCTTCTAATAAGTTTCTCTGCATCCTCATCTGAAATCCATGCGACTCCCAAACCACACCATCGTGAGCTACTTGGTGGCAAACAACAACTGGCATTTCTGAAGTGATCAGTGATTGCTCTGGCTATGGCACGCTCCTTGTGAAAGGTCTGACATCCCACCTGAATTGTATGAAGAAGATTTCGCCTTCGCCGACCACTAGCTACTGCATGGAAGAATCTAGTGTTGATACCCCCCCCACTTTCAACCACCTTTGTCTAGATTTTTGCCTCTATTACATCTCACTCTTCCAATCCTCTTCCTCAATAATTCTCTAAACCTCTCCACTGTTCAGCAATTCCCACTCATCCAGATCTCGTTCATCCTCTAGAAAATCTAGCTTGTTTATCTCCTTCTGTTCTGCACCTGTCCATTCCTCATGCATTCTCTCGGTCTCTTTCTTGTAAGAAATCAATCGCTTCCACAGTGCATCTTGCTTCAAAACTAACTTCCTAGATGCAGAACCATGCACCTCCAAGCTCAACCAAAAAGATTCTACGAGATCTTGAAAACCATCCTTCATCAGCCAAGCTCTCTCAAATTTGAAAAAAGGAGGGCCTCTTATCACCATCTGTCTCCAAGCATATATGAGTATGGTCTGATCGAGACTGGCAACTGGCAAGGATGTAATCGACGTCAACAGAAACAACTCCAATGCTTCGAGTGATAGTAGGAACTGATCAATGTAAGATTTTGTAAGAGGAGTTTCTCTAGAACTGATCAATGCAAGATTTTGGAAGAGGAGTTTCTCTATGTATACTTACCGTTAGCCGCATCAAGCACCTCCATGGATAGATCCTCCACCAAGTCAGCAAAAAAGGGGTTCCTAGATCCTGAGCTCCTCTCCATTTGGGGCGATCAACAACGTAAAGAGTAACATTTAAATCACCTTATGCAATCTAAGTCATTGTAAAGAATATGGCTCGCAACTCCCTTAATTTCGCCTACAACCCCGAGCTCAGGGATACTCCGGAAACATCGATGTCACCATCAACCTTGTTTGATCCCTCTTGCTATTCAAAATGATAGATACAAAATGTAGTAAGACCATCTCCTTGAACAAACAGAATAACTCACCATTCCATGCAACAATAATGCCCCCAAAACTTCCTTGTGCCAACACCGCTTTGAAGTCTGAGAATCTTGACTTGAGATTGAGTTCCCTTTTACTTCCTCCCAAGAACCAATCTTGGTTTCCTGCATACATAATATATCAACCTGCCACTCCCAAAATAGCGAGCCAATCGCCACACGCTTCTCCAACTGGCACAACCCTCGCATGTTCCAAGTTACAACTTTCATTGGGAAACCGAGTGAATAATCACCAACGTCTGAATCCCCACCCAATCCGCCACCACCCTCACAAATGAGGCTATTGCATGACTACCTTTTGCCAAAATAGTTCCAATAGATTTGTTTGCATCCACTTCACCCGTCAGTTGGTATGATACCTTCTTATGTCCCACTACGTGTGAGGGTCCATCCTCACATAGAAAATCATCTTCCAGAACAATCCCCATTTCTGCATTTCTCGTATCCATGCTCAAACCATCGCACCTTCTTCTCTTTTGTGAGAGCACTTCTTTCTGTAGATTTTCTTTGCATCATCATGGATAGTTTTCCTTGCGAGATTAACTCTAGGTCCACTGTGGAAATCAACATTTCCATGTAGGCCTTCCCGTGGACAGATCTCCTCAAATGCATTCATATTCATAAGATATTTGGACGGGGGCTTCTACTGCACTCCAATCAAATAGTGATCGGTTCTCACTCTTTCTGTACGAAATGAGTCCCAACAACTTGTTGGGATCTGGTTAAAAACATCGGTTCGGATCCACTTCCTTCCTTCGCTAGCTGCTTTGGATGCCAAATAGGTGGCTCTGATTCGAGGAACATGGATTCATGTACATGATTCGGAACACCCGCATCATCAAAAGTCCGGATTCAGATTTGACACCAACCCGAATCCAAAGCTACACGACACCACACACGAAGACCCCTACAACAACATTGACAAGTAGGGATTCTTGAAAGCTCCTGCTCCCGAAATCTCGCCGCTCCATTCATAACCTTCCTTCAACACCGCAGTCACCGGGACATCGTGAAGATTCACCAATCCTGGAGATTGCGCCCTCAGATTCGTGTTTTTCACTGCCGCTGCCTGAAGCAGCTCTTCTTCTTCTTGATGACCTCCCGAATATGCTGGGCAAGGTAGCACAACCTACTAACAAGTTTGAATGCATTGGACCATCAAGAGCGGAGCCTTCAATCATCACCAACATCCCGTGCCCTCACATGGGTACAACCCATTTGAGATGACCTCCACTAGCGAGCCCGTCAGGTGCAGAGCTACCCTCAGCGAATCAAAATTTCTGCTACGATATTGAACTCCTGAAATGCATGCCTTCCACTTCGTGCCTCCTTTCAAAACTCCATCTCTGAACCTAGAATGACACCAAGTGATCGTCTTCGGAGCTGCCTTCATCTCCCGGACAATTACATGTGAAGTACCTTCAACAGAGAGCTCCTGATATATATAGTTGCATCATCTATCCAAATTGCATCAATAGCATCCCCCTCCGACCTCGCCCAACCGATCTTCTCCTTCATTATCCTATGCAACTCCATCGGACCCTCCCGTATCAACAAGCCATAATTTGGTTTCTTACAACTCTACCACCAACAAGCATCGTAAGGCCTTTAATAAACTTCAACCCCTTCGCATCTTTCTTCGCATCTCTCTGCCTAACTTCACGTGCTTTGTGCCGGTTTCCTTTTATGCAAGCCCTACGGAGATGTCCTGATCATGCACATTGGAAGCAAAGGGGGATTAGAGTATAACACTTCCTCGCCAGACGATCCTCTTTCCCACACTTGAAGCACCAAGGCTGGGCAAAGGACTCCTTCGACGAGACACACCTCTTGCGATTTGGCTTCAACCGCTCACCCTCTTCCTCAGCTTCTTCCATGTATTCATCACCCCATGACCGAATCTCCCTCCTTTCACCCCATGACTACTCACCCCCATTTCTTTCCTCCCATCTATTTGTTGTAGTGTTAGTCTCTTCTCCTAACATTTCCCCCAAAAAACCCAGCCTTGACATATAGACTCACAACCCTACTAAATTGTTATACTTCTTCCACAAAGTTCAAATTTCTATGGCGGGACAGTATTTTTTTGCCCAGATATGACCTGTCTATTGCATTATGAAGAGTATTACTTGCGGTGTTCGAGGGTTGGGGTAGGTTGAGAAGAGGAGGGCGATTGACAACAACATGATCGAGTTTTTGGTGGTCGCTACGATTGGGTCTTCTAGGGTATCTTGGTGGCATGGAATGTGGACCTCCTGGAGGTCTTGGAAGTTCCAAAGGTGATTTGCTCTTTGTCGATGGTGTTGACTCGTAAGGAAGGTAGGTTTCTTGTCTACGGTGTATGGCCCCTCTACCTCGACTTCTGGATCTCTCTTTGGGACGAGTTGCATGCAACAAGGTTGTGTTCCCGGAGCATTCGTGGTTGATCGATGGGGATTTGCAATATCACTATGTTGGTTGTAGATCGTTCTATGAGAGGGGCGAGTTTGATCATGGTTCACAAGATTTCTTTGGTTTTATGGGTGCCTCTTCTGGAGGTGCTGTATGCTTATAATTCTTATTCTTGGCGGCAATCCCAATCCAGAAGTGATACTCGGTGAAGTTTCTTGAGGTGTACCCATTAGCATTTGTGATGGTTTTGGCGAGGTCGTACTGATCATAGAAGGCCGTATCAGTGATATATCGCCATATATCGGTTTCGACAGGGTAGGGGTATCGAAATCGCCCAGTATATCCTTTTATTGGGATATTGGCGATATATTGCCGGTATATCGGCGATATATCGTCATATCAGCTCATATCGGTCAAAAATGACTAGATTCAATATAAAAAATCCTGGATATCGATCGATATCGCTGATATTTCGCCGGTATCTCTATATATCAATGCTATTATTCATGAAAAATTGATTCCACTACTTATCTAGCTACACCTCACATATCTAGCTACACCTAGTATTAAAACATACAATGGTGCGACAGGGAGGGTGCATACAATGGTTCTTCAACTTGGAGTATATTTGCAAGTTATTTCATGTTGTAAGAATTGAATGAAATCCATTTCCAATATCTATAAGTCAATTCTTCAAAAAAAATATTTATAAGTCAAGAATCAACATTAATACCGATATGTTCGAAATGATTGATATATGTGGTATAAGCTTCATAAATGACCAATATGTGTGATCTAAGAGTATATTTGTAAGTTATTTAGTGATCTAAGAACTTGGATGAACTCTATTTTCAATATATATATATATATATATATAGGTCAACAACTAACAGTACCAGCGAATCATCGATATGTTCGATATGGCCGATATGTGCAATATAAGGATCATAGTATTCTCAAATAATCTATATGTGTCATCTAAGTGTATATTTGTAAGTTATTTAACGTTATAAGAACTTGGATAGAATCCACTTCCAATATCTATAGGTCTGGAATAAACATTAACAACGATATGTTTGATATGACCGATATGTGTGATATATGGGCTATAAATGACTGATATGTGTGACATAAGTATCTATTTGTAAGTTATTTGTTGTTTTAATATCTTAGATGATCGTAATTTCTGAAAAATGACAAAAAATGGCTTTTTTGAGCCATTTCCGACATTTCCACCGATATCGTCGATATATCGGCGATATATCCCGATATATCTATTTCCGGGCGGACTGAAATGATATCGATATCGATACAACCTTCCTTGGTACTGATACCGCATCCCCTTGTGCTGGGAGACGATGAAGTTCTGTTACTTGGGAAGTTATTTTTTGGTTCGAGCGATTGGGGTTGACGGGGGAGAGATTTTAGGATGAGTTGGGCTCTGCGGTGGTGGTGGGAGGGTGTCCCCTCACTCGATTCGACCTCTAGAGACATGGTGGTGACTTTTAGGTGATATTTTCGGAGACGAGAGGAGAAGAGGGTGATTGCTTAGGATGATGTAATCGGATATCATCCCACTAGGGAATTCAAGGGAGTCGGAGGAGTCAGAGATGTTGGTGAGGGCTAAGCCGTATAGGATCTTTGTGGAGGAGGACAAGAAGCGGGAGGTGGATTGGACAAAGCTCGCAGTAAACATGGTTGAAAGAGTGGGAGGTGCTAATACCTGGTTTTTCCTCGTGATGGGTGGTGGCAGGTGTAGACGTATCTTGTTGGTTCTATTGAGGTCGGTGGTGTCTCCGTGGAGGCCGAGATGGATATCAAAAAAGCGATGTCGAGGTAGTTTCGTGGTATTGAACTGCATAGTTTGTTCATAGGGGGCGAGATGGGTTGGTAGAGATGTGTGTATGCTTTCTAAGGTTGAACCCACTTCAATAGTCTGTTGGTATTGCAGTTTGCCTACTACACGAAGGACCAGGATTCAAATATTGGGGCGAGTAGTTTTGCGTGTTTCTCTCTTGTTAAAAAAAGCTTTCTAAGGTTCACGTTTAGGAGTTGTTGCGAACTTTCTTTTGGGTCTCAGAGACCCGGTTGGTGGTTTTTGTTCTTAATGCAGATAATTTGCATGGGCCTTGGACTGACGGGTTTTCGATTTTCTTCTTCAGGGAGTTTCAGGACCTGGTGGAACACAATGTAGTGGCGGTAATGGAGGTTGAGGGGAGAGAATTGCAGCTTCGAGGGACTGGATCACTCATTGATCTTTCTGTTGCCTAAGAAGGATGTTGCTAGGCGTGCGAGAGATTTTCGCCCGATTGCCTTGTCTATCACTATCTAGCTCATTGTGGCGAAAGCAAGGTTTGAAAAAAAAGAAAAGCGGAATGAAATGGTTTCCCTGGAATCGAGGCGAGGCGTAGCCTCGAGACGGTCGAGCCATAAACCTCATTGTTCCCAGCAAAAATATGTAATTTAATAAAGGAATATTGTAATAATATTAGTAAGACTAGTTTTCAATGTTCTAAAGCAAGTAAAGCATATTTAGAGTTCGATGGGGAGAGCGGAGTGGGAGAGGGTTCGTAGAGGGAGGGAGCACTTCCGTTGGTAGGTGCGACGAGGGGTGCAGAGGTGGGTGGGAGCCACCAAACTAGGAGTGGTAGGTTCATCTAGTGGTGTCGAGTACGATACAAAGGGGAAGGAGGAAGGCTGGTCATTTGTTTCTCATCAAAAACGGGGAAAGTGATGTTATCATTAAGGGCTCTACGACCATTAGGCTTCTACCTATGCGCTTCCGCCGCGATGCTTCGCTTGCAACGAAGTTAGTCATCGTCTTGCTTATCATCCAGCAGAAGGTTGAAGAAGCGCGTGGGATTTCCATCGCTGTGTCCTCTACAAGGGATGGAGAGAAGACGAGAAGTGTACCACTGTCTTATGCGACGACAGTTAAAGAAGGTGCGATTGAGGAGAATGTTTTTGCGAGTGATCCGGGAATAAAATATACGATCCTAATTGGTTTTTCGCATTCAAAAATTCTGGAAGTCGAATCGGTGCGTGAACGGGTTCAAGATTTTATGGGAGAATATTTTTCTGGAGATGTCGTCCCTCTGGGTGATAATCATTATTGTATAAGGGGACTGTCGAAGTCCTAGGCAAAGCTGTTGCTGTGGGGATCCTTTAGTCTATATGTTTCTTGGCGACACCCTAGCTTTGCAGATGGTGAGGGGAGTAAAAATTGTGTACGGGTGGTGCGCATCTTGGGTGTTTCGTTCATTTCACGTTTTGCGGCAACACTCAGACCGGCCTTGAGGAGGTTGGGTTGGGTTTCAAAGGTTCTTTCAAGTGGAGGTCAATCGGGATCTGATTTGATGGCTGCGCTCATCATCCTCAAAGGTGGATGTCCATTCATCTTGGACTACAACTGCTCGCTGCACGTGGGTCGCGCCTCTTTCGGACTCGTGGTCGAAGCCAAGCACCGCCTTTGCCACCGTCGTTAGCAGGAGCCACCAGCTCGTCGACGAACTCGTCGTTTCCCCAGGCGCAATCACTGGACCAAATCTTGGGAGATTCTCAACAACCCTTGTTGGAAGTTTTAAAAAGCATGCGATTTTCTCGGATTTCGCAAAATCAAAAGAAATATCGAATGATTGCCGGATCGTTCGTGACTATGAAGCGTCACACTTTCCTTGTTCGGAAATTCCTGACGTTATACCTTCCATGAATGGCGGAGGGGGTGCGAGGGTCCCTTTGCCTTCTATGGTGGCTATCGAAACAACCATTGCTAGGGCTTTGCTGTCGCTTCTTGAAAACAAGATGGAATCAGGTCCGCATAATCGGGCCTTGATTGCTAACTCGATATCTAAGGAGCTTGTTCTCAGATCATCGTTTACCGCTGGCCCGATTTGGAGCAGAATTCGGGCCCAACTGCCCGATAACGTTGAGCCTATCCTCGTGACCTGCCAACACTTGGTCTCTCCCTTGGTTCCTGGTGCGGAAGGCACGAATGCTCCTAGGGACGATATTAGGGCTGTCAACATTGATATGGAAGCAGAAAGTTCAAGCATTGTTAAGCTCTCATCCAATGGGTCTTCCGCAGAACAAGCTGATCAAGTGGAAACCATTCATTGCCTGGAGGATCATCTTGAGACCTAGCTGGTTGGAACAAAGAGTTTGAAAAGAACATTTTTGGAACCCCGTGAATGTCTTGCATCGGGGCTTCGGAGCCACTTGATTTTGGGGAGGTCCCTGAATGGAGCCTCATCCTCAATCATGTGGTTAACTCGTTGGAGAAGAGGTTGGTGATCGTCTTATTCAGCCTTTGTCCTCTTCAACAGGAGTAGCCTGTTCCCCTCCCCCTCCAACTCAATGCCGTTTGTGTCGGAGGTCGATAGGAGACAGAAGCGATACAGATCGCTAAGACATCAAGCGAGAGGGAAAGGGAAGATTAGGCAACAATCTCAGAGAGTATGACTAGAGTGGCGCTGGTCGCTGGAGTGGTGCAGACTTTGGGGAGCAACCTGGTCTCTCTCTCAATGAAGGTTTTGGGTCTTTTGACATGGAATGAGGGGTCTGGGTGACCCAGAGAAGTGGCGATTATTGGGGCCCCACTTTTTAGAATGGTGTTGTGATAATGTGCTCTTGCAAGAAAGAAAACTTCCTTCATGCCCAGATTTGATGTGGAATTTGTTGGGGGCTGGCCCCATATCTGGTTACAGAACTCTTGATGTAATTGACGCGTCGGGGGCGCGCTAGTTGCATGGAAAGAATCGCTTTTCTCGGTCTTCTCTGATCTTAAGGGAAGACATATTATCACGATTCTTTTGGAAAACAATTCCTCGGGTAATCTGTTGGTGGTGTCATGTGTCTACGAGCCTTGCAATCATTCCTTAAGGGACGAGCTTTGGGTTGACATCTACGAGGCCCATCTTGCTTATCCGGGGGTGGCATGGTTGTGGGTGGGGATTTCAATGTCTCCCTCCTCTCTTCGAACCACCCACGCTGGGGGGGGGGACAAGACCTTGACGCAATGAATTTTGCGGACCTAATTTATGACCTTGAGTTTTGAGGTGATGGATGCAACTGATACGATGTTTACTTGGAGGAATTCTGGCTCCCGCTCACGTATAGATCGTTTCGTGGCCTCTCAAGAGCTTTTGATTGCTTTTCCACTTTCCTTCTGTACTTCTAGGCTGCGATTAAGATCGGACCACACTCCATTAATCTGGGACTCCGAGACTGAATCAAGACAGCGTGGCTTCTTCAAATTCTAGCGGGCTTGGCTCTAAGAGGACACCTTCAAAGAGCTCGTCTACTACTTTTGGTCCAATACGATTTTGGGATCGGCTACCTCTCGTTGCTCCATAAGCTTACTTCACTCCGCAAGCATCTTTGCTCCTTTAAGGAGATTAGAGTGGCCAGAGTAGCCAGTCGTATGGAGGCCGGAGTTGAGGTCTGTAGGATTGATGATTTGGAGGATGTTAGAGATCTTGTGAATGATGAGTTACCCGCAAGAGCTGTGGTATAGAAGATCATTGCGGCAGAGGACATGAAACGTATTATTGAGTGAAAATAACGTTCTAGAATGGTGATGCAAGCACCACCTACTTCCACCGTGCGACTAGCGGAAGACATCACCACAATCTATTTCGATATGTGATGGTGAATGGTACTCGTGTGGAGGGTGATCACGAGATGGGCAGGGCTTGCAGATCATTTCCATGATTTCTTGAGGAGACATGGGGCAGACAGTGGAGGTGGATTGGCCCGGGGGCAACCCTTATTTCCGAGGCTCACACTGCTCACTTAGTACATAGCTTTACACCTGAGGAAGTGAAAAATGCAGTGTGAAACTTGAATGCAGACGATGCAACTTGTCCAGATGGTTTCCCTATCTTCTTTTTCCATGAATTCCGGCCCCTGTTCGGTAATGAGGGTTTTGAGGTCGTTGCTTTGATAGACTTAACAACACTTATTTTTTTGCCTTCAAAGAAGGAGGCACCAGAGAGAGTGGACTTTCGACCGATCACGCTTTCAAATGCAATTTATTTCATTGTTGTAAAGGTCATAGCCATCAGACTGAGCAGGGCTGTGGACTATATCATCTCTCCATTCCAGTCGGCCTTCATCCTGAACAGACAAATTGCAGACAACCTTGCCATGGCTACTGAGATCGTTGCCGACTGGAAGTGCCGACGCGTGAGGGGTATATTGTGGAAAGTGGGCTTCTCAAAGGCATATGATACCATGGACTAGTAATTCCTTTGAGCAGCTTTGTGCAAGCGGGGCTACCTGATATTTGGATATCCTGGATGAAGCGATGCGTTACTACTACCTCTTTCTCTGTTCTTGTCAACGTCTGCCCGGAGGGTGGTTTCTTCTAACCCAGGGGGGTGTTCATCAGGGCTGCTTCCTTGCGCTAATGTTGTTTGTTATTATGGCCGATGTTTTTTCATGTATGATGAGTCAGGTTGTTAATAGCGGCGCCACTGCAGACTCCAACAACGACATCTCTATTCCTCTTTTGTAGTACGCAGATGACACTGTCTTTTTTATCGAGGGTGGCAAGGAGGAGGCTTACGGGATGGCTGCAAACTTGGAGATTTATAGTGAGATGTCGGGGCTGGTTCTCAACCATGGGAAGTCCACTACCATTCCGTTTGGCCTATCTGAGGATGCTGCCAGAGATTGTGCTGCGGAGCTGGGCACCGTCTGTGGAACTCTCCCTATCTGCCACCTTGGCGCCCCCTCACTTGTGGAAGAATCAAGATTTCAGATTGGCCGTCGATTATTGAGAAATTGAAGAAAAAGCCGTTGGGCTGGAAAGCTGCCATTCTATTGAGTTGTAGCCAGCTGATGCTTATTAAAGCAATACTCTCTGCTATTCCGATCTTTATGTCATCGCGCCTTCTGCCATTGGGTATCTTGTCGTAAAATCATGGTGTTCCATGTTTATCTTTTCTTCTTATGTTTTGTTTTATCATTCCGCTTCCGCTTCCCATTTTCTCACATGGTATCAGAGCGGGCCGATGCGACGAGTTATGCGGCTTGTAGGCCCAGAACTAGGGTTTCGAAAAACCCTTCAATTTTGAACATGATATGAAGCTTGATAAAAAAACCTTCTCAAGCAATTGGAACAATCCGAATCTCGGAAAATAATGAACATAAAAACCTCTTGTCCTTGATTGTACAATGCCCATTACTTGTTGCACATGCTACGTAGATGTATCCGCAATCCTACTTTGTCCATCTTGTCAGGAGCCAGATTACTTCTTTCCTTTATTTTTTCCATCTTATTCCCTTCTGTCCGTCTACGACCACATTGGTTTCCCTATTCATTTCCTCTCATCTTTTTCCCGCATCAACATTTATTCCCACTTTTATTGTGCTCCTTGCCCCCTTTCCACCTCCTCTCTTTCCCAATGATGCTCGTCTCTCCTTATCCACCAGTTTTGTATGTTTACCTCCATCGCCATCACGTTTCCCTGGCATAGTTCAAAGGTATGGCAACACAACAACCCCTTTCCTCAATCTTTACTTGCAAGTGCTGTTTGTGTGATTCCTACTGGTTGTTATCACTTGCATCTTGCCCATTCTTGATTGCCTTTGTGGATTACTTCTTGAGCTAACGTACTGCCATCACAACTGTCTGTATGGCCATCATGACCCTAAATGTTGATTTAGCTGACATTTCACCAGGATGGAGAAACGGAATATCGTCAACATGTCGCTGATATATCACCTAAATCAGCCCAAAATGGGAGAGGTGCCCATGAAATTTGATTTTATTTTAGAAATGAAGATTTTCAATGTAATTTAATCAATAAATAAGATAGAAATACATACTTATTTGTTAAAATAGCGGTCTTAAACGAAGTTTTGTAGTAGTATTGACATCATAATTGCTTGAATCGCATATGCTGATATGTGGTATTGAGTAAAGTATGCAATTAGAAGTTAGTCATGTAGAATGCATAAATAAGTTGGAATAAGAAATAATAGACTTTCATAAAATCAAAATTCACAATATATTAATAAAATAGTATGAATATTTACTATGTAAATAAGTTGAAGAAAATCTTGTACTTGTCAGAAGTTAGAATTAAGGCTATATTTAGGCATAAAACATTCTACATTTAAAAATCTATAATGGACACATGTTGAGAATCTTGAGAAGCTGTCAATCTTAACCTGTCTATTCAATCATACATATTGTACAGTTTGTTGTGCAACCTCATCGAATGATGGCCTAGATGGGAGTCTCATTACCCGGACATCAAAACGGGAGGGGGGGTGGTGGGTTTCTAGGGCGGGATGAGGTGGCGGATTCCCCCCTCATAGGGACACATGGAGAACACTCCCGAAACAGAATTTACTCTAAGGGTTCATGTTTAAGTTTGGTATGAGCAAAATGGAAAAACAACCACCCGCATCGATCTCTTTTCCTTTAAAATATCGAATAAAATAACTATTATAGGTGATATACCGCTGACATCCGAGAAAATAAGGCTTCACCTCTCTTTCGATATCGCTAGATCGACGATATGTCGTGATAATTTGAGCCATGATTTCCATAATAACTGCCCGTATCATTAACTTGCAACATCTCCTGGTCCCACCTCCACCTTCATCCGTGTCTTAATTTTGTAGCGTTTGAAAAATCAGGTCATGGATCTTTCTATTCTGGATCTTGATGCTCAATAATAACATCAATCAATAGATATTTAGATATTAAATTGTGCTAAAGATGCTAAAAAATGCAGTTAACTAGTTATTGCATATTCATATATTATTTTTTGAGGAAAAAGAGGGTACGACATCAAGAAGATGCCTGCCCTGAATTCATATATTATTTAAAGAGTTCGTTTACACTTGCAGTTCCATAAGCGGAAAATTAAATGTACATCAAAGTTGAAATTTGTTGTTGACCAGAGTAGATATAAACTACTACTGGAATAAGGACTAGCACTTGGGTCGACAACTAGCTACTATGAGAAAACTCCTTTGTACTTATTGAATATCAAGAATACATTGTGCAATGCGTGAGTAAGAGCTAAGTGCTGAAAAATGAAAATAAAAGAAAGTACGCGTCTTCATTGAAACATTTTCCCTTGGTGTTATCCCAAATATTACCCTATTTATCTTGCTGATCATAATACTCTAATCTAGATGTGTTATTAGTCCAGGCCCTTACCAATCACCTTCACAAACTTTGAAACTGTAATCACTTTGTTGTGGATTACATCGAGCACTTATATGCCACATGTTTCCCTCGATCAAGTTCTCAATCTAACTCATTTTCCCATGTTAAATTATTGACTCAACCGGTCTTTAAACCTGGGGCTAAGCTTTGGTCCCAAGCATGGAAGGCCATATCGATATCGTTTCAATATCGTGTCGATATGTTATTTCGACGATATGTCGGTGATATATCGCCAAAATATCACCCATATCGACGCACTTCTGTGAAGGAAATGCCTGAAAAAGAGGATATATTGCCATATCGATACCGATCTCATCTCGATATTGAGATATTGACGACATATCACCTATATATCGTGATATTTCCTTCCATGATTGCAATTACCTCATTAGGTTTGACCTTGATATGCTTGTCAAGTTAAATAAAACGAAATAATTGTTTGATTAATTATCCAAGTACTTGTCAGCATTACAGGAAAGGCACATGCTAGCATGGAAGGCCATATCGATATCGTTTCGATATCATGTCGATACAATATTTCAAGGATATATCGATGATATATCGCCGAAATATCACCCATATCGACACACTTTTGTGAAGGAAAGGCCTGAAAAGGAGGATATATCGCCATATCGATATCGATATCGGTCTCATCTCGATATCGATATATCGGCGATATATCACCGATATATCGTGATATTTCCTTCCATGGTCCCAGGTCAGCTAGGTAAATTGTTTGCGTCGAGTGACTGCCGAGAAGAAACAATAATTCCTTATTGATGCTACCCACATTTGAGGCCACAAATTATTGTACATGACCACTTAAGTCACATGCTATAATCGTTGTATTCAACAAGTTGCGGCTTCAAGTACTCATATTCAGTTACAACCACTCCCCCTCCAACCCTCACATTTCCTGATGGTGTGACATCTTTTTCAATTAGGTCAATTAATCAGTGACATACTAAGTACACGTGACTGCAAAATATTTGTAAGCTGTGCGCACATATTCTTGAGGCAACCATATACTACCTAAGTCGAGGTCGTGCCATATTGATCTCTTTTAAGAGCCATACAAGCTGCATGCCCATTTCCATAGTTTCTATTCTCCACACTCCTATTGCACATGGACTGAGTCATTGGACTTAATCATATAGGATACTACTTTGCAATGCATTTTAGAACATTGTCTATAGTAATTGTATTTTGAAGATGAAGTGTTTTAGTTGAAAATATTTCCTTTTAGTATTGAAAAATTGGGAGCCTATTATTTGGTTCTCGTTATAGTTGTATCAACACATGTACTGATGTAACTCAACTTTTACCGATATATTTCAATTCCAAGAAGTGTACCCTGACCTAACCCTTATCTGTGTAATGGTATGGTATTCCTTTATATATACTTGATGTACTTTAGTCCTTTCTAAATTATTACGGGAGGAATCAAGTTTATCGACATTATCTCCATGACACCGAATACACCTTTGGGCGTATGGGTATATCTTTTGATTTTTCGATGCACTTCTAATCTCGAAAAGGACAAAAACTACTATTTGAGATGAATCGGTATTTTTTATATATAGCAATAGATATGACTTTTGGAAATGAATATGAACCCGAATTCAATTTCTTTTCAAATCAGTTCTAATTGAATAACAAAAAGAGACATAAAAACTTTGGAAATCAAAATACTCACATAATTACGCGCAACCACGGTTTACTTCAAAGAACGGAATCCAAAATCCCAATTAAGAAGTTCCTAAAATGAATAACAACAATAACAAGCTCTTGATTTTTAAGGTCCAGCATTGGAAACTCGAACAACCGAGGTACTTTGTTACCTAATCGATTGCCAGAACGAGCACACTCCCACTGTGATTCCTCATCCCGATCTCCCCAAATTCGAACTTGAAAACAACCAGTCCCCTAGAATTTCAAGAACTAAAAATGCTTCCAACCCTACCTTGAATTCATTAGAATTGATTTGATTTTACCAGACATCGGGATATGTTGCTTTAGGCATATTATCCTTGTTAAATGCACTTCTGATTTACCCGTGAAACATGAAAAATGCATGAGAAACTACCTAAGGTTTTTCTATCTGATTTTTCCCGGCTTGTATTTGTGATGGTTAAAATGGATTTTAGAAACTTTATGTGCAAATGCCTTACCCTTCAAAAGTCCAATGTTTCATTGTCATGAATTTAGTGCCATTGGAAAGTTATCACCGCGGAGGTTTTAATGACATCTAGAAGTGATGATTTGATATTTTTTTAATAAAAGACAACTAGTCAAAAACTTCACTCGTAATTTGAATAATCTCATGAAAAATCATGAAATCAACAAAAATTTCAATTGAACATTGTTTAACATGAAACCAAATCCCTTGAGATCGTCTTATTAAATTAGATGCAACGGATTGTCCCAATAGATTGAAATAGGGATTGTCACATAAGATATTAATGTTTATTTCTCAGAGTTGCTAAAATTGAAATCTATAAATTAATGTGTTTTGGTTGCATAGTGGTTTACTTTTTGGAGCAGAAATTCATTGGGTCACTGGTGTGTTTTAGTTGCATGGGGTTTCTTTTACTTCTTTGAGTAGAAATTCATTAAATTGGTTGTGTTAGAGTTCTATATTGTGATCATGATTGTGACTCCATGAACTGCATATGTTGCGGCATATGCCTATGCAGCAGGTTAGCTGCCGAATCACGTTCTCAATGCAGTATATTATGTAGTTTATGCCACATATTTGGTCCACATAACCACATATTATGTTACATATGCCACATCGTTAGTTGGCAATCTAGTTAGAGTTGATATATAACTTTGACTATAACATTATATTATTTTTAATTTTTTTAAGTTTTATCATTTTTTGAGTAAATATTTTTTTTATCATTTTGGACGACACAACTTTGATTATGGACGAGTTGACTAGTTACATTCAGGATGAGATATCTTGGTGTATGTTATTCATCAAGGATATTGTGTTGATTGATGGGACTAAGATGGAGTAAATGAGAAGCATGGGGTTTGGATACATGCCTTAGAGACTAAAGGATTTCGTACAAGTATGACTTAAGACTGTATATGGAGTGCACATTTAATGGAAGTGGTGGTGGATGAATCGAGGTGAAGATTGGTATTGATAACATTCGAAGGAAAGATTTTTTTAGATTCTTGGGATCTATTTTGCAACTTGATGGGAAAAATGATGGAAATGTTACTCATAGAATAAACGCAAGTTGGCTAATGTAGAGAGGAGCATGTGGTGGTGGATGAATCGAGGTGAAGATTGGTATTGATAACATTTGAAAGAAAGATTCTTTTATATTCTTGGGATCTATTTTGCAACTTGATGGGAAAAACGATGGAAATGTTACTCATAGAATAAACGCAAGTTGGCTAAAGTAGAGAGGAGCGTCTGCTGCTCTATGTGATAAGAAAGTTAATTTGAAAAATCAAAGAAAAGTGTTACAAAGCAGTCGTGAGACCTGCTATGCTCTACGGATTTGAATGTTGGCATGCGAACCATAAACATGTGCAGAGAATGACTGTAGCAGAAATGATAATGCTAAGGTTGACACGTTGTCTAGGGTTTCTCTCTTCGGCCTGCCCTGAGGTTAGGCGATGTTTTGCTTGGGAGTTCCCCTAGCGATGCGCGACTCTAAGGTTTCGTCTTTCGGGAAACTGCTAGCAGAGGACGCGAAGGGGGTGGCGGGGTCCATCGCTTCGGACCAGTTCGTCGCTCGTCTTAATGGTGACCCGTCTCAGCGGTGGCCCTCTTGAGCGAGGCGAGCTTCTCAGCGACACGACAACCATCTCTGCTTCGGTTGAGGATCCCTGTGGTCTCCTGCAACGACGATGGTCCCAACGGCGACCAGATCTGCTATTAGAAGAGGGTCTCAATAGTCTCTAGCGAGGCGAGGGTCCCATTTGCGGACATCTCTGCTTTAGGCGGGGCTTTCAGTAGTCTCCTACGGCTGTAGGGGTCCAAGGAGCGAGCTTGGGAGGGGCCAGTTCGTCACCCCGGATCTTTAGCCGTTCTGCGGTGGAGGGTCTCGGACAACAGGTGCTGGCAGAGGCGAAGGGCGGCGATACGATGAGAGGTTTCGGATGTGGGGGGGACTTCTCCGGGCCTTGCTCCAGCGGGGGGGGGGGGGGCTGCTCCAGGTGATGGCAAGATGAGATGTGACGGGAGAGGTCGTGGCGAGGTGCCTGCTTCGGGGACGGCGGCGAGGGAGGTGCTTGGGGGGTGGCTGTCGGGGACCCTACCACCCTTGATGGATGGGGGTAGGCTTCCAGAGCTGGAGGGGCGGCTCGTAGGGGGTGGATGGGGTAGGATGGAAGGAGGTTTCGCCGAAGTGTGGGGGGGGTTCACAGTCGTGGGCTGGGGCTGAGGGTCGATCGCGGAGATGGGTCACGCCTCGATCGCGCCAAGGGCGATGTCCTTTTCACAAGGTGACTCCCGGTAATATTTCAAGTGTGGCAAAAAGGGCCACTTGGCGGCGGGGTGCAGGAATGCAATAGTTTGCTTCTAGTGCGGAGGGGTGGGCCATCGAAGGAAACATTGTCCTAGTCTCATGCGCAGGCATGGCGGTGCATGGGGGAGTAGTAGTGGATTGGAGGCAGGGGTCTTCGGCCGTGGGGGGTGGTCCCGCAACATCCACCACAAGAGGTGGATCCTTTAGCGGGAGTCCTGGTGGGGGGTTATTTTGGGTCGGCGGATTGTCTGCAGGAGGCTATGGCAGACATTGGGCAGCGGGTGGGTCCAGACTTTGCGGGAGATGTGGTCCAACTGCAGAAGGGCACGATGTTTGCTCGTGGACTGTCCGCTGGGGAGGTGTCCAACTTTCTTCGGAAGATGTCATATGGGCTGGTGAGGTGGAGGCGCCTTTCACTCCGAAATGGCACCTCATGCATGTGGTTTTTAGTTCCTGAGTTTGAGGGATGTGCCGTTGAGGACGAGGGATGTACTTTCGCGGGAGGCAGTGCTTAGAGATTTTGGGACATTGATTTCCATCCTATGCCCGAGCCTCCATAAGGGGGAGGACACACAGGTGAAGGTGGAGTTCGCTGCGAGGATGGTGGTTCATCCTACAGAGCTATTCATAAAGATCGGGAATGCATCCTTCAGAGTGGAGGTGGAGTGCGTGCATGAAGAGGTGGGTAAATCTTGCAGCAATCCAAGGGTGGGGAGTTTGAGGAGGGGGCAGGTAGTGGACATAGAGCGCGAATTGCGTGAGGGGATTTTCGATACGGAGGAGGTTTGCGGGCGAGGTTTTGGGGAGGACCCGCAGTCGGGTTCGAGGGTGGCGAGCATGGTATCCGAATACAGAGGAGTCTCAATTGCTCTGCAACATTCTCCGTGGCATGGATCAGACCGAATGGTGCTTCCTGGAGGGATTGTGTGGTGTTCCGGTGCCGATGTTGTGATTCGAGTAGATTGGAGTGGAAGCGACGCCAGGAGGAGGCGATAGAGGAGTTGCCGGTAGAGACGATGCAGGTTTCGAGGTGCGCATCTCGACGCGAAGGCAGTGGTGTCCCAGTTGGTTTCTATGGATGGGACCTCCTCGAGGCCCTGAAGGGATTTTCTGTTTCGGCCGTATACCTTTGGGACATTTGAAAAGAGGTATTGGCGGCTCTCCTCTGCCGAGAGCAGAAGGAGATGGAGGAGGGCGGTTATCGATGCATTGGAACAAGATGAGGGATCACAGTTTTCGGCATCGCGAGAGGAGGACCAAATTGGGAGCGGGAGGCTGAGGCAGGACCATAGGTGGGACCAGGTGGTGCTGAGCCATCAGTCGGGAGCAGCGAGGGCCAGCTGGGGTTTGTGGCGAGCTAGGCATTGCTGAACTCCCTGGGGATTGTGCCACCATCGAGAGTTTCGGATGTTGACATATGAAGATTCTATCCTGGAATGTTAGGAGTGCAGGGAGGGACCAGAGGGCGGACAAGAGAATGCCGATCCGGGACCTGGCATCAGAGGAGGTGGCAGATGTGATGTTGTTGCAAGAAACGAAGATTTCACAAGGATTTGATGATGTTTGTGTATTGATGGGTGGCTCTCGCTTGACTGAGTGGAGGGTGCTGGACGCGTCAGGAGGTTTAGGTGGGATGGCAGTGGGCTGGAGCGGGGACATCTCTGATTTGATGGAG
The DNA here is from genome assembly GCA_037367405.1 of Ottelia alismoides. Classification (NCBI taxonomy): domain Eukaryota; kingdom Viridiplantae; phylum Streptophyta; class Magnoliopsida; order Alismatales; family Hydrocharitaceae; genus Ottelia; species Ottelia alismoides. The sequence goes on along the minus strand of JAZKJV010003942.1, from coordinate 11,065 downwards.
GAGGTGTGCAGGGGGAGGCACTCCCTTTCGGTCCTCCTGCAGCAAAAGGCGGATGGGGTTCGGATGTGGGTAGCTAACGTCTATGGGTCGTAGACTGGTGTGGCGATGTCGGAGATGATTGACGACTTGAGGCTGCTTCGAGAGAGGTACCCTGGCGTGATTTGGATAATTGGTGGGGATTTCAATGTGACGCGATAGACGGAGGATAGACCCCGGCTAGGGGTGGTGGTGGATGCAGTCTCGGCGGAGCTGAGGCAATTCATATATGATGTGGGGCTGCAGATTTTTGATGCTGGTGGGTGCCGCTATACTTGGAGAAATACCTGATCGAGATCGCAGATTGATCGGTTCCTGCTGTCTCAGTAAGCGGCAATGTCCTTTCAGTTGGCAGCTGCATGGGCTCTTCGTTGAGCTCACTTTGATCACAACCCGATCATTTGGTCCTCCGAGGAGGAAGTAAGTCCGAGATCATTCTTCAGATTTGAGCGGGCTTGACTGATGCAGGGTTTCTGCGACATGGTGGTGGTTTTTGGCAGAATGTGCAACTAGAGGGGTCGGCCTCGGCGGTATTGGCTCAGAAGCTCACGCTACTGCGGAAGTGGTTGAATGAGTTCAAGAGGGGCAACCGTGAGCAGAGGCAGCGTGTGAGTGAAGCAACACATGAGATCATCTTTCGTCTAGATGCGTAGGACTCACGGGAGCTGCTGCCGCATGAAGTTGAGGAGAGATGTGCTGCTTTGAACCAGGTGCGACTGGAGGATAGTAAAAAGGAGGTCGAGTGGAGGCATAGATCGATGCAGAAATGGTTGAGGGAGGTGGATGATAATACGTGGTTCTTCCACTCCTTGACCAATGGCAGAAGGCGGCGGAACTTCATAAGGAGTATTGAGGTGGAAGGAGTTCATGGGATGAGCGACACAGAGATAGGGAGGCGATTAAGGTCGCACTTCGTCGCTTTCCCCAGAAGAGCGAGAGGGTGGGCTAGGGGTGGCGCAGGTTGGGTGTATCTCCCCCTACGAGGCCAATGCTCTAGTGGTGCCAATCTCGGAGGAGGCTCGAGGGGCTCTGTGGCAACTGAATGCGGATGGGGCCCCATGCCCTGACGGTTTCTCGATGTGCTTCTTCAGGGCGTTCTTGGAGTGTGTCAAGCTGGAAGTGTTGGCGGTGCTGCGGAGTTCCTGGAGGGAAATCGATGCTTTGAGCACCTGAACAAGGCACTAATTTTCCTGCTGCCCAAGCAAGAGGGGGCCGTAGGTGTGGAGGATTTTAGGCATATCACATTGTCCAATGCTGTCTATCTGATTATTGCCAAGGTGTTGACGAACCACTTGCGATGTATTCTGGGGGGAATCATCTCGCCAGAGCAGACTGCCTTTGTTCAGGGCAGGCAAATGGCGGACTCTTGGGTGCTGGCGTCGGAACTGGTGCTGGATTGGAAGAGGGAGAAGCGGAAGGGAGTCCTTTGGAAGGTAGATTTCTCGAAGGCGCACGACTGCGTTAATTGGTGCTTCCTGTGGCATTCGTTACAAAAGAAAGGGTTTCCAGACAAGTGGATTGGTCGGGTGAAGAGATGCGTCACAACAACGTCTTATTCAGTGCTGATGAATGGAAGACCGTTGGGGGTTCTTCCAGCCTCAACGGGGGGTACATCACAAGTGACCTCTGGCACCTCTCCTCTTTGTTATTGTGGCGAATGCACTGGCGACGGATTTTCTGCTGGGTACATGAGGGACGACTCATCATTCCCCATTCTGCAGTACGTTGACGACACGATCTTGTTCATTGATGGGGACCTAGAGCATGCAAGGAATACCTCTTGCATTATGGATATCTTTGGGGGAGATCTCGGGCCTGAAGTTGAAAAGAGACAAGTCCAAGATCTTCACGTTCGGGGCGACGTAGGATGAGACTCGCAAGCTTTGTTGTGTTTTGCGTTGTCCGGAGGGGTCACTTCCGACTACATATTTAGGGCTCCCTCTGATTACGGGACGACTGCGGGTGGCGGACTAGAGGGTGGTGATTGACAGGTCCTGTCCACCATCCCGATATTTTTCTTCTCAACGAGGCTGATGCATGTGGGGGTACAGAAGAGGTTGGAGGGGTTGATGAAGCGCTTCTTTTTGTCTGACGGACGACAGGAGGGAGGGGGAGTGTACATGGTGGACTGGGACATGGTTACGAGGCCAAAGAGGGAGGGTGGCCCGGGGGTCCGAAATTTAGAGCTAATAAATATGGCTATGTTGGCAAATTGGCCCCTTATGTTATAGGGGAAGTCCGATGACCTGATTTGCACAATGATGAGGAGCATTTATGGGGTCGGATATTCGTGGAGCGCTGTGGCATGCAGAATGCCGTCATCGCTTTGGAGGGGGTTGGTGAGTATCTTTCAAGCAGGGGCGGAACTAGTATACATTATGGAGGGGCCATGCCCCCCCATGATTATTATACGCCATTTATATAATGTATTAAGTTTTTAATACGACCCCTCCTTAATTGTATTATAATTAATGTTATTAGAGAAATTTTGCAGAATCATTAAATGGTCAAGTGGTAGAGTGGCAAGGTTATTATGTTGGAGACCAAGGTTCGAATCTTATCTCCATCAATTTTACTTTCTTTTATATGTATTATCTAATCACTTCCAAAGTATTAAAATAATTTGATCGAAAATTGTATTGAGTGAGGGGTGGAACTAGTATACATTATAACCTCCCATGATTATTATACGTCACTTATAAAATGTATTAAGTTTTTAGTATGTCCCCTTTTTGATTGTATTATAATTAAATTGTTAGAAAAATACTTTAGAATTGTTAAATGGTTAAGTGTACAGTGACAAGGCTAATTTTTTGGAGACCAGGGTTCGAATCTTATCTCCATCAATTACTTTCTTTTATGTGGTTTATCCAATCACTTCTAAAGTATTAAAATAATTTGATATAAAATTGTATTCGAGTTTATTTATCTCTTCCGTTATTTTTTACTCTTTATAAATAAAATAAATTTTATTGTTTTTTTTAACCATGACCTTTTTTGTTTCAAAATTTCACTTGATAATTTAGCCTTTATGATGGATTTAGAGAGGTTTAAATTAGTATATTTATCCAATTTTAAAAATAGCCACGAAAAATACCAATCTATTTGAAATTCTAACATTAATGATAGATTTAAATTCTACATTTATCAAGATTGAAAGAGGTTCATTTTAAAAATATTAATTTTATTTAAAAATAGCATTCAAATATACATAGATTTTTCTATTTTTGAGCATACATAATAGTTGTATACTCGGCCCCTCCTTGATGAAATTCCTGGTTTCGCCCATGCTTTCAAGAGTTGGGTGGGATGGTGAGACCGATGCTGGGGGATGGGCGCGACTTCAATTTCTGGTTGGATGATTGGTTGTGGATGGGTCCGCTCAGTGTGAAGTACCCACGACTTTTCACAATTGCAAAGGACAGGGGGGCCAAGGTGTGTGAGGTTTGGGCGGAGGGCTCTTGGTGCCCATCTTTCACTTCGACGTTGTCTGACCAGAGATGCGATGAGATCGTGGCCCTCTTGAGGGATCTGGCAGATGCTGGTGGAATCAGTGAGGGCAGGGACCACTTCGTGTGGAAGGAGGGGAGATTCTCATTAAAGAAGGCGTATAGAGAGTTCACCAGGCTATGAGGTTTTTTGCGTGAGGAGAATATTTGGGAGTACATAATTATTTGGGCTAGCAGAGTTCCTATGCGGATCAAGGTCTTTTTGTGGTTGGCAAGATGCGTGCGGCTGCTCTCCAAGGTGTGCAGGGCGAGACTCCTCGGCACCGGGACTTCATGTGCGGCATATGCGGTCTTGAGCAGGAGGACTACGTGCATATCTTTTTTTGATGCGGGACGTCGACCATGGTGTGGGAGCAGACGATGGTGCCATGGTTGTGCACCCGGAGGACAACGTGGCATACTGGAGCTCGATTAGGACAACTTGGGGCAATTCTCAGGAGGATGCGGTTGGTCAGTTTGCCATCCTCTGGGCCATTTGGTGTGCTCGAAATGAGAAAATCTTTAAAGGGCATCCTATCATTTGTGAGATGGTGTTGGGTCACTACAGGACTTTGCTGGCCTTTTTGGAGTAGCATGTAGTTTCGTTGTTTGGTGTTGTATGGGTGTATAATCTTGTAATCTTGTAATTGGGTACTAATGGAGTAAAATTGCGGTGAGCACTATTTTTGGGGCTACACCCTCTTTCTCCTAAAAAAAGGTGGACGTGTGGTCATATACGTAAAGATAGGTTTCGGAAGATACGACTACAACGAAAGTTGGTGTAGCTCTGGTAGAGGATAAGATGAGAGAAAGCCGCTTAAGATGGTTTGACCATTTGCAAAGGAGGTCGACAGATGCACTGGTTAGAAGGTGCGGGTTTTGGGATGTTGAGCTGGTTAAAAGAGGGGGAGGAAGACCCAAGAAGTGTTGGAATTAGACTATCCAAAGGGATCTTAGTTTTTCGGATCTAAGTCCGAGAATGACCCGAGATAGATTTGAATGCGGGCAAAGAATCCATGTAGCCGACCCTAGTTAATGCGGGAAAAGACTTTGTTGTTTTAATTTTTATCATTAGTTTTTATAGCTTGTATAAAAGAAATATTTTTTTTAAATATATGCCATATTTACATTGTTTTCCTATAAAAATTGATGTTAAATGTGCATGCTTACATTCGATTTTACTATCGAAACTTGGAGGATTCTCTCACTTAATAATGGGACATTGATAGCGAATTATCCATTTTTATAACTTAAAAATGCAAAGTTGCACATATCCACGTATTCCCCAGCATACCACAATCTCTATGTAATGACCTCTCCGAAGTAATCCACACTCCCTACTTGTGAGCCTTAAGGGATGGATGGTTGGATCACCCCAACATCCATCATTACTTGTCTCTTCTATAGTCCCAGTCTCTTCTCTTGTCCCACATTGCTTAACGTTGAGAGGTGTAAGTTGACTAATCTATATTTGGATATTCGAACTCTCCTTTTTTTAAGTGAGAAGAAAGAATAGAATACATCAAGCTGCTTCTCCTCTTAAGTATGATGGCCCTCATGCTCAAGGTTATAAAAGATTTTAGTCGGAATAAGTGGTTTTCCCATCATCTAGGTTAACCATAAGCCTTAAGGTGTCAAGGCACGTGCCTCACTTTTAAGAAGAAAGTATTAAGTAAGATAGAATTGGTTAAAAATATGCTATGTTAGTATGATCATGGAAGGCCATACCGATTTCGATATCGTTTCGATATCATGTCGATATGATATTACAACGATATTTCGGCGATAAATCACCGAAATATCACTCATATCGATGCACTTTTGTGAAGGAAATGCCTGAAAAAGAGGATATATCGCCATATCGGTGCCCATATCGGTCTCATCTCGATATCGATATATCAACGATATATCGCCGATTTATGATGATATTTCCTTCCATGAATATGATGGAAAGAAAACAAAGCAATGAGAAAACTAAAGCTCCCATACCATTTTGTACATCACATTGACGCATTATGGTTACACATTGCATTTTAAACATTAAATTTTCGCTTATGTATGGTTAACATATGACATATTCCTAACTTTTTTAATTATTATTAATTAGCACTTATCGTTTATATGTAAAAGGTTGGCCAAAATGCATGGCATACCGATAGAAATATAGTAATTCCAAACCGTGTGCCATTCTCGCCCTAATACATGTATCTACTAATAAATTTCTATTTAGTTCAAGTATACATTGAAAGAAGTAGTCCTTAATCACAGTCATACTCATGCCAATAATTAGTACGTAAAATAAGATAAAAGAACATTACGGTCATAAATTATCCAAATAAAGAGGACACTAATTGAGAAGGCCATATAATCCCATCTACATTCAATGATATTGCTCAAGACATCTCTTTCAATCAAAGAAAAGAATATCATGTCGTTCCCCTTGAGTCAAATAGTCAAGACATGTAGTAAGGATGGAGGGGTAGATATTTGTTGTTTAGGGCAATCGGAAGGTGAGGAAGTCTTTTGAACAGAATACGACACGTATGGGAAAGCATATCGTAATATATCGGAACAAAAAATTGATTCTACTCACGCTAACGTATATACTTCTTCCGGAATCTAAGGTGTAAAGGTGTGGATCTCATGTAGATAATAAAAAGTGGGGATGCTAAGTTATCTTGCTTTAATGCTAGAGTTTGGAAAGTATGAATATTCTTATATTGATTGCTTTCATATGTTTAGATGTTAAATTTAAGGGTTTTTATCACTTGTGCCCCTCTTAGATGTTACGATATCAGTTATGCCCCTTCATTTTTTGAAATATCAGTTGCACCTTTGACTTCTTGCACCGTTATCACTAATGCCCTTCCGTTAGTTTCAATGTCAATGAGTTGAACTAAACCATGATTTATTCAAATAATGGTTTGGTTAACAAGGGCATAAGTGTCACAACCACCCCATTCCCTCCTCCTTCATTGCTTAATTGGCTTTGTCCCATCTCTACACCTCCAGGTCCTTGCCCCATCTCTCCACCACCCAGTCCCAAGCAACATCCTCCCAACAGGAAGGGGGGGGGGGTGAATGGTTGGGATTCTTCACGATCAGTTGACTGTATGAGTGCTGTCATATAGTCTGATCCAAAGACAACTGTAGCGTCTTGTGATCTTCAGCTATGCATGGTGTTTTTCCCCAAAATGTTCAAGCTATTGGCGACATAGAATGATGTTTCTTGATGCTTAGCTCTATATGACGTAGTTGGTGGTGGCGTTGTTCTCCGATGATGATAAAGATTCTGGACTCCGATCTGAAGCGATGCTCACAAAAAATTATGTAGATTCGATGTGGTGCTTGGTTGGAATCATGTTCATACGGTGCTCCGATGAACTCGCAACTGCTTATCAGATCTGATGTTCCTATTGTTGCAGATGTTGGTGCTATTCCGGTGAATGATGATATGATGTAGATGAGGTGGGGGTTGAGGAGGAGGGGGTGATGGTGGAGGGGGCCGGAGGAGGAGATGGGGGTGGCGGAGAATGGGCTTGGAGGAGTTGGGGCTGAGGAGGAAGGGGGTGAACGGATGGGATGCTTCACGATCGAACGGTTGTATGGGCGCTGTCCTCATCTCTGATCTTATGACGACTATAACGTGTGGTGATCTTCAGTTGTTCATGGTGTTCTTCCCCAAAATGTTCAAGCTACATATGATATTGGATGGTGTTTCTTGATGCTTATCTCGATATGATGTAGATGGTGTTGGAGCTGTTCTCCGACGATGACAAAGATTCTGCACTTCGATATGAAGTGATGCTCGTCAACAATGATGTAGATCTGTTGTGGTGCTTGGTTGGAATCATGTTCATACGGTGCTCTGATGAACTCACATCTGCTAATTAGATCACATGTTCCTATACTCACATCTGCTAATTAGATCACATGTTCCTAGTTTTGCAGTTGATGGTGCTATTTCGATGAATGGTGATCTGATCTAGTTGAGATGGGGGCTGAGGTGTGGTGGGGGTGATGGGGGCTGGAGGAGGAGGTTGGGGTGGCGGAGGAGGGACCTTGAGGAGGTGGGGTGAGAAGGGGGGTGAACGGTTGGGATGCTTCACGATCGGATGGTTGTACTGATACTCTCCTCGTCTGATCCAACGATGACTGTAGCATCTGGTGATCTTCAATTGTTGATGGTGTTCTTCCTCAAAATGTTCAAGCTACAGGTGACAATGGATGGTGTTTCCTGATGCTTATCTCGATATGATGTTGACAGTGGTGGCGTTGTTCTCTGATGACGGCAAAGATTCTGCCCTCCGATATGAAGTGATGCTCATAAAAAATGATGTAGATCTGACATGGTGCTTGGTTTGAATCGTGTTCGTACGGTGCTCGGATGAACTCGCAGCTGCTAAATAGATCTGATTTTCCTAGTTTTGCGGATGATGGTGCGATTCCAGCGAATGATGATATGATCTAGATGAGGTGGGGGCTGAGGAGGAGGGTGGGGTGGAGGGGACCTGAGTAGGAGGTGGGGACGGTGGAGGAGGGGCCTGGAGGAGGTATGGGTGGCGATAGAGGAGGGACCTACAGGAGGGAGGGTGGTGGCAGAGGAAGGAATGGGAGGAGGTGTGGGCGGAAGAGGGGTTGGAAGAGGTGGGGCGGAGGAGGGGTGTGGGGGTGGGGGTATGAGGAGGAAGAGGAAGATGGACGAGAGGAAGAAGATAAAGAGAAAGGTTTTAAGAAAATTGCCAATCTACCTTAGTACGTAGTTAGTACCATCGTGTCCAAAAGTTAACGTCCGTTTGGGATGTAAGTGGACGGCAAGAAAACGAGGGGCACATATGATAAATCTGGAAAAGGTAGGGGCACGGCTGATCTTCCAAAAAGGGAGGTGCATAACTGATATTGCAACATCTAAGAGGGGCACAAGTGATAAAAACCTTGAATTTAATATGTACTTTAGAGTGGTGTTGATGCCAGTCTGAAAAAAATTGTACTAGTTCAAAGATATGGCTGGACAATGAGAAAATATATTTGATAAACAGAAGTTGAATGGAACATTTTCACACTGCTACTGCAGAACAATACAAAACAAAAATTAGCCCAGGATTCTCTATCAAAGTACACTGATGAGAAGTTTTTTGGATTGAAAATGTAATCTTTATATAAAACTTAAAACACCATATGATTGGGTTCCGGTGGCTGAGGTTGCAACTACTCGCCACCTCATCGCCTCACTGCCTTAGCTCCAACTTAATGCATGCCTCACATGATATTCAATCTTGTTGAGGCATAGGCCTTGAGGCGTTTTTTGGTCAAAATCACTTTGAGGCGCAAGCCTTGACACATCGAGATGCATTTTTTTTAAAACTATGATTGTGCTTTCTCGAATAATGTTGTGTTCTCGTGTTTCTACTATTGTTTAATTTTTATTATCAACATTTTGAATATGTTTGACCCTTGGATATTGATCTTGAAGGAGCTGATTCAATAATAACATATTCATCATAATTCCATAGTTGTGACAAGTTGCTTAGTCTCTAATGTGAATTGTACGACATTTAACTGCCTCAAGGAATTAGAGATTTGGGATATGAGCTGGTTTTCAGGATCGAGGCAAATTGTTGGGGCTCTGTTTTGCATCTTCTTCTGTATATATTGTTCATGTAAATCAGCATGTGCGAGATGTTAAAGCAATACATTTTCTTTTTTCAAACTACACAGTACATATTTAATTTTGCTATGGTATCGTAGTTGCGTCCTGTCCAAATCTGTCTGTTATATCATTTTATATGTTTTGCTCGTGGCTGATCCTTCCTCCTTTTTAATGATATTAGGCATGCAAGGGTTTTTGTAATCTGTACATGACTAAAATGTCATGTGTCTCCAAAGAAGAGATTCCTCGTTTACTCTCTGTTAGAAAGATCTCACGTGAGCTTTCCCAAGGTGCCTGGGTTCGTATGAAAAACGGAAACTACAAAGGTGATTTAGCACAGGTCCGTTTTCGCCCCAGTTTGTCACTTGCCGACAGTTACTTGTTTTGTTTTTTTTAACTCATTGGTTTTCTTCCGTTTTAGGTTATTGCTAGCGAGCATCATTCCCAGAAAGCTCTGGTTAAACTGATTCCTAGAATTGATTTGCGAGCTTTGGCAAAGAAATTCGTAAGGATCCCGTGCTTGTTATCTCTTAGATGCTCTTTATTGAATGTGAAGTCGTCCGGCGTTTTCTTCTTCTTGTTGGCATTCTTGAAAGTTTGAATGGTTAGCGAGTAGTCTATGGTATATGGTATGCGTTCAGTTCTGCATCACTAAACATGAGAGTTGTCTGTGGGACCTATGCGTGGCTATGTATTTGTTGTTTTCGACAAGTAAAGAGTAACATATTAACATGTCCTCTTGTGAAGCGGGATGGTAATTATGATCTTCAAGAATCACACTACTATGGTGCCTTGATAAAGTGTGTGTGATCTTTTTATTATTTTCAACTTGATGTTAGAGTATATGAATAGAAGATTTATTAGATCCCAAGTTGATATTGTTTTGTCAATATGATCATTTTTGATGAAATTTATTCAGCATGAGGAAGTCTCTCTCATTCCATTTCTAGTTTTCTCCCCTAGGGACTTGTAGTTCTTCCTTATTCCTGGAGTTAGACGTAGACTGGCTGAATCTCCAGATCTTGGACGAGTTTCGGATTCTTTGTTTGAGGCATGGGAGCGACCAAGAGAAGAATTTTTGCTTCATGTCGCATGTGGTTAGCTATAAATGCCAAACTTTTTTTCCTCCTTCTTGAGTCCTTGGCTTATGTAGTCCTCATGTACCCTTTCTTAACTTTTTAATATATCTAGGGCGGACATCAAGCGTGTTTCCCCCTCTTTGGTCTACTTCAAGCACCACTTTTAGCAAAATAATCCGATCCCCAAGTCTTTACACCTCAACCATACTATCCTTCAATTCCTTATGAACAACTACGATACACTATTTATGCTCTTCTCTTCACCCGAATACCATAATTTAAAACATATTTTCTCGATCTGTCTTCTCGATCTCCCTTTCTTTCTCTTCAACACATTTTGACTCTTGGAGGCAATATATGTGTCTTCCTTCTTTCCATCGTAGGTACCACCTCCATTGATTTGTCGGTCTAAGTTCCAATATTCCTACTACTTATCTGCGAATTGTTTTGTAACCTCGTTTGGACTAACTTCTTTACTCACATGCGTCCATCATGCGAGAGCCTTTGCAAATTATGGACTTAATCTAGGTGGCGCTACATCAAAACTAGCTTATTTACGCAACATCCTCATGCGAAAACCCTTGCAATTTTGATTTACATCCGGGCAACGATGTACTGACCCTTTTTTTGAATGAAAAACAGGTGAACCCCCCCTTTTTGGGTCACCGCTTAGAGAGTTCCATTAAAATAAATTATAGTACAATACCAGACATTATCGTAAGATCCAGAAATTATAAAGCGCACAGTGAGCCACGACATTCTCAAAGTAAAACCTCTGGTTGTTGAATATCAAATCACTCCGTCCAGACCAA